>JACATO010000640.1:0-506693 GCA_018389105.1 Nautilus pompilius | reverse complement strand
GTCGGAAATATCTTTAGATAAAGCGAAAAGGAGGAAGAAGATGGGGGTGGTGGTATTTTGTGTATATATTTCCAGGCGACTGTGATGTCGCGTGGTGTCGGCTATCTGCGGTATCGCTTTCAGATAAGACGTTAAGCCTCCTTCATTCGGAAAGTGATGACTTCGAGCCGGCCATTACAGATCTCAAAAGGCTGCCGGTGATCTGTCTTAACGGATCACCTACCTTCCTCTCAGATCAGCTGAGGGTGGGTGGAAAGGGGCCGGTAGGGAAACTTCGCCGCCGTAGTCTCTGCGGGTTAATTGAACGGTAGCGGCGAGGAGACACCGGAGAGAGAAGAGAGAAGGGGAGAGCACAGGAATTAGATTGCAGAAATGCCAGGCTGCCCGAAACCATTCGACGCTAGAGGTCGCGCCGGGTGAGCGGATATCACATGGACAGGAACGTAACTGCGACTAACACGCTTAGTGGCGTAACACCGGCATTCCTCGGCCCCGGGTTCCTTCTGACCCCTGCGTGGTAACTCATTTTAAAGGCAAAGCGATTAATTCTCCCCTAACCCTCTCGCTGGAAGAGGGCGATTTAGAAAAAAACAGGGGAGAGAAAAACAAGATTCTATAAAAAAAAAAAAGTTTATTTATCACACAGATTAAAGGCATCACGTGATCAGAACTCGATACTCTTAAATCTGTTTTCTCCGCATGTTTTATTACTGGACAACTTTTACAGCCTGGGTTTTAGAGTCTGTACAGACAACTAACTCATCACTGAGAGGGGCTTATCTCCGTCCAGCACCTAAGTAAGTATAGGGGTCGGCTGGAAAGAGTAAACACGGTGATAGAAAAGTAAACAAAGCGGGAAATAGTCCGGGGTGCGGGGGTGACATCTACTCCGCGCCGGTCGCTGGCTAGGTGACTTTTGGAGTAAGTGGTCCAGCCCCTGGACCCCTTCATTGTCGAAACGGGAGGGCGCCAGAACTTACGATTGTCTGCGTAATATCAAAGGCGCGCCGCTCGCTGTGTTTGACTACGTATGTGTGTATGCGGGGGTGTGGCACGAAGGGCATCCCCCCCCCACTGGCTCGGCCCTCTTAAACCCACACATCGCTCCCTAAAGCTAACCTGCCCATGTTTATTCATTGTCGCCCGATTCACAGACACCCCGGTTGGGCGTTTTCGAGCAACAGAATCGAACGGTCCGTCCCGACTGAAATTATTTGCAGATTTTTTTTTAAATCAATCTTCATCCCTAACGGCTGTTATACAGAACCAGAAGCGCCATCTCTGTACGTGTTTACCTGACGTTAAACACGAGACGGGGGGGCGGTTATACAGAACCAGAAGCGCCATCTCTGTAGTGTTTACCTGACGTTAAACACGAGAGACGGGGGGCTGTTATACAGAACCAGAAGCGCCATCTCTGTACGTGTTTACCTGACGTTAAACACGAGAGACGGGAGGGGCGGTTATACAGAACCAGAAGCGCCATCTCTGTACGTGTTTACCTGACGTTGAAACACGAGAGACGGGGGGCGGTTATACAGAACCAGAAGCGCCATCTCTGTGTACGTGTTTACCTGACGTTAAACACGAGACGGGGGGGGCGGTTATACAGAACCAGAAGCGCCATCTCTGTAGTGTTTACCTGACGTTAAACACGAGAGACGGGGGGGCGGTTATACAGAACCAGAAGCGCCATCTCTGTACGTGTTTACCTGACGTTAAACACGAGAGACGGGGGGCTGTTATACAGAACCAGAAGCGCCATCTCTGTACGTGTTTACCTGACGTTAAACACGAGAGACGGGGGCGGTTATACAGAACCAGAAGCGCCATCTCTGTACGTGTTTACCTGACGTTAAACACGAGAGACGGGAGGGGCGGTTATACAGAACCAGAAGCGCCATCTCTGTACGTGTTTACCTGACGTTAAACACGAGAGACGGTAAGCGCCGTGCACGGGTCTTTTTAACCCTTGCCCCTCACCGCAGTAAGGAGCGCCCGACGGCCCCACGTTTTCCGGGAGCGAATTATGGGCCTTTCTTTCTCCACGCATTTTACTCGTTTACTTAATATGGTTTTTTGCAACACTCGAAGAAATTTTCGAGTCTTGTAGAAGAAAGGAAACTAGAAACTGGCTTTGGGTCATCTAAGTAATCGAAGGAAAGAAGACAGTTGCACCCATAGCTTCCCGGTTCCGGATGCGTGGTGATCTCCTTGGCTGGTCCACCGCCCCAACGTGTCGGACCTACGCGGAGAGAGCGTGCGATCGGTTCGTATTCAGATCGGCGAAGACCATTTCTTGCCGCATTAGGAAGAGATGGATGAAAGGAGGCGCTAGATTAATACGTCAGATTATTTCGTGACGGAATTCATATTCGCCGACACGCGTGCTGGAGTTCCAACAGATTCCGCGAGAAGGATCGGAATGCATTTGAAAAAAAAAAAATTAAACAAGATATATATATATTTTATATTTAATGTACTCGCTTTGAAAAAAGACCCATCTAGGAAAGGTGGAAGGG
Organism: Nautilus pompilius; assembly: GCA_018389105.1. Taxonomy (NCBI): domain Eukaryota; kingdom Metazoa; phylum Mollusca; class Cephalopoda; order Nautilida; family Nautilidae; genus Nautilus; species Nautilus pompilius. The sequence goes on along the minus strand of JACATO010000640.1, from coordinate 504,171 downwards.
AGGATAATGCCAAGCCCAACAATTCTGTAACGATTTTAGACTAAAAAGAGAGAAACAAAAATATTAAAGCTACTATTTTTTTAATTCTTTCTCGAGGATCCTTGAAAGCATGAATTCCAAGGGACGCAACCGCTACCAAGACGATGAACTCCAGAAAACGAAACTAGAAAGCCGCATCACGTGACAAGTTTGCTTAACGTTCATGACGAAGGGACGCAGCTCTGAAATTCAGCGTCCCAGCTGTTGGCAAACCAGAGAGAACGGACTGGTAACAAAGTTGTTTTAAAAAAACAAATTGCAGCCACGTCTATGCGCGAGGTTCCCCTAAACGTCAGGGTTTTGTCACTAATATCAGAGCTATTTAAGAATAAACAAAATGTTCTTAGTTTTTTCACGGTGTCTTATTTTCATTTAGTTGGCATTAAAATTTACTTACTTGTGAAAGAGATTTTATAACAAACCGAGTGCAACAAATGGGATATTTCAGTTTAAAATCAAGTAAACTAAATGCTGTCTTTTATGTTATTGTCAAGAAAAAAAATCCTAGTAAGAATCATTCCATAAGATATATATATATATATACTGTATGTATGGGATTTATCGTACTTTAATCATTCTTGTAAAAAGGAAAATGAATAAAGTTTTGCCAACGTCAGACGTGCTAATAAGTCTGCATGGATTGCTCCCCATCGGTTATAAACGACAAATTTCCTGCATTACAAAAAAAAAAAAAAAAAAAAAACGAAGAAAGATAACTAGACAATCACGTGTGAAGAAAAGCTCTCGTACGTTTCCGCTTGATACCGCGTTATTCACCGTTAGAGGACGGAATTTTAACGGGTCCTTGAATTATGGTCCGTTGTAATAGGGAAGCAAGTTTACCACACCCCTCTCATCCTTCTCCGTGACAGTAAACTGATCTGCTAGTCCGCACGGGGGTTGAAAGAGAGAGAGAGAGAGAGAGAGAGATGAGAGAGAGAGAGGGAAGAGAGAGAGAGAGAGAGAGAGAGGAGAAGAGAGAGAGATAGAGAGGATTGAGAGAGAGAGAGATGAGAGATGAGAGAGAGCGGAGAGGGGAGAGAGAGAGAGAGAGCAGAGAGAAGAGAGAGAGAGAGAGAGAGAGAGATGAGGCGAGAGAGAGAGAGAGATGAGAGAGAGATGAGAGATGAGAGAGAGAGAGAGAGAGAGAGAGAGGAGATGAGAGAGAGATTGAGAGATGAGAGAGAGAGAGGGAGAGAAGAGAGAGAGAGAGAGAGAGAGAGAGAGAGGGAGAGAGAGAGAGAGAGAGAGAGAGAGAGAGATGAGAGGAGTGAGAGAGAGAGAGAGAGATGAGAGAGAGAGAGAGAGAGAGAGAGAGATGAGAGAGAGATGAGAGAGAGAGAGAGAGAGCGATGGAGCTCTAATTAGTCTTTCAGCTCGGATCCTCCCGTCACTTTATTTTACGGTATTCAACTGAAAAACCCTGTCAATTACACTGGTCACACAATATTTTTGGCAGGAAAAGTGAGACTGGTTTCTGGGGTTTTCAAGGGCGCTGAATCCGAATCTGACATTTGTTTTTTCAAGTTGGCTCTAGTTTTGGAGATATCACAGGGGGGTCGTTCGTCTGAAATCACCCATTCGCGACCATAACTAAACGTACAAAAAACGGCTAAATAGTGCAAAAATGTCAGATATTGATTTTATGATAATCCAAAACCACAAAGACAGTGTAAAATCTCAATCTAACAAGTTAAGTTAGATATAACATCATTTCATTTATTAATAAATGAACACTTTTCATATATTTCGAGAATATACAAAAATTTGCTAAAAATTTGCTGAATTTTAATTCTCCAAGGGAAAAAAACATTTACATAATCAGTTATATATCATAAATTAATGCAAAGCATTATTATACACTAGATTCTTAGTTACAATGAACACACAAAACATATTTTATTCACAAAAGTGAAATTGACGTTTATACGATTTTCGCTTGTGAGCAACTTTCGGGCAGTCTCTCAAAAGGTTCCAGCAGTAGTCTGCCATCATGTGCTCATCCCATTTGCCTTGATACCTCTCTTCCATTGTTTTGATGTCTTGATGGAATCTCTCTCCTTGCTCCTCACTGTAATCACCAAGATTACCAGGAAATCTGTCGAGGTGGCTAAACAAGAAATGAACTTTGATGCTCACATTTGCCCCTAGTTTTTCGTATGCAGTAAGCATCTTACGGACCAATTGCTTGTAATTGTCAGCTTTGTGATTTCCCAAAAAGTTTGTCACTACATCTGTGAAGGACACCCAAGCATTTAACTCAACCATGTTCATATGATTAGTGAAGTCAGAATCCCTCATGAGCGTTCGAATCTGAGGTCCATCGAAGATGCCACCTTTAGCTTTTTCGATGGAAAGACCTGGAAATTGCCTGCATATGTACTTGAAGCAATCCCCATCTTTGTTCCTTAACAAAACTGCTTCATGAGCCCTAGTTTTATGTGCAAACTGTTTTAAAAACACTACATACATAATAATTATTATGTATTTCTGATATTATTGAATCATTATAATGATTATAATCATTATAATGATTCAATAATATCAGAAAATTATTATTTACTGCTTCTATATTGAAGTATTTCAGGGAGAATTTTAGCAGTTTAGGCTTATTTGAGGCTATCAATATCTTCTAAACTAGAGCCAATCAGACAAAACCAATGTTATATTCGTAATCAGCGACCTTCAAAACCCCAGAAAACACTCCTAGATGGTCTGCCAAAGAAAAAAAATAAAAATTTGTTGACCAGTGATATCAGCGGTGTTATTACCGGCGTCATTTCCACCCCTGTCTTTTGTAATTAGGCTTGCTTCTGTTTCAGGTTCTGTTCAGCTTCGATTCGCCGGAAATTCCGTCGGCCTCCAGACCTCGTCTGGTCGTGACGGTCCCGCCAGAACTGTCCTGAGGATGGTGGAAGGAAGAGTTGCCTCCCCGAAACGTCGATAGGTTTACAGGCGGCGATGGAGGCATGGTCAGCAGAACATATCGGCCACCCTACTCACATCGCCGGCATCCCGTGACCATCACGACGGGACAGCCATTATTTCTAAGTACGATGCTTTGTAAGTGATAGTTTCACAAAGAAAACGTCGCTTAGTGCTGAGAAAGAACGGTCGTGATTTTAATGGCGATATCGAGTGCGAACAGCCTCTTCTTGCGCATCCTCCTCAATTATCTGCCATCCCTAGGCTTCCTCCTAACAGCGCGCTGCAACATAGTGCGACGCGCAGCCCCCATCGCGCGGCGCGTGCTCGGACCCTGACAGCATTCTCTACTACAAACAACAACAAAGCCGCGAGGTTTCCGTCAGTGTCGCCGAGACGTCAGACCCGCTATCGGAGGATGTTGTGGACACTTCCACTCAGCAAGGACACGCGCACTCGGTTAGGACTCCAGGCCATTCCCTAAATACAGTCTGGACCGGCCAAAGTCCAGTCAGATGAGCAGACTCCCGCTTAAGCCATCACATCGGACATATCTGAATCTGTGAAGTAGAAGATAACACAACTGCTTTTTTTTTTTTTTTTAAAGTTATAATCCCAAAAAATTGTAATTGATTTCCACTTGAGAAAAGAAATAAATAAAAGCAGCTCTGTATACATCCAGCCGAGATAGATAAAAGAAAACACGAAAATCTACATGCCTTCCGTACGATTTACACTCCAAAAAGGTTCAGAGATCTGACGACTGCTATATTAGCTTTGATTGGGAAAGCGGGAAACTGAAGAATCCGGTTATTTAAATAATGGCAGATAGGTTTTCTAAGAGCGAAGTGAGAGAGAGGCTGGGCAAGGTACTTGCTTGCCTCTTATACAAGTGGGGTTCTTAGGTCGACACAGCCTGCCTTTTTGAAAATAAACGAGTACGAACTGGAGACTACAAGTGTTAGAGAACAGAAATGGTCAACTCATCTCATTACACCGAGACCTGAAAAAGCGATTTCTTATCATTCACTTCAAATTCTTTCTCTATGTACTGAAGTCATCTCTTTCTATCTCTGTACTGACGTCATCTCTCTCTATCTCTGTACTGACGTAATCTCTTTCTATCTGTGTACTGACGTAATCTCTTTCTATCTCTGTACTGACGTAATCTCTCTCTCTGTACTGACGTCATCTCTCTCTGTACTGACGTCATCTCTCTCTGTACTGACGTCATCTCTCTCTATCTCTGTACTGACGTCATCTCTCTCTGTACTGACGTAATCTCTTTCTATCTCTGTACTGACGTCATCTCTCTCTGTACTGACGTAATCTCTTTCTATCTCTGTACTGATGTCACATTATCTCCCCTCCCGCCGCTTACAGCGTTTCTCTGCCAATTCCACGATAACCCATCTAAAAGCCAACTGAAAGAGATATGAATAGACAAAAGGAAGACCGTTTTAAACCACGAGAATTCTTCTTTTCTTCTGATATCGGTAAACTCGGCTCCTTTCCCGAAAGGCTTTATCTCCAGGCTCGCTCTAAACGCACCAGCGGAGCGCTCGTAGGGACGGGATGGCATTTCTCTCGACTGCGCCTATGGAACCTTTCCATGATATAAGATTTCAACAAACGCAAGAAAGGTATTTAGTGGCGGATCGCGTTTTTCTTCAGCTACAAATGTTTTGGAAACATTTCAAAGGAATAATAATAATAATATAATAATAATAATAATAATAATAATAATAATAATAATAATAATAATATAGTTACGGTCTTGAACAGAAACCAGAGAGATTTTGGTTTCTTTCTCAGACAGTCGTTATTTTGGCGTGAATTCTAACAGGTGACACCGCCGGTGTCTTTGCAAACCTTGCGTACTCTTAACCCAAGGCCACCAACTTCATGGCTTCACAGACCACAAAAAGCAGGAGGAAAAACCCCACGCCATTTGGTTTTTGGGGAGGAAGAGGTGGGCGCGCACTCGCCCGAGACTAATTAGAACGAAGTCCGCCATCATAATTCCCTTAAACTACTCAAAACAATCCCTACTTCACTTCTGTTCCGTCTCTTTTAATTTCCGTAATGGCGAGTAATTATTATCCTTAGAAAGGAATTGCATGAATAATTTACTGAAAGCTGAAACTCTTATATGTCAAATACAGTCGTATGCAGTACCCTGCCATGGCAGTCAGGACATCTGCTACTAATACATTATCTTTGCGTGCTGCAGAAAACCGGGAAACAAAGACAAACAACAGAGTGGACTGGCACTGAGTCAACGGAGTTTAGCACCGTTAGTTTTAGGGTCCCTCCCCCCCGGTGTCTGTGAAAGGTCTTCCTCTAATTCCATCACATAGACGGTCGGTTCCTCACAGGTACTCAAACCGGTTTACGCCAGTTATCCGCTCTTGAACACTGGCGGAACCAATTAAGAAACCGCCGACCGAGACAAGGGGGGCCGACGTCATCAGGAAAGGGTCCTAATTCCCGAAGAGGATCGGATCGGTGGCTCCCTCCGTGATGACGGAATGAAGGTTCCGCGCTAACCCCCAGCCCCGAAGACGGAGAAGCCGGTCTCGCGTAGACTGAAAGTACTTTTAATAAACCAATCACGTGACGAAACGCGGCGTCTAATGTAACTTCTGAACCCCCCCTTAAGTAAGTAAGCGCTCTGCAGCGGGCTACAGGGGTCAGTCGGGGCTGCCGATATCGGCCGGGTAAACGCTCACGCGGAGCGCAGCGCTGATAGAAGCGACTTTCTTTTTTTTTTTAAAAAAAACTTCTGCAAACTCTGTGGCGCACGGCTGAGTGAGGCTAATCAGTTTTGCTGATTGATACACACCTTCTGGATACACACACGTGTGTGTGTGTGTGTGGTGTGGTGTGTATCCGCGACGGGCTAACCGAGAATCGTGGTAGCAGTGCCTCGTATGATTAGCCGTCGTCGCCCCGCCTCTTCCGCGCCGTTCAGGTCAGCTCCGGTGTATCAGCTCAATTAAAAGGGATGAAGCCCCCCCCCCGAGTAACTTTCGTCCTAATCTCGAACACCCACTCCCTCGAACCTTAACCGTATCACTTTCCCCCCCACGCCCGTTCGGCCATTGAAATCTCAAGCCGAGAGCTGCCGGACTCCGTCATTAAAACGAAACAGGAGTCAGGTCGGCCTTCGTTCTTTACATCTTTCCTCCCTCTTCTCCCGATCACTGCCCCCCCCCCGGGCAATCCTATAAAAACCCGGACCGATTTAAACGGTGTTTCTCGTTGATCACGAGTGACTGCAGCATTCTCATGGACGCCAGAGGTCGGTAAGGTAGCGCGCGTGCCAAAAATAAAGAAAGATACATATTAGAAGTATAGCAACTACGCGGCAATTTGAATAGTATATTTAAATGATAATTTATTGATGGAAGGGACGCAACTCTGAACGTTCTATTTGATAGCTAGCTGGAGAGGGAAAAATAGGTTGCAATAAAGTACTTGGCGACCAATTGCAATGTTACTGCACGAGACATTTCCGCACGCGCCCCTTCTCCTTTCTTATTTTTAGAATTGTTCCAACTGGCCCTTTTATTTCGTTCTGTGGGAGTTTTAGAAACCCCATCCCAAGCAAAACGTTGCAGTTTTAATTTAAAAAAAAAAAAAACAAAACAAGAAGGAAATAAGCAACAAAACGCGACGTGGGGCGAGAGTATGTCGGAGTGGGCGCCGACCCGTGACTCAGAGAAAGAATCTCATTCGAGGAAGGTGAAGCCCCAGCCTTCATTCATTTGTATAATCACCTGGTCCGCTCAACTCTCAAACACGTCATTTGTAGAAAGTGCCATTAACCCTAAGCAGCTGTCCTCGACATACAGTAGGCGAGATCTTAGTTCGCAGCCACTACAAATTAAATAATAATAATAATAATAATACATTTTTTAAAATCTCAGATATTACCCTATTAAAACAAAGGTTTATTACATTTGACCTTGAAAACAAAAGCAAAAAAGCTCTACGCTTAAAATTAGTAATAAGAATAGTAGTATAGTAGTAACAGCAGCAGTTAGTACATTTATTATACTAGTAATAGTAGTGTAGTAGTAGCCCTCCGATACATAGACATCAATAAAGAAAGTCAGAGAGGTTACGAATAGCATGGACCTCTGCTCCCGCTTCCCTGGTTAAGAGATGTTCACCAAAAACAAAAGGACCGAAAACATGTCTCGGACATAGGTGAGGGGTCCCTTAATATCTGAGATCTCGGCTACAACGAACTCCCATTGTCTGAGTGCAAAAGTGGGCGATGGAAGTCTGTTTGGTCATAACTAGCTTCCCGTGCGAACTGATTTTATAATATTTTATGATTTCCTTTCACTTTATATTAAAATCAACAAGAGTAAAATGCCCTTGGAGGCTGGTTTCCTCATTCAAAGCGTAGTTTGTGTAAGAATAGATGCTGACAGTTTGTTACCCATGTATAAGTTGCAGCCTGCTGTACTTCCGGACTGCCTCCATAAGATTTTGCTGAAGTAGTAACTATAGAGGCGAGCGATTCTGGCAAATAAAACTATCAAAAGATAACATCGAACGATTCTCCAGTCTTCGGATTCATAAAATGCTAGGTTTACATGGCCACTTTTTTCTTCATCCTCGTCTTCTTTAATTTTTTTCCTTTTTTTTTCGAAAAATACCTTACAGTCTGATAACCAGAGAAAATTAGCTTCGAATTACCTATTTCCTATAACCGAAAGCAGTAAAAACAGATACATTTCAAAAGTAGATAGCGGGATATATAGTTTTGTGTTATTTAGACAGAATTTCTTGGCAGCGACTGCCAGTATACACACACTCTCTCTCTCTCCCCCTTCTCTCTGTACCGACGTCATATCTCTCTCTCTCTCTCTCTGTGCTGACGTCATATCTCACATCTCTCTCTGTACCGACGTCTATATATATATCTGTACCGACGTCATATCTCTCACTCTCTGTATTGACGTCATATCTCATATATATCTCTCTCTGTACCGACGTCTATATATATCTGTACCGACGTCATATATCTCTCTCTCTCTTTGTATTGACGTCATATCTCATATATATCTCTCTCTGTACCGACGTCATCTCTCTCTCTCTGTACCGACGTCTATATCTCCTCTCTCTGTACTGACGTAATCTCTCTCTCTCTTTGTATTGACGTCATATCTCATATATATCTCTCTCTGTACCGACGTAATATCTCTCTCTCTGATTATACGATATATATATAGATATATATATATGTACCGACGTCATATCTCTCTCTTTGTATTGACGTCATATCTCATATATATCTCTCTCTGTACCGACGTCATATCTCTCTCTCTGTACCGACGTCATATCTCTCTCTCTCTGTGTACTGACGTCATATCTCTCTCTCTCTGTACCGACGTCATATCTCACATCTCTCTGTACTGACGTCATATCTCATATCTCTCTCTCTGTACCGACGTCATCTCTCTCTCTATACCGACGTCATATCTCTCTCTCTGTACTGACGTCATATCTCTTCTCTCTGTCTGTACCGACGTCATATCTCTCTCTCTCTCTGCCGTTTTTTCCATCCCACGAAAACACTAACTGCTTAAATTCTTAATTTGCCCCAAGAAGTTTGTCATACGATCTCTTCTCCCTACTCGTAACCCTCCCCATCCCATCCCGAAAACAAAAACAAAATTACTTATCTACTATTCTATTTTAACTACTGCCTGACATCAAGGCGTTCTGTTTTTACGCTCCCTCCCCACCGGAAACTCCAGACGGGGGGGGGCCCCGATCCCACTCGCGGTTCCTCCCGTCTCTTTCGAATCAAGTCTCGCTCGAACAGCAAGGCAGCGAATCGGTCGCCAGTGCTAATTCTTTGTTTGTCGTCAGGACGGCGACACTTCTGCTGAAATCAGGGCACTGCTTGTTTACTTATTTATTCATTCATTTTGAATTAATATTATTACATCACAAGGGACACGCGATCGGCTGAATCTCTCTCACGCCTTTGGTAAAGCGACGAAAATGTTTTCATTCGAAATCTTGGGTCTATTTTCCTTTCGCTATAAATTCTGGCAGGAAAAGAGAAGGAAAAAACAGCCAATATAAGCCGACTCCCCAGCACATCCCCCCACCCGTTCTCCATTTTCAAGTATATAAATATATCAGATAAAATGAAAGTGGAGTTGCATATTTTTATCAGGTGCATACTATAAAAGGAAGTACTCAACATTGCGGGATACTATTTAAAATATGGACATTATAATAAAATGTGTCATCACCAGTATATTATTATTATTATTATTAGATGATAGATGCATACGTGTCATGTCGCCGCTGACGAGAATTCAAAACCAACTGATGTTGACGTGGGTCATGGCGTAATGACGAAGTTTCAAGTGTGCGATGTGATTTTTGTGTTATCATAACAAGAACAAAAGATGATACAGAAGGTAGGAAGTATCCACAGCTTCTCACCGAACCGCCCCGTTTCCCCAACACAAAAACTGAATGAAATCAAATTTTGGAAAACTTTTAACATTCCCGCTTCGACTGCCTAGCACACACACCCATTAATTATCACCACCGCTAAGCTATTGTATTTATTTAATTTTTCAAAAATATCAGAATAGAATTTTAAACAGAAAAGGGCGTCCAGTGTTCGTGAGGAGTTGCGAAGACATCGATGTTAAAACAAACGCCATTTCACTTGACTCGGCGTTCCTCGTGAGACCGGAGCGCAACAGTAGCCGACAACGCTTCCCCACAAAACCGGAACCGGAAGTTGTGGAGCATCTCTTAACAGACGCGCGATCTCACCGCGAGACACACGTGACCGAAGCAAACACCGAGACTAGCAGCAATTGGCCTCCGTCACATTGCTAGTACGATCTCCGGTCGGGGAGGCAGAGGCCGTTGGAAAAGAAACAGAACAAAATAAGGGTAGATAACTCTTAAATTACCAGTGCTAAAAAGGGAAATAACGAAAAGGAGAAAATAAGACGTTTGTCCAAATTTCTATAAAATTTTCTGTATACGGTTTCCGCCATCAGGCGGACGCTGGTGTTCATGTAGCTTAAGTTCTGACACAGCCGGGTAAAACAGAAACCCGCCCGAGCCCCTAAAACTGCAGTAAGTACATTTGCATTCTAAAGAAGGAAGAAAGAGAAGGTCGTCTTTGTTGTCTTGTGAGCGATGCTTCTTAATGACAGGTAGAATTTTGCTCGATATTCTTCAATTGACTCAAACTATTACTACTACTACTACTAATGATGACTGATGATGATGATGATGATGATGATAGGAAGAAGAATTTTCTAGAGTTTTTTTTTTCTTGGATATGTTAATGTCTCGGAAATACTCCAAACGTTCAGGGCCAGCGAGTTTCCAGAGGCCAAGAGAAAAGATGTCACTTCTGACGGATTGCAGCCCCGATCCCCGCATCACCTGACCATCTTGGCCCGTGCGGCCGAACTAAAGACAGACCGGTAGGTAAGAGCCACAGAACAGGTAGGTAAGGAAGCAAGCATGTTTTTTGGCTTTTTTCTTTATTAGTAAAAAAAAATCTTTTCCCTGAAGCAAAGTATCGAAACTTAGTGGTTGTATAGCCCGCTTAGAGTATCCCGAAGTCATCAGCCAGGTGCTGGATTCTTGGTTGTTTTCCGACCTAAGTGTAAGGACGGAAACCGCTAAAGCTGGGAGAGAGAGAGAGAGAGAGAGAGAGAGAGAGAGAGAGAGAGAGAGACTGGTGAAGGGGTAAGGGATTTTTAAAAAAGGAAGGATAAATGGCGGGGAAAAGAGGATAGAAAACAACAACCGGTGATGCAAAACGAGAAAATAATAGAAAGGGGAGGAATGAATGGGAGAAAACAAGACATGATGGATGAGCGAGGAGGTTAGATGAGAGGGAGGCGAGGCATGCGCGGAATGGCCCAGAACACACGGGCCAGGCCTAAGCACGTACCTACCGGGGGGCAGGAATGCTCGTGTATCGCGGGGCCACGAGTCGGTTCCCGATCAATTAGCTGTCGTTTCTCGCCGCGTTCCGAGCAGTGCAGCCTCGTCGGTTATCTGTGGAATGTCGGTACGAAACAGCGGCGGGCAAAGTTTATCACCGGACTTAAATTTCGCCGCCGATTTCCCCCCCCTTTCCACATTTATCGTTTATTTACTTATATATTGTAGGGTTTTTCTCCTCTCTCTCTCTCCCCCGTCCCCCGCTGATGTGAATGTATCGTTACATCCGTTGGTTGATTCGCTGTCACGTTTTTAAAAGAGAAAACAGGAAATAATTCAAGTGTTTGGGATTTTTTTCTCTTCGACCTTTTGTTATACTGCGTTAGTCGGCGACACTAGGCCCGATTTAAAATGGTCGGATCCTCCCTACTGACCGCCGACATCTTTCCAACTCCCTCTTACGGTCTTTACCAAGTCCCACTGCTACAGAACCGATCAGCCACGGCGGACTCGGCCTAGTTGTGACGTCATCACGTCCTCAATTTCCCAACGCGGAGCACACTCAGCTTTAAGGTGGCTGGTGACCCGAAACGCCACGGTATCGTTATAGAAACTCGGAAAAACCCATCGAATTATATGAGTCGTTACAAAGGTTTTGCTGGATTTCTTGTTACCGCAACAACGAGACTTCGTATCGTTGCTGAACGAGGAGTTTATTTAAGTTCCATTACAATCGGCACACTTCTGCCAACGAGTTACGAGCTGATTTATACCATTTTGTTAGGAGGAGCGGACGGATATCAGCAGATAATAACACTTATTAGGTGTTCTGGGTGGGTGATGCAGAAACAGAGGGATGATTCTCGATAAATTACCTCCGGTCAACTGTCATTATACCAAACCCTATCTTTTATTTGATATTCTAACAGGTTTTAAACTCACACAAGACCAAATTACTTATATATATATATATTTCAATACGTTGCAGTTTCACTTCCGCTTCCGTTTTCAGCCCCCCTACCGAATTTCTTATTGCAAATGTCGCTCACGTTTTGCTCCAGACGTCGGTTAGAACGGCATCAGGAGCATTGAAGGTAAGAAGATTCAGCTTTCATCCCGAACCCAGGGTAGCTCCCACCAAGATCCGGACAGCTATCGCTCTACTACGATGGCAATTCTTCGTTTAAAACCCCGAGATCATGGAACTGATAAAGTGCGCGCTGGAGCTGCGTGAATTATGAAGAGATGTGACTAAAAGATTTTGCGATAAAATTATTTACTTAACATCGGGAAAAAATTCGTTCTTCTGAGGGAATATAGGGTGAAAAAGACAAACAACAACAACAACAACACCGACTCCAAAGGAAAAGTGACAACCGGGGCTTAAGTTGTTTTGATTAACGACGTCAAAAAAAAAAAAAAACACCACCAAAGCGCAGGGTCCACAGAGGAAGGGCAACCGCCTATCCCCAATATTCCACTCCGCTGCCCCTTCTTTTTGGACAGAGAAATAAAATTCGGAAACGAATATCGCAGCCAGAGCGAGGCGCCGGTTTCGCTTTACGTCGAAGACTCGGAGGAATCCCGGCAGACGGGGCGACTGACGAACCTTCATAGACCCCGGCAAGGTCAGTGGCGCAGCTCCCTCGGCCGAACGTCTGGCGTAATTCAAACAACAACAAGGAAATCAGCCACCCTAATGGATCGTTGGGGCTGCAGATTCGCACTTTTATTAATCGCGCGTGAGATTAAATTAAATCGATGGTTTCAAACATTGAACTCGGTGGTCGCAGCCCGGTTAAGCCCCCGCGCTGCTCTGATATCGCATTTTTCGTCTAACTAAACACGTGGACAGACGCATAATTAGACCCTAACTTCCCCAGGCCTTAAGCTGGGGTTAATCCGCGACTTTTCAGGATGTTATGGACAATTAAACTCGAGTACGCATTCCACCCGAGCGACGCCATCAGATTTGTCGATGTTAGAATGTACTGCCGACAAAAAAAAAGGGGGGGTTCTCGCACGCGATCCACCAGATCGAGGTCTGTCTCTGGCGCTTCCTTCCGGCTTTACCGAAATCGTCCGCCGCGCACCTCAGCGAGCGCGACTATGCAGCTGAGTGCGCGCGGGGCATATCTGCCCTTACGTCGCTAACCCCGGGTACACTTCACCGCGAGGTGTGCCCACATCCGGAAAGCTGCGTGCTTTTCCGACGACGTTTGACACTCGTGCAGGTGTGAGAGGGCGGCGGACCGAGATATCGTATTACTTTCCACCCTGCCCAATCTTGGAGCTGGAGGCGACCATCTTCACGGCCGCGAGAGCCGAGCCCGTAAATCAGGGGGCGACGCCTGGTGTTTGTTTTAATAACAAAACAGAGAAAAACGCGGCTCCAGTATTGAACACGTTTACCGGGCGCCGTGTCCGTTACTTTGTGGGGAGGTTTCAGCGGATCTGGTCCGAACTAACAGCTCGTCACCGATTAACGTCAGCATACACCGCAGAGATAAGACGTCGCTGCTTCGTTAGTGGATTACGCATCTAATTCGGCGAACTGTCCTCCACCACTGCCACCATCAGGCGACGAGCTTGACATTTTTACCGCTCTAGTTATCTCCCCTCTCCCCCATGGACACTCGGAAGAGCCTTTTGCTCCAATTGGGGAGACTGCGCGAACACGTGCAGCTTCTTCCCCGCCATTTACAATACGTCAACGCCATTAATTCCGGATGACGCTCACGGACAGCACTCGTCTACTAGCAGCTGGAGGCCTCGTCAGCCTGAAGACGTTTAGGGGCAGTCTTCGATTTACCAGTGTGTGGGGGGGGGTGGAAAGCTGGTCTGTGTTACTTACACGTCCCTGCTGCATCAGAGTGGCTGGCTCCACATAAACGACAGTTCGTCTAAATAGCGGAGTTCATCTCCCCCATCCTGGCTGCATTAGCAGCCCGGGCGAGAAGATCTCGTAAACATCCGGACAAAATCTAGTACAAATGGTTCCTTCCTTTCGCCCCCATTTCATTGTTACGAGCAGACGACGTTCAATTTTTTTGTTTCCTTACCCCAGCATCTTTCTTTCTGCCCGGCTCTAATTATTTTACAAAAACGTTGCGATTTCTTAATATTGCCATATAAATTATCAGCTGGAATAACAACGAAAAACACCATTGTGTGGTCAGGGATGTATCCCCCCCTTAATCTGCTTTGGTATTTACAAAAAAAGAGAGACTGCTCCTGTTCCCGCCATTACTAGCCCGATATACGCTAAATTTCATAGGTATTCCTCCGCATCCCCCAACCCCTTTGACCTACTGTGTAATCCTCTTTAGCTGTTGCATTGAAATGTGTAGCCCTTTTAACTTCCGTACGCCTGTAGAATAAATTACTGGGTGATGTTAATGAGACCAAAGGGGCCGGCGGCCCAAGTTCGATTCCCGAGAGTGGAAGACCATTGTTAACGCACCCTAGCGGACGACCGCGGCACTACGCTCCCTCACAACATGGGTTATATCTCCGTTTTTAAACCACGCGTACGAGACACCACAGCATTAGGTTGGGCACCGGAAGCGTGAGAAGTTTCTGATCTCGTGACACGCGCGCGCGCAGCCAGAAGCACGTAAGTTTTAGATTAAATTAAACAAGATTATTTCCTCTGAGCGGTCTTATCGATCATCACCACTTCATTGTACGACCCTCTTCCGGTTGAAGAAAAAAGGGGGGAAATAAGCCGCTTGATTTCTAAATTTTATCGGTCAGCTGTAATATTCTCTCCCCATCAGCATTCAAACAACCAGTCTAAAGATTCTCTAATAAGTTTTCTGACGCTGGAATGGTCGTATAAAGTGTTGGTATTATCCAAGATGTTATTATTTTGCTAAACTTCAAAAACTGCGGAAGATGGAGTATGAAACTGCTGATGCATAATCCCCAGAATGCAACAGTACAGAAGCTGACTGCGTGGTTCGACCATCTGAGGTCTTTGGAATGATATAAAACAAGAGTTGGGAGAGAAACAGGTTTTTTTTTCTCTCTCTCTCTCTTTTCCACCAAACATCATCTCTCTCAACGGGAGGAGGATCTTGGTTCCACTGACAGGACTTTGATTGATATGGTTTCAATTCTTAAAAGTTTAACTCATCATCTTGAATATTTGATAGTCTATAACCTCCCAGAGCCTATGCATAATGCGATAATGAAAGAGCGGCCTCCCACCTCAAGACATCCTGTCTATTATCCCCCTCAAAATTTCCCTGAACGCTCCTCTATAGTATTTAGATGTTCAGTTCACTGCTGAACATCTAATTTCTCCCAACAAGTCTATCCGGTCAAAAGACTAGCATTATCCAGACATTTTACTACCGTATCTCGTGAGGCTCCCAGTTCCACGCCGGACGTCAAGAGTCTTTTACAGGCCAGCAGCCTCCAGAGTGATCGTTTTGTACCTTCTCAAGCCATAATCGAAGACCCATTCCCCCTCATCTTATCAGCAAGAGTCAACACAAACTGACGGATACGTTCTTCAAACAGAGCGACAGAAGATCAAAAAAAACCTAACCAGCTACCAACGCGCCATTAAATCATCTCTCAGGCCATCAACGTCTTCAAAAGCTGAAATTATAGTTTGCTTTAAATACCGCGTTCTATACCATCCTCCTCTATTTCTATTGGGGGGGGAGGTGTGTGAAGAAAATCCATCCCTTTACAGCAGTTCGGAAATTACGACATCGCTTTCAGGAAAATGTGTGGTGGGAAGTGGAGGGGAAGAGTGTTCTCCCTTTACAAGAAAACGTTCTTTACACACACACAGCAGGTGTCGGACTTCCGTCATTAACCCACGACGGGCGGGCTGACTGGGTTACAGTAAACTGCCGATTATCGAAACAAGAGAGTCCATTTACTTCTGTGCGCGTGAAACGGGATGATCTGCAACGATACTGCAGCATCTGACAGCGAAGGTAGTTTGTTTCCCTGACGAAAAGGAAGAGGGCGTCGCCAAACACCTGAAGAGAATAGATCTGAAAGAGTGCGCGCCTATACGGGTTGGCGAGGAGATTTAGAAACCCCCCCCACCTTTTCTGTACTTCACCAGACTCTTGAAAGGGTTTGCACAAAGGTGTAGCTTTTGGCCAGGGAGAATGAGGAAAATGCTGGAGTTGTCTCCCCTGATAGCGGGTCTCCATCGTCTTTGTGTTGGTGGGACCTCTCACCGCGCTCATCGCTCACATCACCAAGGTTGGCCAGAAAGAAATCCAAGTGTGAATGAAGAAAATGCAACCTCAGTGACATACGGAAAGCCCATTTTTTCAAAAGCTTTTATCGTGTCTTGAACCAACTTGGCATAGTTGTGCGCTCTGCAGTTCCCAAGAAGCCTCCCATGCAGCCAGCTCCAGTGGGTTAAGCTCAGAAAATAAATCACGAATTTGTGGTCCGACAAATATTCCAGCCTTCAACTTGGCATCGGTTAAAATCACTCCAAGTTTTTCTTTCAGGTAAAAAAATCCCGCACCCTTCAACACCCATCGCCTTTACAAAACTCTTCATTAGGCCCAGCTATTCTATAGGCAGTGGTGGAAGAAGAAATGTTCTTTGCAGACTACCAGTGGCACATGTTGCACACTGAATTTTCCTGGAGTATGTATGGTCTGTTCTTGATGGTCATTCTTCAATCTTATAGTGATTTGCACCATCTCGGCTATTCCACAAGCACAAGAAGCACGTGTAGCCTGCCGTGTGTACACAGCTCTAAAAGGAACACTCAAATATACAACATTAGATTTCCATTTATTTCTGTAACTGAAAATCCTTATGTACTGGATTAATTCTGATTTCAGATTTGAAAACAGCTTACTCGAATTAGTCTAAGACACATACCTTTACCTCAGGGGGCAAATTGGTTGTTGTCTAGTGCTATCGATACTCTAAAACTTTAACATAACAGAGATTAAATCACCTTCCATATTATTAAGAGAACTGACCAAAGAGTGCAATACTACAGTTATACTTTTTTTCTGACAATAAATTCAACGAAAAATAGTATATATATATAAAGAAAAACAGATCCAATTTATCATTTTCCAATATAAAATATGAAACAGTTGCATTGGCGAACATAAATCTTTATCTATCAGCTAGCTAGCTGCCTAGTATCTTTATACTGGGACAGACCATCATTAATTTCAGGTCCATTTGAGCATTGACTTTTTTTAAAAGCGCATTAGAACTTTGTTTATCCATCATCAGTGTCATCTGCAGATTGGCTTATCTGTACCACTATTAAAAAAAAAAAACGTTTTTAAAGTTCCTGCCAAAATACAGATCAGAAACTAAGCTATAGGTAAGAAAGTAGTACAGCAGTAGCTGTTTGGCCAACCACCGTGTTTGTGGTGGGGTTGCTTGGCTGTCCGCGCGCCAACTCCGAGATTACATTTCTTGGGCATGGTCATCCAAATTAGATTTCCAACAGTACGCTGGTCTCATGTTGTTTTATTATGTTATTAAAGATGCCCTTGCCACCAGGTGCTTTAATTGGGAAATTTGAACGGCAGATCATCCTCACAAGTTGTGGTTTCCATAAGATGATGTTCTGCTTCATTTTAAGTTGAAAATTCCTGTCTTATCTGAAATTCTGTAAAAATGTTGTGCTGCAGAGGGGCGGCTGTTTCTGCTGATCTTGTCCTTCGCCTACCCGTACTGACAGCAAGGTCCCAAATGTCAGCTATGCAGAGAAAGGGGTTACAATGAGTGGACTCAGAACTTGGAGGCTGGCCTAATGAAGACCCTTACTGGAATCCTCCCAATTATGGTGAGAGAAACAATGCCACTGGCTAAGCACCAAGGTTGTCCCTTAAGGTATTAAAAATAAAAGAAAAAGATAACAACAAAAACAAAAAAGAAAGAAAGAAAATTGTATTTAATATTCTGTTTGTTTTTGACAAATCAGAAGAAGCCAGGCAGCTTTCCCCGTCTTTGATGCTGGAGGAGAAGGTACTCCTGGCATCGTACGGTCAAGTCTCTGTTGCAGGTACTCATCCACCTTATCTGCCTTGGGGTGTATACAACATGGGCCTGTGATGGAGCCTGTCCACTAAAAAGCTTTTCTTTGATGAAACAAATCTTTAACTAATAATAAGAAAAAAATGAGGGAGGGAGGCAGGTGATTTATCCCACCACCTTCTGTTTAAACAAGATGAACTCGTTAGTGCTGGAGAGTCAATGACAACAACAACAACAGAAAACCCTCCCCCCCCCACAAACAACACACAAGAGATACAGAAGTAGTTCAATCGCCACGCCCTTTTCCTGGCCCCCGGGGTCCCCCACCTCGTCCACCACGCCCTCCACGTCCACCAAACGTCCCTGTCAAGAACAAGACGGGTGAGATTCAGACAAAGACAAAATATTTAAAAAAAAGAAATGAATGCAGATTCCAATGTGGGCGATCATTTGCTGTAAAGTGCAATAAGGAAAAAAAACAAAACAACAAAAAAGAACAGAAATTCACCGCCCCTACAAGGAGAAGGCGGTTGTCTCGTTACAGTTTCTGTTAAACATAAAAGGAGAGCACACCTAACAACTGGTGTCGTTCCCGGACAACACACACACGACAACGACGACGATGATGGTGGACAACTTTATTCCATGTGCAGCATTTGTAAGTCACGTGGATATTCGCTGGTACTCCAGGCGTTTAGTACCAGGGTGGCCATAACCCGAGACCCCCCCACCTGGCTGTTAAAACCTCTAGTTATCTAATTATGTACATTTACTGTAGTTCAAGACACAGAGACAATGTCTGTGTGTTCCTACAGAAGCCATTGTCTAGAGAGAGAATTACTGAGGTCTACAAATATTTATAAATAAATAGATAAATGGTTTTAGAAATAAAAACCTACAAGCATTTCGCTGTGTCACGTCCCTTCCACTCCACCCCTACGTCCATCTCGCTATATACAGGGACAAGTAAAGTTATTCTTCCATACTTTGTTAATACTGTTTGCCTATTTCCTAAAATATGCATATTCTGTTACATACATCAACTATACAGAGAGACCCCCCCCAAAACAAGATTTTTCTCCCCCACCTTTTTAAAAAGTTTCTCTAACCTAACACAGCATTTTCTGATCCTTTCCCCGATATACTTAATCAGTTGACTCCTCAGAGTATTATGAATACAGAAGATTAACACTTTGCCACAAAATACACCTTATTTCTCTCTTTAAAAAAAAAAAAGTTTTTTTGCACAATACTGTTCATAATCTTGTTAACTCTTTCATAATCTCGAAGAAGTCCTTGAAAGCGCCCATCTGGTGCAGCGCAGAGAACAATCTGTGTGGCATTCAGCGGCTAAGCCAGTCCACAAGAGAATGAGCAGAACAACCTGCTCCACACCTGCTGTTTTAATACAGGTAAACCCACCACTGCACAAAGATTCCGATTAGAAGCAATAAATAACAACACTCCAGGGTATCAAAAAATACACCAAGAAAGAGAAATGAAAAAGAAAATTTCCAAAGAAAACAAACATGATATGAGTTAATACAGAATCCAGTTTAAAATTGTTAAAAATTATTGATCACTGACATTGCAGGTGCTCCATCTTTCCTTTCTTTAGAAGTCTGTCCATATGCCCTGCCAGATACTTTCCTATGAAAGTGATGATAATACAGCTGTGAACGTTCCTCAGGACAATGGACCTTTAGCATAAACAAATGGATAAGGATGTGGTTTCTATGGCATTTTCAAGGCGGTCAGGTTGCAGTAAGGGCATTGGCAGTAAATTAAAGAACTGAAGCATAAGCAATGAAGGGGGTGGTGGAAAAAGGTAAAAAGAAAGATACTGATGAACTGCAGACTAAGCTTCGACATGTGCTGTGTGTGTGTTTTGAGAGAACTGGAAGGGTGGGGTGAGGGAAAAAGAAGGGGAAGGCAGGGACTGCTTCAGTGATATGAAAGATTTCAACCATTCCCAAGAGGAGGAAGTCTTCTACATCATAATGTGGACTGAGCCACTTTTCTAAAACCAGAGACAATGATTCTTTAAAAGTTGCTGTCCCCCTGGCTGCGCGATAGTCGGTTTTGCTGAGTGTTTGCCAGTTTTTTTTTCTTCCTTGGAATGTTTAATAAACGTACGTTAAAACTCATGGAATTTACAGCAGCTAATATTATTAATAAGAATCATATTTCCTTATAGTAGAGGTTTTGGCATAAACAAATATAATCAAAAATAAAAAGAAATGGCAACAAAATTCAATTTAAAACTGAAAGGACTTTTTCATGTTCATAACTTCATTTGGAAATAAGTTGCAAGCATAATTTAGCATTTGGTACCGGAGTACTGTACCAGAATGAAGAACCAGGTCGGAGGTCGTGAATAGTTGCATTTTTACCAAGCTTCTCCTCCAATTACAGGAAGTTATTAGTCATCCAGAATCAGCATTAGGGCTCCCCAAAACGTTTGTTTGTCTGTCTAAATATCATACATCATAGTCAGGCTGTACAATATTCAACCCTTTAAGAAGTATGCTGCATATATATTTACGGCGAGTGGATATTGATCCTGACAGAGTAATCCCACTGTAAATATATGTTTCTAAGGTTTCGCAGGCTGTAGGAAACCTGTAAGTGTATATTCATGTGGGGATTACTCCGTCAGGATTGATGGCCACTCCCTATAAATATACGGCAGTGTTCTCCCCAAAGGGTTAAAACTGGATCAGTGTCCTTCACACTGCACAAAGATCTAGAGCAATTTAATGTTATATATGTTAAAAAATTAACGCTATCGTTATCCAATTTCCATGTTTATTAGTTTTAAAAAGATTTTGTTGGTAAACTGGAATTTTTGTGCTATAGACTTTTTATTGATGATAATGTGGTGGGTTATTATTTTGAATAGTTCTCGCTCCATTTGGCCGATTCCCCTCCTCTGACATGGCTGACATTCAGCTCTTCCTGGTCTTTACCAAGAAAAATCTGCACAAATAGTGAGCTAAAATCAAAGGGCAGTTTCTCTAATGACAATTACATTTCAAGGTAGCACGAGAGGAAATTAAAACTCTCTCTCTCTCTCCAGGATATTTCAAACATAAAAGACTTTGCCCTCCTGACATCCAGGATGCTTCTGAGGCAAGTCCATATACTCAGATGGCAATAAATGTGAAGTCTTGTCTTACAGAAGGACCTCACCAATCTGAAACAGGAAACTGTACAAATGACAGATACATAATTTGTTTAACAGTTCAGCCACACAGAGATTCCTTGTAATTTCATTAGAGCGGCTTATTTCAAAGTGCTCTCGAGCAGTGCCAAAACTAGAAGGGATTTCCCAATCAGGATGGAGACATTTTTCGTAGGTGTTAAGGAAAGATGCCGATGCAACAGCATGTGTTAGTCAGAGGTAAATATAATAACACTGCTTGATTGGCAGAATTAAGAAATCTATAAGTCCCCAAAGGAAGTTTGACCGCAAACTGAAGACTGTGGACGTTCATAGCTCTACATCTTTCATTTTTGTTTCATGCCAAGCGTGAAGATTTTTAATAATTATTACTTGTACATCCTATGAGCTGGTTGGCTGCCACCTCTCTATTAATGGCAAGTAGTGAACAAAGTAAATCACCATCACAGGGAGAGAAAAATTACCTGAAACAATTTAAATGGCAACTCGGTCATTAGAAATACATATTATGCAGTTTGTAAATATGTGCTTGCTGTTAGATATGTTTTAAAACATTTAAAGGTAAACAATCATAAGAATATAACAGCAACATTAAGTGTGATGAGTTTCTTTTGTCACCAATGTCATTATGATTTCATGGATTTAATATGAAAAATTAGATAGGCATATTAAATATATTCATGCGCTTTATTTAATTAATAACAGAATTATCAGCTAGCATACAAGAGTGTTAAGGCCAGTTAAGATTTTTCTTTCATTTTACAAGTTTCATTACAACATACAAGAGGCAGTGTTCAAGTGGCCTAACCTCTTCCAGCAAACCTCGTTATAATCTGATTAAAAGATACACTACTTACGATCAGTATTTAGTACATTTGAGTGATTCAAAAACCAAAACTTGACCTAACCTAATAGCAACAAAGTGTGTCAGATATTACGAATTAGCGATTATTGTCAGCGTTAGCCAAATATAGTTCTGAGAATCTTCGAGAGAGGGGGGTGCTGGCCAAAGATTCAGCAAATGTGCACATTTTTAAAAACAGTGATACACAGCGAAATATGAAACCAATCCCTAAAATTAAAAAAAAAAATATATATATATATATATATATATATTGCCTTCTAACACCCAGTTTTGGAATTTATAATAGAAAGCTGTCAGTTTTTGAAGCACCTGTCCCCCTTATTATTTTTGCTTTTACTGTTATCGGAAATTATGGTACAGTTAAAAAGAAAAGAAGAAAGGGAAGTATCTGTGCGGTTTAGCAAACTTCCATGTTAATAAAGATTACCAAGGCTGTATGATTAAGAAGAGTTTGTTGTGTTTAGGTCGCTTGTTTTCAATAAAGCTGTTATCAAACAAGTAGACTACTATTGGTACTCAGTACAGTGAAAAGGTAGCGAGTTCTTCCTCTTTCCTTGAATTCCAGTTCTGTCTCTGTACCAAGCAGTCAAGTTAAAAACCACCGCCATTTACAGCTAAATAATCTCCCACACATTCATGCTCCATGCAAAAGCTCTGACCTTCAGTTACCTGATCTGAGAGCCCTGTTCTCTTTGCTAATTTTAGTGCGGTGGTGCGATATAGGGGTCTAAGATTAGTTTTACCATGGCAACAACATTAACCAGACCAAACAAATTTCACAACTGGTCCTGCCAGGTGCCACAACCAAAACATTATCTTGTAGCACTGTTTCTCTAAATCTGGATGCCCCATATTTCTCCCTCTCTTTCACAGAAATTTTTTTTTTTAGAGTGTTACCAAAACTGTTCTTCCTCCATATTCTAGATAACAAGTAGCTGTTGAAAACTACACACACACAAGTGAATAAGCAAAAAGCTCGCGCACTCAATAAAACTTATCATTTGCTAGGATTCAAATGCGTAAATAACTTTAGGGATCAATGACTTATTTTACTGCTTAACTTAATTGTGAGAAGATGTCAAGCATCTGTGGTCAACACTGCAGCTCTCCTGTCAGAAAGAACCTACCATATGGTTGGTTTCTGATGAACCAAGATGGTGTGTGCAGTATGGCATTGGGATGTTTTAATGAATTGAGAAATGGAAGGATAATCAACTGCTATCAGACTCAAGAGTTAGATCAGCTAGAATACAACAAAATCGGTTAGCCTAACCACATCTGCAAAATATTCACAAATGGCATCCTTTGTGGTAAATGTTTTAAGGAAAACCACTTGTAAATCGATAAACAGATTTTACTTCATCTGTCATGCAAGAGCTGACAGGTTGAGATATTATTTAAGCACACCTGTAAGACAATTAAATAAAGTTGGTGTAACAAATCTCAGATGATGTTAAATGTACCTAAAGATCTGACAATCTATCTGCTTGACTGAAAAAAAAAAAAAAGTTCTTCCAGCCACCATTTTGTAAATATTCATGTGCATACACATGAAAATTTTGAGACTCAATACGGCTAATTCTGTAATACGGGTAGTCAACTAACACCGTGTGTTTGTTTATGAATTGGATTTGTTTGTCTGTAAATTATTTTTTTGTCCCAAGATCGTAAATAAAAATCGAAAGTATTAGAGTTTTAACTTTTAAAAGTTTCTTTAAACTATATGTTTGCATTATAAAGTAAAGTATTATACGAAATAAGTCAATAGCAAGCACCAGGCAAAGAACGTTGTCCATAGAAAAGCACTACAGAAATTTTATAGCAATATTAATTGTCACTGTCCAGTTTTTCTAAAATAATATAAAACACTTAACACAAAAAAACAGTTATTTTCGATCACTGAAGGCACTACAGAATATATATACGCATCACGAAAGTAGGATTGTTATTTTTCTGTGATTTTTTAAAAATTTTGCTTACAAAGAATTTCAGATTTCAGTCTTTGATAAGTGGAGGCTGAAATTTTCAGGGAAAAAATATATCAAACTGCAGACACAGAAAAATACGGTGTTTAGTTTTCTCCACCACCTAACAGTCCGATAAATTTATCATTATTATTATTATTTTTTTTAAGTGTATATACAAGATATTTATATTGAAATCTAAGAAAAGCAGCAGTGTTAAGACTGTGCAACCTGATTAAAATTTTTTTAGTAGACTGGTCAAACAAATAACAGATGAAATTTAATGTTTCCAGACATCGATGTGCTATTCTCGGTCAGGTTTAAATATGCCAGTAACGCCAACTGGACTGCGCTACAATTACAGAAGAATAATCCAGGAATTTATCATAAATAATGCTTTAAAATGTCAAAAGGAATATGAGAGGGCGTCTTTCAAAGTCAATGGCAGGGAAAAATTTCTTTGGTATTGCATCAGAATTTGCAAGCAATTCATTTTGGCCCCGCATAGCATAAAACTGCAAAGAAATTTTCCACGACCAGCTTTAATGGATTGATTCAGATTTTGATTTTAGAATTTAAAGGGTTTTCACAAGGCAAATTTTAAGATATATATTATAAATCCTCCCGTCTGAAGAAAGTTAGACTAAAACAACAGTCACCTGACAAACAGCAGTAGATCCAGGACTGGCCATATATATATATAATGGCAGTCAGGTGGGATTCCTCATCTCCACAGAGAGGAGGGGACAGAACAATTCCAGGCCTGTCAGTGACCCCTTAACAAACAGCACCTAGAGGGGCACTGACCTCCATTAAGCTCCCTGACAATTCAGTGTCTTTCCATGTCATTGCACAACAAACAGTTAGATCAAAGAATTTACACACAAACAAGACAAATGGATGATGCCTGGACCCTGAGGGGAAATTGAGCTTATGAATAGGATGTATGCTGCATGGTAAGTAGTAATAGATAGCAGGGAGTGATAAATGGAGCCTAATTATGAGCAGGGAAGAGCAGCAGTAAATTTCATTCTTAGCATTCCAGTAGTCAGTAGAGATTTTCTTCTTTCCACAGAAAGGAAGGAGAGAGGAGAGAAAATAGTAGAACAATTAACACCAGCACTTTTATTGTTTGTTCAGACAAAGTACCCAATCCCTCCTCCAAAAGGCAACATCTTTTCTGGGCAGATTGAACAACTCTTCCTTCTGGCCAATGATGATTTCTGCTGGGGTCTGCAATTAACAAATGGAATGTCAAGATCAGAACCTCTGGAGTTAACTGCCTATTCTTGGACCACTGTTTCCTGGAAAGAATCATCGCCCCTGTGCCCAAACCACCACCAATTCAAAAATTCAGCCCCAATCTGGGGCCATGCAGTGATGGATGGTGCAAGACTAAATATCAGAGAAAAGATGACATCACATGTATTTGTTGCAGAAACGTTTTCAAAGGCATTCTTAAAATGAAGAAAGATATAATAAAAAGTGAGTCCATAAGCGAATTTCTCAGTAGTAAGTGGGCAGACTATGCTGATTTCTATTAGCACTGAGAACGTCTTCATTAGAAAAAAAAGTGCCCTAATATAAGAACAAAGAAAATCTACTTAATTATCTTTTTCTAAGACAAGAGAGCAGCTGTAATATTTAATAAAAATATCCCATTACCTCCCTTGTCAAAATTGAACATGTATATGGATGATAGATTCGCTCTAATTTTCAAGAGGAAAAAAAAAATCACTCAAGACAGAAACATTGTGATGCATGTCAATGGGGGTCGGAGGAGAGATTACACTTTTCATCAGTGAGTGGGGTGCTATAGCCAGTCACAGGACTAGGGGACAAACCAATGAATTAACTAACCTTTCTGTATGATTCAAAATGGCGCAAAGAAACAGCGACACTTGTAAGAGAGCTAGAATAGCTGTGGCTGGTGCCGTCTTCTGAAGCATTTAAAATACGCCAAACATGGTTGGAGGCAGCACAGTTTAAGCAACCAGCCGAAGATGATCTACAAAAAAAAGGAATTTGGAAAATGATAGATCCCAGGTTTCCAAAATAGTCAACCAAACTCCCTGGTCCCAAATATCAACGAATTTGGAGATGTCCTCAAAAGAACATTCAAGATTCTAACATGTTTTTAAAAATTTTAAAAGTGTGGTAATATACAGTTGCATTTTTTGCTCAAATGTTGCCAGAACCTGAAAACTACAATCCAGACATTTTCAAGTACAGTAGGTTGAACATTAGTCAACATTACCACTGTAAGTTATCAATTAGTTATTATTGTTATTTTAGAGATAAAAAAGGTTAGATGTGAGGACCTGATCCCAGCTCACTTTTGGTCTAGAGCAGTTAGCAAGTCTTAGAAAGGTAATTAACAAAGACAGGAACTTGATACAAACTTATAACAAACTATTTATTTAAGGGGAGAAAGTGAGGTTGTAGATAGTGATGATGGCATTTTATGCAAATAACTATTAACTTTCCACTCACCAAAAGTAATAGACAGCAACCAACAAGTGTCCTTTCAGTGGAAATTTGTGATCAGGAAATCTAAACCGTAATTAGAAAACAAATAATAACTACAAAATTTTAACACTATTTATCATGATCTTTGGCAATATTACCAAATCCCCAAGAGGCCCACTATATAGTTTCTCAGATATATTTGAGAAGTAGCACGAAACCTCTCTATCTGAAAGGCTGTTCTGTTTGATTATGCCCCTATTCAAACACCTTCACTGAGATAAAAGCAAATTGAAAACCGTCAAAGAAACATACATTTCAAGTAATCGGTTAGTGTACTGAAGAAACAGAAAAATGACAACAACATGACAAACTGTAAAGGGCCTGGGTACGGTATATTAAAGGTAACGAAAATTGGTAAGTACACACGAGGGAGGGAGACACACATAAGGGGTCTTTTACAACTGAAGCTAACCTTTCCCTGGGTAAACAGCTCCAGTGTAAGTAAAAGGTATCAACACCATTTATCAGAACAGGTATTCAATTTAAGTGTCTGGGAAAAGCTTGGACTCTGGGTCCCATACAAAGCATAGCCAAAAACCAAGCTAGGTAATTTTATTCTTATTTGCTTTTCTTTCTTTTTTTTTAATGTTGTACTTTAGATTATTCAGAAGCCTCACATTTATCCAGAGTTAAGAGCTTCACACTTCAGAGCAAGTCCAGAGTGAAAAGTAGTTTACACAGGAAATCTGCGCTGTTGACCACGAGACACGAATCAGACATTTTGTGTAATATGAAGTACCTACACCGATGTCCTGTACTAGCTTCTTTTTGTTCTTAATGCACGTACCATTTTTAAAGACACACACAGGCTGCTTTGGTAGAGTCTGGGATGTTGGTTATTCCAAACACCTGTTTAAGTATAGAATTCTGGACAGGAAAGCAGATACCTTAAGAAAGAAAATCCATTTCCATTCCAATAGAAGAATAGAAGAAAATAGCTCAGTAGATTCCCAGAAAATACCCCCTTTTTTGATATAATTAATAATGCGAATGTACCACAGAATGGACCACATACAAGAATATAACAGATAGCGAAGCAAGCTCAGGCTTACCATGCACACATCTGATTGGCCAGGTGTGCATCCAGCACCTGGTCCACAGTCAGAGATGCATTCAACAAAAACCACCCTCCACTTTATTTGTTTAATCAGCCAACAAAAACCGAACATCGTCCACACCTAGTGAAAGTATGCAAATTCATGGTGCTCTTCTCCTTCCATCCTAGGAAGGGGAGTGCTTTTTCCTTTTTAAAAAACTTTTAAAAGCATTTCACCGTTCACCAGCCTGAGGTCCTCGGGGCTGTAACTAAGGGAAATACTGGCACGACTCTGCAGTTGTAATTCTAATTAAACCGATTCAGACGCGCAGCCTCCCGGCAGAAAATTGTGCCACTGATTGCAGGGGACTTCAGGCTGCATTTGAGATCCACGCATCCAGAAGATCAACAAAGGAGTGAATTAACCAAAATAAAGAAAACAGTTGCTGTTGACTCCAGTCGGGCTTAGCTCTAGCTAACGAGGGGTGGGGAGGAGAGTTGCTTACCGTGCGCTAGATTAACCCCAGCAGCGCGGAGTAACTGGAAAAGTGGCTCAGGCAGGGAACAAACTGACAGCACTTATTGGTACACAGCATTGAACAAAAACGCGTCTTGTAAACCATCCTGACACAAAGAGAGAGAGGAAAGGAAAGGAAACGGGGGAGGGGTGTTGAGCGATAATAAATTACAACTAAAAAAAAAAAAAAGAAAGGATTTTTCTGAAACGCGATGTAGTTAGCCCTCTGAGTGGTAAGTCTGTGTTGATTTTGGCAGGGCATATGGTGCATTCTCCTCCTCGGGGAGTTAAGAAAAGAGACTAGGATGCATTCTCACCTTGTCTGTCACAGTGCTGAGAGCAGCAGCATAATGCAAACCCCCTAACGGGCAGAGAGCCTACGCATTTATCTCACCAACTATAAATCAGTATTTTACCAGGGAGTAGTGGGTGTACTTACAAGACCGTTTCTAAAACACCCTGACAGCAACAATCAATCAGTGCCATCAAGTCCAACGAATGCTACCTTTCCACCACATGCCACCAATGCTACAGGAACCTTCAAAATGCAAACTGCCAGAAAAACGTAACAAGTGATTAAAAAATGTATCGCTTCAACCCAACTGACGCTGAACACGGGTGAACTTTATCAGATTGATTAGCTGATCATAAAGTATGGCTTAGAACTGTTTCCTTCACTCTACAGGCAAATTAACAGAAAGTAATGAAGGGATTAAATACATCCAGAGGGTCATGAAATAAACTGACACAGGCCAATAAGGCACGGATACATAAAGATGTATGGAAAATTAGATTGAGTGCGTATTGCTTAAAACATTCTTTTGATAAGCTACTGCAGGATATAAATCTTGAAAAATATGTATAGCATCAATGGTGGGAGGGGGGGGAGGAATTATTTATTGCTTTTGTGGGAAATAAATGAAAACAAAACCCACAAGAGTAAGTAGGATGCACTAAAGGCTGTGAGGAAACTCGAGCGTTGGTTTGTAGTGCAGACAGGCAGGATCTTGCTCGACTTGCTTGCCGCCACAACGTGTGGTGTATGACATAGATATCTGGATTAAGGGCTCCAGAGCTTTCGCCACTGGTATTTCTGTTAACAGAAACAGCAGTGAGATTAGTACCAAGCATCTGGAAAGATGCACGGGGGGCAGTGGAGTATTTCAGGAGGTGCCAACAAGGTGTTGAATACACAAAAAGAGACTGAAGGTAAGAGAGAGAGAGAGAGAGAGAGAGAAAATGGATGAACAGTACACTGTATATGATGGAGATGGTCGAGTGATGATGCTACCTGTGCCATTCTGGATTCAGGAAATGCTGAACATATTTCTAACTTGCGTAGGAATTACTTGGCCAGGAAGGAAGACTCTAGTCCAGAGAATAGTGCAGCCACCTTTGAGCCCAAGGGACCTGGAATCTGCTTGAGACGAAAAACCACCTTCCCCCTAAAAAATCTTTGAAAATCCACTGGCATAATGCACAGGAGCAGCAGTCAAGCATACAGATATCAGTCGTAGAAGGCATTAAGTGTCTATAATGTCCTCCCAACCACAAAGGAACTAGCTTTTTATTAACCTAATGCAGCCGCTCTCCGCTGCTCTCAATCCAAAGTGGAACCAACCAACCAACCAACCAACCCTCCTTTTTCAAAATGCAATCTTGGCAGGAATCAAAATGTAGTTTGTTGGTTGGTTGGAAGAAGACCAATACCATTTACTACAACAAAACAGTAAAAGAAAGTCTGACGGCGCATCTCTCCAGACCAGTGGCAATATTATTTACCCCACACTGTTGTGAACTTTTCATTTTGTGAGAAAACTCTAAATGCAGACCGTCTGAAAATCAGCAGACCCTGGATGTCATGATGCATTCGTTTTCAGCGCCTGAGGACAGTTTTCCAGAGATGAACAGCAGACTTTCAAAATGAGAAAAAGAATAACTATAAACTGGCCACAAGTTTAGCACAGCTTGGTGGTGTTAAGCTTTAAATCTCATAGCAAAAGAATTGTAAATAAACAAAATAAGTCAGCATTAAAGCTAACAACAATAGCATGAATTTAATTTTGATAATAATAAAATAGTATTTATAAGTATTTCTTCACATGCAAAGAAGGGGGCAGGTATTTGCATAGCCATCTTTGTATACGTTAAACTTAAATTAAAAATGTTTATTTTTTTGTGCAAAGATTTACCTTTGAAAGTTTTATGACAACCAAACACAGGTGGATCTGAATATATCCAAAATTCTTTAATTTATGTGGCATATAGTATTCATACCTGTGGGTCAGATAAGATGGAAATGGATTAGATTCCAAGTTGATTTACATTACTGTCCCACACACTGGTATTATACTGACTGCCATAGGTAATACTGTTTGACATACCAGATGTTGTATCTCTTGGCACCCCATACTCCCAGGTAACCTCACTGGATGAAAGGGAAATAAAAACGAAGCTCTCTCTTTTCACCTTGCCAACAGCAGCAGCAACAAAGATATCACCAAGTAAATTGCTTGTGTAAGTGCAAACTGGCCACGGCCTCATAAAATACCATCAATTATTTTGCTAAACTCTGACAGTAACAAATCATCATCTTGCTGCTGTTGATGTTGTCCCCCTACTTCCAGTGAGAAACCTTGCCAAAACATCAGTCAGCAGGTAACTAAGAACTGATGCTGTTTGGTGTATTAGTTCAATGTAGCTAGTCATCTGTAAGTGTGTGATGTTAAGTGGAAAATGAGAAAAGGTGGTAATGAACAATCAACTAATACATGAATGCGTGAATGGTTATTCTAGCTTGTTTTCACCCAACAGTTATTTGACTTCAAACCAATCCCACACACTCAGGCAGATGAGTCGAAGAAACCATTTTGTTATCACATCCTTTACGCAAGCTCAGCATGCAAACTGTTAGGATTTGTGACATCTTCAAAATGAGTTAATTTACTTTTTCACCAACTTCCACTTGAAAAACCCAACAAACGTTTAACACATATATCAATGGGCATCACACACTCAGAAAAGGATGGAAAGGGCATTATTAGCAATTATCTGAAATCTGGAGAACAGTTTAGCTTAGCCGTTTGGGACTAAGTAACCACAATATCAAACAATTTTAAGTCCTTAGAATGTAGAAACCATATTTAAGAAAGAATAGTGAGCGTGTCTCTGGATTTTAAATACTGAGAATGGACTAAATGATCAAAGACATTAGGTTTACGATGTTTGAACTTTAGATGTGTACTACAAGACAACTTGATAGAGGTATTCAAAATAATCTGGGACTTTTCAGTGTGTGCAGCTGTAAGATTTTCAGCTATCAGCCAGACTTACAAAATACTCGAGGACATAATTACAAGTTGACTAAGATTTCGGCATGGCACAATATCAGTAAATATTCTTTTTTTAAAGCAACAGAATTACAACAGTAAAAAGAATAATAAAATAAATATGTCAACCTTTGCATCAGCAGAATACTTCCTGGCTCCTTGTAAACACTAAACAAAACCATACCAATTATAGAATGAGGAACAAGACATTCATCCTCACAACTTAAAACTATAGCAATGCAATTTTTAGATATTAACCAAAGTCTTTCCCCTGCTCCCACTAACAAACATTTTGTTTAAACTAATTTACCATGTCGTTTAAATCAGATATATCATACTCCACCCTATAGCCATGAGACTTTTGGTGCACATCTGCTGTTTAAAATACAAACACATTCCAACAAGCCACAATATTGTATGGTGATAGTTTGCTGTATGGAGAAGCACTGGGGTTCTTACCACTAAAGACTAGTTAAAGTTAGTTTATCTGTTTTCAGAGGGGTGACCTACCATTGCTTAGCAAGCTATGTCAGCAAATAGCTAACTTATCTGCAGAGACTGCAATGTCATCTGATTTAATAATACATTAGGTATAAACAGCCATGGCCAAAGGTTTTGCATCACATTAGAAATAACAATAACAAAATCTATAGTCCAATCTAGGCTTGATGTATTACGACTTATAAAGCCTTTTTTAAAAAAAAAATCATGTGTTTGCATAATTTTGGTAATTTTCTATTATGTATGCAGAAAATTACAAAGTGGTGCACACTTCAATAAGTTCATGCAGCATCACCATGCAGATTTGGTACATTTAAAACAGTTTGCCATAGCTGTACATTCTTAGGACAGCTTAAAAATCTTCTAAAAAAAAAAGAGTTAATAAGCATCTAAGTCTGAATCTTGCATCACTGAGCCAAATGATGTAGATTAATTAATTCTATGAGCATCCCACTAGTTGTCGTCACCAGTCTGGTCTATTTTATCTACCAGAGACACATCCAGTCATGAGAGAGAGAGACTGGAAACTCTCTCTCTCTTTTCACATGTAATCATAGCTGTAATGTAACTGAAACCATAACAAATAGCAGTGGTGGTGGTGACCCTTATATTGCAGTTCCAAGGATTTTTTTAAGTGGATTAAGGGAGTGGGGATACTAGCAGCATGTTAACCGTTTAATTATTATTATTCAAGTTTGTTGTTTTTTAATCGAAAACTTAGCATTAAAGTTGAAGTAAATAGATTTCTTGTCCTGTTGCAGAAATTTTAATTTTAGTTACTGCTTTTATTGGCATTTTCATCTGAAAGCAACCCCTCCCCATATATAATATAAAGATTAGAGGGGTTAATCTGAATGCCAGAATACATGGGCATGTAAAATCCAGCATCACAGCAGGGCTTCTACAATCTGCTTAAGGGATTTTCTCCTCCCACTACTCCACTTTTAAGATCCTCCTTGGTAGCTTTG
Organism: Nautilus pompilius; assembly: GCA_018389105.1. Lineage (NCBI taxonomy): Eukaryota > Metazoa > Mollusca > Cephalopoda > Nautilida > Nautilidae > Nautilus > Nautilus pompilius. Next base: position 471,362 of record JACATO010000640.1, on the reverse strand, counting down.
TTTGTTTCCAGCAGCTTAACTAAGAGATGATGATGATGATTTGCTGCCTGAAGTTGGCTCTGGAGGGAAAAATGGCAACAGTGGTCTCTGGACAGACATACATGTACAATACCAGGACGATGAAAAGCCACACTACTGGCAGTGACAAGAGAGAAAACAACATCATCATCATCACGTCATCACTGAATACATACATAGCAACGGTGAGTAGCTGCAATTAAAAAAAGTAATCTGCCCCAAATAAATCATATGATTTTATATCAGCTGGAATTGGGGGGGGGAGGAGAGGTGGTACAACCACCAGTGCTTTCGTCTGGAGAGCACAGATGAAATTATTGAAAATAAAACCAGATGAAAAACTCCTTCAGTTCGATCTGGGTCCTTTCCCAATATTAGAGCAACCATCCATGCATCACTGGTACAACTGATCACCCCAACCCACACGCTGCATCACATCCCAGCAGCTTCTGGAGTCATGTATCAACTCTTATTTTTTTTTAAAATAAGGCGGATAGAACCACTTATCAACAGCATGTGCCTGGAGAAACAACGGACTGGCACACCGAAAGTCCGCCCAGTCGGGCGAGATGCAAATTTTGCGAAAGAAAAAACAAGCCTACCTGTCACAGATCATGAAGGACAGCGAGACAGCAAAGCGGATTCCATTTATTTCTATGAAGGACAGACATTCACAGAACTAAAGCGTTTGTTTTTTGCACACTGTCACCAACTGAGAGAGTGGGCGATAATAAACGGGGCTATCTGATTTATTAAGACCGACGCCTCAAGAAATGCAATATCGTGCACCAAAGTAACTTTGCATTTCTGAGCCCTGATCCCACCTTTAGCCGCCCCCTACAAGTTACTTCTTCTGTTTCACAAATCCTAATACCTTCAGCATATCTGGCTGATTGCAGAGGTGCAAGATACCTAGATGACAGATTTTACCGGTATAATCTTCTGGAGCTTATGAAAACAGCCAAACTTCTTTCGCTGATTTCGTATTCAACTTTGTCAAAGAGTTAGAGTAATGTAAACAAGTATTCAAGGTGGGGGAGGAGGGAGTAATACAAATTGACCAAGATGTGGAGAAAAGAATCAATAAAGTGTAAGAAGAATCTTTTAACTTTGTTTCCATAACTTGTGCATAGAATTTTTGGTTTTGTCTTTTTAAAAAAAAAGGAAAGCCAAACACTCAATTCTAAAGCCCTTGTTCGTTTCCGTTAATGCTACACGTAGGGAAACGAGAATAAATTCTCTGATGTCAGACCAAACGAGAGGGGAACCGTTGTGGTGTATGGTTAGCGTGTGCGAAGCAAATGCCCGATTTAAGATAATCACCTTCACGGTTGGACTTTGTGCATTCAGAGATCCTAATATTTAAGGGCTGCTGCATTTAAATGATACAGACGTGCCCACAACTATAGCATACACGGAGTAGAGTAAACACCAGAGATACATTTGGTATTTATGGGGTCTTCTACGCATATGAATGAAGATCTCAAACTATGGGTCTTCAAAGAGCATTCCAGAGACAAGTAACTCCTGGAATAGAGTTTGTTTTTCTTAGAAAAGCCTGACTTATATTTAACTTAAGATTTGTTGCTAATTTATTTTTAACGATTAATGAACATATTTAATTTTGTTGGATTTTCAAAAAACAACCGATTTGCAAGATTCTTTGAAACAGAGCAAAGCAAACAGTCTGCTTAGTAGCAGGAGAATGGTTGCTATGGAAATCTGAATGTTTGCTCTCGTGTGGTGCTTCTTTCCTTTGCAGTGACATTTAGAGAGAAAAAAACAAACTAATAAGGTTTTTGTAATTAGCACATGCAGAAAGGTGAGTCATTAACTCCCATTCCATAGTAAATTGCCACTGAAAATGAGATGAGAGAGGGACTAAAGTACTACTACTGTGCAGAAAAGTATCAACGGTATATCTGGCCAGAGTTTGGGTTTATTAGAAAAGAAATGTGCAGCTAGTTTTTCAAACCTCCACTGGTGACAGAGGTAAATCCATGGCTGATGCTGCTTCTTTCTATGAAAAGAACAACCATTCTTAATGAACTACAAAAAAGGTGAACAAAATCCATAATGCCTCTAGCTGGGAGGAGGTCTGTTCTTACTTGTTGAAAAGAACTTCAGCACTGGAAATGCTCGTGAACAAAGACAATGCAAAAACTAGCTGTATATTTCACATTTTGATTTTGAAGTTAGTTTAACCGACAGGAGGAACGATCAAAACAACAAATACTTTTCGAGTTAACATGTGCCGTGCGTAGGGGAATAAATACTACCGACAACAGTTCTGAGTGGTACATCAACTGTGCGTAGTTTAGGTAAACCATGTAACCTGGGCACTGTAACTACATTTTTCACTTTTAAAAGCTTTTAGCTATTTTGACACTAACCCCTTAAGAGCAGATCTTGGTGAACATGTTTAAAATGCGAGTCTAACAAAGAAATGATATTGGTATTTTGTTTAGAACAATGGCAGAATTTCCTTTATTAGTGGAAAATATCTTGAGACTAGAATCAGACCAGTTTTTTTTGTTGCATGTTTTACTTGCATTTTAAAGATTAGATTACACCAGCATTATGCCACAACAACAATGCCTCAGGAACTTATCATAACACATCTGGTGAGCAGCAGCAGTTCTTCTGTTTCCTCTTTGCATGAATTTGACTTTGTTTGGACAAAAGTGCAATTGCGTCTTTGTTTTTTCAGGGACAATGGTTTCCCCCCTTTCTTTTTCAGATGTGTGAATACGGTATTTCACAAGCCATGTTTATCGAGGGAGAGAGAGAGAGAGAGAATGAATATTATAAGGGAAGGAAAGAGTGAAGCTATCCCACATGACCCCAAATTTTTTCAAGAATACAATCCTAAAGAATAGAATGAACACCAAAACTATGTACCTCAGAACCATTCATAGACAAGGAAATCTCTGAGAATCTATTGCTTATAATCAGAATCAGGTGGATATCACAAAAAGTATAGCTTCATTCTGGTAAAGAAAGAGAGAACATTTGCTGTACTAAAAGGTCACCATGTTAAACGTAAGGCAAAATGTGGGTTAAGAGAATTTATTTGGCAGAAGTTAATTGAGAAGGGATTGTACTTGTTTTATCTCCTCTGTACACTCAAACTTCTGGGAATAATCACCAACAATGCTGAATCCAGGTGGTATATAAGTCAGGAATGCATTAAAATAATGAAAAGAAAAAAAAAATTACCTGTGGCAAACACCTGTTTATATTAATAAAGTAGCTGCACGCTTTGCTTAACTGCTGATGGCCATGCATGCCCAAAGCTGGGTTTTTTCCTGTAAGAATTTTACAGTTTTGTTAATGAAATTTGTTGAAACAGCTGAAATATTTGCAGGTCTGTATCTGATGTAGGGGTGGCTAAGTTAACTATAATCTTTCTGTAGTACAAAAGCTGAAGTTAAGCTTGTTGTATTCAGCTGAAACATTATAATGAAACAGTCGAGAACACGGGTATTTCTAACAAAACCATAAAAACTACATGTACAAGTACACATTTCGTTTTCAGATTTGGCTGCGAAGACCTAAGAAAGCTCTGACATAAAATGTTTCTTTCAGATGATGCTCAAAAACCGGCTGACTACACACAAGAAAAAAAAAACACACAGAAGAATGGAAAGGCCCAAAGCATTTAAACTGACTGGTTGCCATGAAAGCAAGTAAAATGGCTGCCAAAATCCCAATTGTTTGTAGCAGCTCAACAAAGCTAATTCTGATATGATGCTAAAATTCATGTTTAAATTTTAACTTTCAGTAGTACACAACAAATTAGTCTGTCAAAAATTCTATAATATTTATTCTCCCCTTGTGTGTGCAGGGTTTATTTTCATTTTGATTCCTTTTGTTTTCTGTCATCCATTCTGTGCATAACCCCCCAGCCACAGAGCTTGCCGTGCACACAGTGACTGGTGGGACAGGGAGGAGAAATCTGCAAACAAGGGATTCTACACAAGCAGACTTAGAAGAGGAAAGCAGCGTGAAATGGAAAGAAATTTCAAATCAGATTTTTTGTACCTGAAAGAGAAATTTATATGCAAACCAATGCTCTTCACTAATGGAAAATATAACCAGCATAGCGAGTGAAAACAATTAGATAAACGAATTAAAAAAAAAATCTAAATTACATTTAAAAAACAACAATACCCCTACCTCTGCCACCTCTGCCCCTCTGAGGTCCAGTGCCGCCTCGACCCTTCATCTCGCCGCGTCCTTTAGCCTTCTGCACGACTTCTTCCTTGACCATGTCAATGACTTCATCAGGGATCCGTAGATACTTTATTGTGCTTCCCCTGATGTAGCACTCGGGCATTCGCCAGAACCGGTCACCGTCCTGTATGAAGTAGCACACAAACCAACCTTCACCAAGATATTAACTCCAATCGAACAAACAAACATGAAGTAAACGTGTGTTTAGTAGAAAGCAGGTTTTCAGTACTGAAATAGAATCTATTTTGAAAAGTAGGGAAAAGCCCCAGTTTTCATCAAACTAAGACACGGTCGGAGAGCCAAGCCAGCCCTGGTCATGGTAAATCAGATGGCCGACAGAAAGCCAAGCAAGCATAGTTATTACCCCTAACAGCAGGAACATGCAGTGAACAATGCTAAATATGCATGTTGTGGGTGCTTTAAGGTCCAGGGCAGTAGCAGCATACATACTATTGAAATAACATTTATTCTACACTTGTCCATTTGTGAATTATTTAGGCCTATACTCTCATCACCGTAGAATAATTTGACTCTGCTGGAGCACCCGCCACACTGACGGCAGTGGAATTTCAGAATAAAGTCCCCACTAACCCCATTCGAGTATCTCCTCCAGAAATCAGTGTTTGCCATTACCGTAAATATCTAAACCCTGACCAGCATTCAAACCAGTACTAACCACAACCCTGCACCTGCCAAGTCACGAGATTTTTACAAATAAATAAAGAAAGAAAGGAAGAAGATATCCGTGTGCAAGAACTTATACATAACAAGCAGACGACAAAGCGACGTTCAAACTACTGGAAAATTACTACAGATGATAAGAACTAGATATAAGATGACGAAAAGGCCATGTGCAAGTTCTGCTAGAGATGCTTATAAAAAGATATTTTCGCTGAGCTGTCAGGGATTGTTTCACGTAAAAACCTGGCTAGAATAAAATAAAAAAAAAAAATAGGAGCAAAGCAACAAGTTAATGCCTGACAGAATGATGATTGACATGGAAGTAAAAACACAATGCTAGCTTTTTCCAGAGCTTGAGAATGAGATGTCTTCAGGAAACCAGAGGAGAGGGAAGTCAATCTAGAATGCATTAGGTTTCATGTCCGCCTATGCATTAAACTATAAATACAAGGGTAAAAAAAAATAAAAACACCTTGTACCGTTAAAGGTTTGGTGGATTTATTAGACATAAATTACGATAGATGTCACCCTGATATACCTGCACATGCATCCATTAATAAAGGTATTTATTTAACAGCTTTAAAAAAAACACGTAGTTTGAAATGCAGCAGATATTAGGGGGAAGACAGAAATCCCTAGATTTATTTTCAGCTGGAGGAAAAGTGATGGAGCCAAAATCAGATATTGAGGAAAAACAAAAACACTAGACGATGACAAAAAAAAAAAAGAGAGAGAGTAAATTTTTGATTTTCTTTTAAACAAGATTTATAAAGTTTCACTACTAAAATAGAGTAAGGAAAAAGTTGTGTGATGAGTTTCCCATCTTGAAACACATTTCCCTGGAAAACAACAAGAACAACAAAAATATTTTATGTTTTTTTGGCATTTTCTGTAGCATCATCTTCCTTCAAGCAGGCAGTTCTGTGCTATCAGCAGTAACACCTGGTTAACCAATTATCAGGGGTGGGCAGATTAAAATCTTTGTAAGGCATTCCCCCCCCCCCTCTTCTATCAGACCAGCAGCAGCCAACCAGTCAACTGGATAGCAGTGCCCCCTACACACTGTATCAAAATCCAGCAAACTTACGGTCCTTAGCTTATATACAAAGACAACACACTGTACTCTTTCCAGAAAGAAACGCAAGCACTATTTCTGTTTATTAACTAGATATGTAACAGGGGAAATGATTGGTGCCTAACCCATCTGCCCAGATTACCTCACAGGTCATCCATCAGTACAAGAGGTGGCAGAGGCCAAGGAAGCATCTGATATTGTTCACATCTGAGAAAGTCCCTCAGAAACAGGCAACCAGAAAGGTTTGGTATTATCTTCTTACATCATGGCATCCCAGCAGCACCACATGTGACCCAATTAAACCATGTGACACTGCCCTCTTAGGAAGTGCTGCATGACTATCGCAACTAACCCTCCGCCCCCATCCACTGTTGTGGGGCTCCGTCTGTATTTTGGCGAACCGTGCTAGATGCAACTTGGATGGACTCACGGTTCACTTTATCCAAACCTTCAAACAGCAGACAAAGAGGCGCTAGTTGTACCCAACAACCTATTTGCAACAAACCATCCCAAAGACTGCTGTTGGCAGACTTTCAGTCTACTCAACACAATTGCTGCCACTTCAAGCAATATTAATTTGCATCACGGAAGTGGCTGAGAAGAGTGCAAACCAATCACACACACAGGTAACTGTTCACAGGTAGATTAGTTGTTCATTTGGGCTTTACCATTTTTTTTCTGGGTTAATAAAAAAGCAAAACTCTCAGCTGAAAACAACAACAACACAAACATAAAGAAGAAACAAATGTTACTAATAATCATTTAACATGCAGAACTTTTGATGTTTTAATTAATGTCTGCCTGCAAAATCTCAAAACAACAACCAACAACACCCCATTTTCGTACACCAAAATCAACTGAGGGCTCATCTGTTGGTTTTACTCACAAATCACCAGTGAATTCACACAGAAATAATTAGCAAACTTTTGAAAATCCCTTTTGACTTTTAGAAACTAATTAGATATATTATTTTAATTATGAGAGGAAGCTATTTTCAGCAAAAATAACAATCTTCAAAAAAAAAAAACAACTATACTTATTAGAATTATTTACTGAAATTGAACTTTTTAAAAACTGAATATTTCCTTTAAGTAAAAGGTATCTCTCCCTTAAAATAAGCTGCTATATCTGAACATCAGCAGGTGGCGTTTTGTATACAAATCTGAGTTAAGGTTGGAAACATCCAAGGTTTTTCCAAATAGAATTGAGTTTTCAAAAGAATATTACATATTTTTTTTTCCTATTAAGGTTGAGGCAAGAAGATAATTTATTATTAACAACTAAGTCCTATGACTTTAAAATAGTCTAACGCTGAGAGAAATTCCTTCTTCCATGAACCTGCATACCAATGCGGGCACATAAGACATCAACCAGAGAAAATTCCCTATTGGCAGTTTTTTAAACCAAGTAAAGGTTAGCGACATGCCTGCTAAAAATCTCTGTTTTTAGATGCGGAAGAAAATCCATGCAATCAACTGGTAAAGTGAGAAGAACCCATACCAAGAAGGTATACCTAACTGAGCTAGTCCAAGCTAAGATTCAAACTTGGGCCCCTCAACTGTTGCAGTCCGATACTCTACTGCACCACCCCTAGATGAGAATTAACTCCCTTAAAACCCTGTGGCTCCTTATCTTTGACGTTCAGCACAATCTTATAACCAAATTGCTACAGTCATTTAGATTTATAATATCCAGGTGAACTCAAATCATCAATGAGGATTTACATGCACAAAGCCACTCACTCTACCTCAGCAGCTGGCTGGTTCGAGCAAAACATACCACTGCAAGCTTAGCTAAAGTTAGTACACAAAATACATGGCCATTCTGCTTCCTGGCTATATAAGCACTCCAACTTCAACATACCCGAGATGTGCAGATAACTTCTCGTAGGTTAATGTTCATCCAGTTATCACAACTCACTAAATGACCGTTGTACGTTTCTCCATTTTTGAGTTCCACCAACTACAACAAACAAACAAACACACATTATGCATATATTGAAAAACATTTCAAAATCTTCAAATTATGACAATAAAAGAATGCAATTACAGTTCTTAAATATTTTGCCCCCCCAAAATACCCAATTTTCTATTGTTTGCTTGATTTTTAAATGTTGAACAAGCACAGCCTTCTATCGGGGGCCACCAATGGCAACAGTGCTATGCTAACCCACCAGCTGAGTTAACTAATGATTCACCTAGAATTATCAAATGTACATACACAAAAAATGTAGTAGTTATTTTCACATCAGTACTTTAGAACCTTTCAGCTCTTTTGGAGCAAGCAGCAGCAATATCAGAATGCACACAGCTCACCATCTTGCACAGTTGCTATACATAAACAGATGGCTAACAGCACAGAGAGCAACTTAGATGCTAGTAAAGCTGTTTGTGGTCTCCTTGACAGGAGAGTTTTTCCACTGCCATTGTTGTTGTGTTAATTATGAATGAGGATTGTCGCTGTTGCTTTGTTAGGTCAATGTTGAGCCTGAGAATGAAAAGATCATTTTGAAAATTAATAAGAAATATTCCAGATTTTTCTTTCTAAATTTCTGCAGATTTTAAATATAATGGTCCTGCATCAGTATGCAAATCTTGCCAGGGCTTTTGAAAAATATTTCATATCATCATAGGAAACTGATAGAAGTCCTGTGCTCCCAAAAAATATTAACCAGATAAAAAAAATTATATAAACATTTCTCCAAACTGACTCCTTCCAAGGGCATCCAATAAAAAACAATTAACAACTTGGGGTTAGATTACAATTCTAACAGCGCAAAAGATCCAATTACAAACTAACAAACTCTAAAGATTTTAATGATCTGCCTACTTACCATGGGATGGTTGACGGCTGTTCTTAACAGCGATAACGGCAACTGAAAGAAAAACAGGAAAAATTTAGCATGTATGTCAATAAAAACAGGAAACTAGTATGTAAGCAAATGTTTAATTTGAAACATCAGAAAGCAATCTGTATAGTTTGTAACAAAAAAGTAAGGCTTTAAGAAAACAGCTCTCAGATTGTTTGCTAGGAAGCCTAAGTGATTATGTGATAGAAACCAGTAAAGCAGAAGGAATTTGTATGTGAAAAGTAATAATTAGATGGTGACTGGATTAGTACTGTTTATGAGTATCTTTAGCCTGCCAATTTAGTTTCTGAACATGTCTGTCTGTCAGTTGACACTTCCCCCCGAGCACTTGGATTTTTCCTCCCAAGTTTAATTTGTGTAGTCATTCAATGGGAAAAAGGCCCATCATGGCTACAGGAAAATGAAGCAATAACCAGCATCTTCAGGCTGAATGTTGTCAACAATCATTAGCTTGAAGGTGAAGGAATCAAAGAAACAACCATTATCTTAAGCTGCCTGTCGTTGACAATAATTGACTTCAAGAAAATGGAAAAGATCAAGGTAATAGCCAATATCTTGACCCAATTATAATGTTGATGATTAGCTTCAAGGAACCTTTTATTGACAATTATTGGCTTCAAAGTAAAGGTAAGGATCAAAGAAACAAAACAACCATCATCATAACCTATTGTAGATAAAAATTAGCTTCATATTGGGGGGATAAAGACAGTAGGCAGTATCATTAACCTGCCTGCTACAGACAATAATTAGTTTGAAAGTAAAGGAAAAGATGATGGGAATATCCAATATCTTTAACTTGCTGTTGCTGACAACAAGTAGCTTTAAGGTGAAGGTACGAATTAGAGCAACAACCATTATCATAACCTGCCCACTTATATGAACCTAGTATTAAGAATAAACCAAAATTTGTTATTCTAAAAGAAAAAAACTATTGGAGAATTCTTGAAATATGTTATGAAATTCATAAAGTTTTCAATTATTTGAAAGGTGTCCTAGGAAAACTAGTTTCATTTGTTGTCTTCTAGTTTATTTTATAGAGTTTTATTTGATATTACCCACAGCATCCAACCCACTACAAAAAAGAAACGTCTCAAATTCTTATATGCCACAAAACTGACAAGTGCTCAGTGGAGTGCCCTCCTCACAAGAGAAGAATGATATATTCATTGTTACTAGTAGGTTTTCACACAAGGCTGGCACTAACTAGCATTATTTATCAGTTATAGTCTCTGGGAAAGTACAAAACGCCTTTTGTTTTCACACATTAATTAATGCCAGTCTATTAGCTTGCTTGATTAAAGCACACGTGGAATTTGGTGTCACTAAAATTTTGAACCTTGCAATTAAAACAAAAAAAACAACAACAAAAGACAAACAGTCGTGCTTTTATTATCTTCCTTTTTATCCCATCAGTACCAGTACATTATTCTGGAATAACAATGCTCTAAAACCACTTGTAACAGCTCTACCTGATTTTTGACTGAGTGTTGGGAAAAAAGGCAAAATTACAATAGTAGTAAATAAGAACTACTCACATTTTAAGACTAAAAGCAACTTTTCTCTGCCTCCGTTTCTTGACATATGATACAACATATAATAAACTCCTTATTTATTAGTTTCCTCTTCTAATAATGCCCTGCCCACCCATCTTCAACATCAAGCCACGCTGTTTGAAGTGGTTTCACATAAATACAACTGTTACAACTCATCTAGTCCTTGGTAGCCCATGCCGAAAACCAACACAGCCAAATAAAAAGAACTAAAACTTTCATCACAAATAAATTTAAGCTTATGGTGTACTCGTAACATCAGCCTGCTCACAGCTCGCTTGAACTTGTTTTTTTTTAAAAGTTTGTTTGCGTGCTGTTCCAAATAAGCTTCAATAGCCTCTGCAACCATTTACCTCGGGGGAAAGTTGCAAATGCTAATAGCTGCTCCAATCACCAACAGATTAATTACAGTATTTGTTTACTTATAAAATGAATCTAAAACAAAAAAGCAAGCAAACAATCTGAGAGACTAGTACTGGAGATGTTAAAATGAAACCTGAGATTATTTTAGCTGGACTTCATTTGAAAGTCTCCAGTATAATCTTCAGATGGGAATAAGACATTGAGTGTTATAGAAATAGCTAAGTTTACACTGACTTTGCATTCAAGTTACACTTGCACTCTTAGTTCCATTTTTAACTCAAAAGTCCAGAAAACAATTCATTTAGTAATAATAACAACAAAATAATTTACATTTATTAAATGAATGAAACTTTAATTGGCAATAAGACATTCAGCTCTAGTAGTACCAGGGAGATAACTCTGTTAAGCAATTCTACAAAATAAAAAGCAACTAAAAATTTTTGCTGTAAATATGAATTAAAAATTTCTTTTTCTAATAATTCCTATTCGTTGAACTTGAATAACTGTTCTAATTTTCCTTTCTTTAAGCTTAAAGAATTGGTCACCAGCAATGATGGCATCAGGGAGATAATATACAAATGTCTGAGTCTCAGTTGAAGAACTAATATTTGAAATTATGGAGTTGGGTCATTGCTGTAGTCAATAAATGATATTCCAACTATTAGCTGGGACTCCAGTAGTTCCTGAATATAAAAAAGGAGGACTTATTTAAGTGATGCTTCCAAAACTTAGTAAACCTTCAAAAAGAGAGACAAGTGAATCACTGTGTACTGTATAAAGGCAGTCTGAAAAATGAAGCTTTTAGAAGTTGCAATGATGCTAAAACATTTTTTCTAATCTATGCCAGCTGATTGCACACCAACAAATAATATTTTCGATTGGTAGACTAGTTGTAATTACCAAAAGTTTACCTCAACCAGCTCTTTTCATTGGCTACACCACAGATTCAACTGTATTATGCATAGATTTGCTATTCCTGCAAAATGTTCTCTTACTTTATATAGAAATAGCTCTATTTATAATCAATAGTAAAGTAATCTTTTAGACAATCATTTAAACAAGAATACAAAGAGTAATGATAACAAGCGCTTTTCTACCTTTTTTTTTCTTCTTTCTATGCAAAGAAATATTTATTTAGGAATTAAATTAAGTGTACAATCCAACTAATTCCAAACTCTTGGTGTATACTCAAACACCACATTCCAGTTGTCACTTTTGAAAAAGGCATAATCTCAATTTTGTATGAGAGAGAAAAATTTAAGTTTACACATAGTCAGAAGGGCAGAAAGTTTTTAAAAAATACATAAACCCCCACTTTTGTTAAAGTAGTATGTCGTCTCTTTTTTAAGGAATGCATCAGGAAAAAATACACATTTAGTGAAGAAATACTTCCCAGTGCCTACTCTTGAGCGCCCCGTATTTACCATATACTTATCTCCCCAGTTTTATATGTTATGCCAATAGTAGCGAAAAATCTATGCTGCTTTCTTGAAAATTTTTCCTAAAGTTCAGTCACACTCCTTAAGTCTTTCTCCATAACTGAGATCACAAATATCATTACTCGTTCTGTTAAACCTTTGAACTTGTTCCAAAATACTTATATCCTTTGCATAATGTAGGCTTCATGCTTAACTGCAAACCCTAGAAGGGGTCTAAATAATGATTTATACAGGCAAACTAAAACAGCTGATGTTTTAATAAGTGTAGTATGATCTAGCATACTCTCACATTGCTTTAGACTTTAAGGGTGTCTATTATGACACCAAATCCTTTCTCCTTCTATTCCTGTTGCTGAACTGTCTATTTCATACGAGCAATTTAGTTCAGTTTGTCCAAGACTGACATGTTTACATTTGGAAATATTAAATGTCATTTGCCATTTGTTAGACCAATCCACTAAATGATTTAAATCAGTCTGCATAATACTGACATCACTCCCCCCATTAACCATACCATATAAGTTAGTTTGAAAATTATACAATATCAGTAGTGATTCCAGTATCAACATCATCTAATCCATCAAGAAAATAGGTCCATGAACTGAACCCCGAAGTACTCCAGTAGTGATATTTAGGATTTCAGCCTACTTTTTTATAACAGCTCTTTAAAATGTATTAAGTAATTCTTCATCCACAGTAAAAAAGACTACCACATCTACTGGAAACTTTTACCTTTCTATACTAAATGTCTATGAGAAATTGTATCAAATGTCTTACAGAAATCAAAATAAAGAATATCCATATTGTTACCCATGTCCAATTTAGTGATATTTTCTAAAAACTCTGGCAAATTTTTAAAGCAGGATTTACCAAAATTGACTCACTATAGTTAAGCAAGTTATTCTTATGACTTTTTAAATTTAAATATTAGAGTGACAATGGCCTTTTACCACAGTGAGGATATTTTCCAATTCCTTATTAATATTTTTAAGGTTCTTTCTTAAAGGATAGTCTATCTGTTGCACAATTATAATCTAGGATATAATTTACCAGCACTCATTGCTTTGTCTCTATAGTGTTTACTGACTAAAATTCTTATTCTTTCTCCTGTAATAGCAATATCATTTATACTGGAATTAACACCTACAAATTTAGCCTTGGTGACTGGCCAACAACTTTCTAGCGTAAAACTCTAGCCAAATAATTATTATAGCAATCCTATTAAAGCAATTGTTTTGTGCTGACTAGAAATGTACTAATTTCTGTGTTTTTAAAGTTCAAAAAACTTTGCAAGCAATCTGTGTTGTGGACTGTTTATTTTCCCATTGCTTTATGTATCTTTTAGGAAGAGATTTTACATTAGAGTCAATTAGTGCTGAACGCATTCCAGCCCCTATTATCACCACCATCAGTGGATAAAATAGTATCACAACTAATTGAGTTCTCACATTTTTTAAAGACCTATCAGCATTGCTAACATCACATAATTCTTTAATTGTATGTAGCTAATGTTATGGGTGCTATTGCCCAGGAATTCAAGAGGACGTGGACTAGGAATAGCAAGCAAAGAAAGAACCAAGGCTGCAATATTCCCAAAGGTGAGTGAACTCACTGTTTGTTGGAGGATTTTATCATGCACAGTATCGACACTGATGGCTTGTATTGAAAGCCCTAAATCCAATGGACAAGAGTCCAAAACAGCAAATCAATACAAGTGCCTGTCTTCATCAGCCTGACCCTGAAGCTGAAAGATCTGAGGCAACATCGCTCCTTCCTCCAGCCACTTGTGCCTCGTTTAACAGGAGGACTGGAAGTTCACAGCATCAGGAAGTTTCGGTTAAGTCGGTTGTCTGGAGGCCACAACTTAAATACCGAATAACCAAACATTAGAGAGAGAATCTGTCTCGTTCCAATTTTAATGCCGGATTTCGCCAGGATCAAAACTGCTATCGGTCGACATCTTATCCTTCCTCCCGGACAACAATGGATGGGAGGAGGAGGAGGACCTTTTGTTCGGGACCAGGCTCTCTGTTTGCGGTTTAGAATCCACCAGAGATCAGGGGGGGGGGCACTTGTTGTGCTATATTGTTGTTCCCCCAGTACTTCACGACGACTGGGATCGATCATTTCCCGCCTACAAACTCCGCAATTTTCGGAGAGGGGGGAGGGGGGAGCACAGGTGGGTTCACCTGGCCGGCGCCGTCAGGTGTAAGGGCGGTAACTCCACACGGCCACAGCCCTGCAGATTCGAATAAAATCACTATTAAAAATGCTAACCATTCCCCCGGTACCCGCGTTTTTATAAACTATACTTACTATTATTATTATTATTATTATTATTATTATTATTATTATTATTATTATTATTAGTTTCGGGTAATAACATTCTTCGTTATTTAAGTAGAAACTGAACAATGCTCCCCCCACCACACACACACACACCGTCTCCACAACAAACTTCGTAGGGTCCCGGGGGGGGGGAGTGGTTTTCTGACCTCCACCCCCCTCCCCCCCCGGGGCTGGTTTCTGACTCACCCCCCCCCTCCCCCCCCCGGGGGTGGCTCGATATCAACGAAAACACAGGTCCCCTTCCAGCCGGCCGCTGTAGCCACACCTGAGCCCCCGCCTTCTGCTCCCTCCCTAAGAAGGAAAAGAAACTCCCGCCGACAAGCAATACGAACCATCTTCAGGGAGAGGAGGGACTCGCTCAGCCGACTCTCGAACCGACCCTAAACCGCCGACAACATCCCGACCCGAGCCGCTCGGAAGGAAGGCGGAACGCGCCCAGACATCACCCCCCCCTCCCCCCCTCTCTAATTATCGCGGAATCCTCGTTCATCAGGCGCCCAAATTTTACCACCACCATCACCCACCATCGCGGTTTTTATTTAATTATTATTATTATTATCATCTCATCCTCAGCTTTGTTTTAAATAAGTCTACTGTCGCCTTTTCGGTTGTCGTTTTACGACTGCCGGAAAGCAGGGCGAGAAAAAGCGGAAAATCCATTCTGTTTCCGGTTCCGGAAGAGAAAGAGAAAAGAAAAACAACAATAACTTAACAGGAAAGGAGGGTGCACGTGGTCAAGAGCAGTTAACCCTCCTCCCGACTGGAAAGGAGCCCGGTGAATGTCGGGCAAACGAACAGCGGGTCCCGAGCTGGGGGGCAGCGGCTCGAAGAGGGCGAAAGATGAAAGCAGCGGGAGGTTGTCGGTGAACCCCACCTATTTGGAGGGGGACCTGTTGCGATCCCTAGGGAAAGTTCTTCAGGAAGGGAGCGAGTCGGAATTTTACCATGGTAACGCGGTTTTTCGTAGGTGACAGGTCGGGGTGGGACAACTTAGATAAGCAAACACATACACACACATACGTACACCCCCTCCACACACAAAGACACACACATACATACCCCCCCTCCACACACAAAGATACACACATACATACCCCCCCTCCACACATACGTACCCCCCACACACACAAAAATACACACATACATACCCCCCTCCACACACAAAAATACACACATACAGCCCCCCCTCCACACACATAAAATACACACCATACCATACACCCCCCCCCTCCACACACAAAGATACACACATACATACCCCCCCCCACACAAAGACACACAAAACTACACAAAACATACACATACATACCCCCCTCCACACACAAAAATACACACATACATACCCCCCTCCACACACAAAAATACACACATACATACCCCCCCACACACAAAGATACACACATACATACCCCCCTCCACACACAAAAATACACACATACATACCCCCCCACAGACACACAAAAATACACACATACATACCCCCCTCCACACACAAAAATACACACATACATACCCCCCAACACACAAAGATACACACATACATATCCACCTCCACACACAAAAAATACACACACCATCATACCCCCCCACAGAACACAAAAAATACACACATACATACCCCCTCCACACACAAAAATACACACATACATACCCCGACACACAAAGATTCACATATACCCCTACAGACACACAAAAATACACACATACATACCCCCCACACACAAAGATTCACATATACCCCCCACAGACACACAAAAATACACATACATAACCCACCTACAGACACACAAAGATACACATACATACCCCCCACACACAAAGATACACACATACATTACCCCACACACACACAGCCCCCCACCACACATACCTGCACATCAGAAGTAAAGTTACCCATTATATGATGCTTATAACACAACCAAATTAATGCTGTACACAGGTAATGCTATTGAAAATGTTCTGACACGATATTTCCACTCATAGGGGAATAAAATAAAAAAGATTATCTTTAGGTTTTATAAATATTAAGTTTTTTAGTAATAATAATAAGTAATGCGTCTTTAAGGCTTGGTATTGCATAATAAATGTTTGAATTTTTACCAGGAATAAAAGTGAAAATAAAAAAAACGCGAGGTGTTTCATTCCCACTGGAAATTCAACTGATGTAATAATAGTAATTAATAATAAATACACATGGGTGGAGTATAAATGAGCTAATTACTTTAGAAAAAAATCATATGGAGACATTTAATTAATGAGTTTAGATGATGTTAAGTGTTTTTGGTTCAATAGAGAGATGAAGAAACAGTCACCTAAAAAATGCACAAAACCATATTTTTTATTCCAGCAAATTGGGCTGAGTAAAGGAGAAACAGAAATGAGGTTTTTAGAAAATGGAAAAAAAAATATAACTTTATTCAGCTTAAAGAAAATTAGGTTAATTTTATAAATTAACAAATCAATTTTAAAAAAGTTATTTTGAAAAATGCAAACATTTATTTCAACACTCTATGATGTTTAAGGAAAAAAAAAGTTTAAGTGAGGATCCAGTGACACTAAGTAGACCCTGCCAACAGAACCCTTCTCTGTGAAAGCTGTAAACAAATTTGTCTTGTTCTTCAGAACATTCCGGCGCTTCAGCTCATTCCAAGCCATTCAACCACTGTATTCTGCCATGTTTCGTCAGGGAAGATGCTCACCTTGACAAGCTCCAGGGAGAGCTGCAAGAGTTGAAATTTGCTGAGAAAAATAATGATCTGTACAACTTTCACCAGGTAATGAAAAACTAGTTAGATAGATACCGAAACGAGTGAAATAGAACAGAACACTATGAATGCTTGTAGCCCATTATTTATTCTCTCTCTGCTTGCATGTGTGGTTTCTCTGAAAAAAAATATATTTTGGACTTTTTTATTTTTATAGTCGGTATGAATGAAATATCTGATGTTTAAGATTTTTAAAACACAGCATGAATTTCAGTAAATTTGTTATCGTGAGACGATGCAACTATTGCAAATGAAAACGATTAGAATTTATCTCCCTTTGATTGTGCTGTATAATGAGCTAATGCTTTTTTCACCAATGTTTAATGTACTCTGAAGAACCTTTCTCGTCAGGTATTGTTTTGAACAGTAGTGGAATACACACCCACCTTTAAAAACTTATTATTTATTGTTGTTGTTGAAGATAAAGGGCCAAAAAAAAAGGTTATTTTGGTAGTGCGTTTTGTACGTCCACTCAGATAAAGGTCACCACTGGTACCCGGATATCAATGTTGGTATCTGCAGGAGGACGGTTAAATTTTCTAATTATAAAGTTGTGGGAAATGTTTGAACAACTTTTCATCCTCAGCCGTTTTCTGTTCTGTTTTTAAAGCAAACAATAGAATTGTCTTAATAAGTTCACATTTTTAAAAAAGATGCCGGAATCGGAGAATAGAATCAATGAGTAAAAAGCAGATGAGGTGGGTTTTCTTACATTTTCACAGCTACATCATCCCCATTACACAGATTCCTGTCTTATTTCTAGTAATGCATGTAGAATAACTGTTTAAAACCAGGAATGCCAATTGCTTTTAGTTGCATCTTTCACTGTTAAGAAAGCTGTTTAGTAAGTATTACCCAGAGGTCTCTGCAGGTGTTGCTTGGTGATATTGATGTTGCAGCCACAGCAGCAGTGACAGGACATCTGCAGCTTGGTGTGCAGTGGTTGCTCCTTTTTTCTGTAACAGCAGCGGCAGTGACCAGATATTTAAATCATGGAAAAACGAACACTACCAGATGTTCAAATTATGGTGGCTGGGATTTTTAGTTAAACAAGCTGGCAAAGCAGTTGGTCAGTTCTGCCTTATTGAAATTGTTCTTTCAGAGTGGCGATCTAATGACAGCTTCCGGAATGTACCTGACAGCCCTCAGGTAGGGTTTACATGACTCGTCTTCAGATTCATCGCCCCATACTTTAGCTTTAGCAACAGGTGACAAAATTACATTAGGAATATTTTATTCCATTTAACCTGGAAATCTTTTACATGAATTATTTGTATGTATGTAATGCAGTGCGTTACCAGCAAGATGTATAACGATTAAAAGATAAGGAAGGAAAAACAAACATTGCTTTCAAACATTTGGCCACAGCTTCTAAAGGTTCTGATTGCAACACTGACATACAATACTGGGAATCATGCAGCTGTCAATGCTGAACTGATTCAAGGTGCACATTATATCCAAGCTGAGCTTCCCGTGCTCATGTGATACTACCAACTCTGCTGCTCAGGGAAAGAACTCACAAGTATTTTGCGTGCTAGTACTGTGAAGAAATGGACTTGGCTGGAGAAAATCCTGCCAGACAGTCCATACCCACAGCAGAGAGGTTGGTTCACAGCAGTCATGATGGTGAGCGAGTCAACTACATGCCATACTAACCTGATCCCGCAGTTAAGTTTTCATTCTGGCATAATCATGATTTATAATTTACAAGAAATTTATCATTAGAAAATTTGGGGGGGGATGAAGATTTCTTTTCTAGGAAAATAAAATAAACATTAATTAATTTTTTTTTTCTCTCTCTCTCTCTCTCTCTATTCATAGAAGGCTGTTTTGTGATGATGTTTTACCTTGGATGAGATCTGCATCCGGCATCGAGTTATCTGACACCGTGGACCTGTTCTGTTCAATCTACGAATATGCAGGTAAAGTTCTGATTATAGTACAGAACTTCTTCAGCTGGCAAAATGGCGCTGCTTTCTCTCTCTCTCCCCCCACCTCCCTCGTTTTTCTCTTCACTAGATCAAGACCCTCCTGCTGCAAGACAGACAGTCAGGTGAAGCCATGGATGGAATAGAGAAACTACCCCCTTATCCCAAGGGCAGGGTTTGACATGGAAAAACTCTCCCCACCCTCACCCCCTTGGGCAAGGCCAGATATGATCCAGAGCAGGAAGGATTTAGCTAGCAAGTAAAGATGAAGCTCTGTAAATAGTGTGATGCAATGAAAAACCACAGAAAAATTAATTTGATGAAATTTTCAAACAACGGTTGGGGGGGGCGTGTGTATCGACCAAAGGGTCAGGGTTCCCCACAGGTTGAGAAAAACCGTTGAGTCATTTGCTGGCAAACAAGCGAAACATCGACGGAAAGGAACAGCTGAAAGAGAAAGAGAATTTTTTTTTTATTCAGGCACATCAATAAAACCTAAATAAGTAACTATAATTACTTAGGAAAGACAACTGCAAGCATCCTTCTCTGCAAGTTGTTCCATGCACAGCAGAAATGGTGTTTTTTTTTTGGAGTGGATGGAACAGTGGCAACAAACAAACAACAACAACAAAAGGGGGGATCAGTCTGTAGTTCATGGATATGGCGACTGTCCGGCCAGGAAAGGAAAGATAACTTCTACAATTCCGGCTCTTCAGATGGTGTTTAAGGGGAGGTCACTCATGTTGATTTTGGTTTTTTAGCTAATTTCACTTTTTTTTTTTACAATGGATTATTCTGCTAGCAAGACGGCTGTACACTGTGTGTAAGCCACCGCATAATGAAGCACTAAGTGCACACATCAAGATGTAAACTGCTTGCTTTTTTATCCCCCACATCAAAATGAATTAAATATAGTTGCCTGCATTTTTGTAGATACGCTACTTTGTCATGATGATGAGCTAGAAGGACGAAGGATCGCCTTCATCCTGTATCTGGTGCCACCGTGGACATCTGAAGATGGTGGATTGCTGGAGTTCTTTGATACCAACAGTGAGTTCCCACAATGCACTTCTCATTAGCTGATGAAAGGCTGCCCTGTTGAGACACAACTGTGATGAAGTCATCATATTTGCTTGCCATTTGGAATTTCTGTTTTGTCTATAATTAATTTTTTTCCAAGCAACAATAGTGATTTAAGATTTGAGAATATTATTAAAGAGTTAATGCCAATTTAATTAGAATTTTTTCGGACTTAAAATTCAGTAACCACCATTTTTAATGTGTATAATTTGATTTTCCCTCTCCTCAACCCTAACCTGCACACGTATGCACAAAACATATAGTATCTGTTTGTTTTGTTTTTAGAATATGGCCAGCCACAAGATGTGGTTAAGTCCATAATCCCTGCCTGGAATCAGTTTGTATTTTTTGAAGTTAATGAATTATCCTTTCATCAGGTAAATTCTGTATTTTATATACTTATCTGTAGCACCCATTTAATTTGAGGGGGGATTTAAAATATCTGCATTTGAATTATTCTTAACTAAGTTAGAAAGACTGATGAACTTGTTTCTTGGAAAATACAGTGCATTTTACAGGGGTATTGTCTGTTTTTGTAGAACAGGGCTTGAGACTAACACCCAGATAAAGTATTGTAAACAGTACCCAGAAGTGCACAAACAAAGTCTGAAGCATTCCTGTCTGCATCAGTGGAAAGCATTCACAACTGAATGAAGGGGGCAGGATTTAAGGGAGATGTTGCAAAAGTCTATGATAAATCATGTGGTTAGAAGTGTATGGTGTTGTCTAATGATGGTGGTTTTTTTTTGTTTAGGTTGCAGAAGTGCTGTCAAAAGACAAAACCAGACTTTCAGTCAGTGGATGGTTTCATGGGCCCATTCTTCCCAGACCTAAGCCTTATGTCCCTCCAAGACCAGAACTGCTGCCTTACTTGACCACTGAAGTAAACTTATTCCTGCGTTCAATATTTTGCTATTATAGTCAGTGCTAAACAGATGGAATGTGTTTTTAATCGTCCGGCCAACACTAACACTATTTCACAGGAGTTACATGCGACTGTCATCATGCTCCTTAACTCTGATAAGAGAGTTATTTGGGTCATCACCATCTCCCTCCACGACCAGCTTAACATTATAAAACCCCTTTTTTAAACAAAATTTGGACTTGAGATCTTTTTAAAATTTTAGAGGCCAAAGAAGTGTTAACATTTTACTTTATATTTGTTTTCCAAGGAAGACTTGCTTTACAGCTGGATCAATCCATCTTACCTGGACATAGAAGTGCAGGCTGAGATAATGGAGAAGTTCGAGACTGAATCGGAAATACAACTTCAGGGTTTTCTCCTGGTGAGTGGGAAGCACTTGGAATGCCAACATATATTCCATGAGAAGTCTATCTCCATTGTGCTATATTTTTATTTATTAAAAAAAAATAATTCACTTATTTTACTTTGTAGTTCTATTTATAGTAAATTATCTCCCTTGTGTTGTATTTTTCTATTGGATTATCTTTCTTGCACACACACCCCACCATTTTCAGGTTCTTTTAGCTTTATGCATTAAATTTTGTTCCAACTTTGTTGTTTTTGAGATTTCTGAAGTTAATAGTATAAATTAGTACAGCGAACTGGAGAACATACGTTTCAGCTCCCAGTAGAAGTGGTCAACTAAAGCACAGATAGAAAAACAACAGCAGCAAAAATACATTAAAGGACTTGGCAACTGACAGGTTGCTGTTTCAAAACCATAAGCTAATAGAAACATCTAGTGCAACCTAAAACAGTCCTTTCTCCTCATTATGATCATGGCAACAGGGAAAGTTTGTCAAAATGTAGATTCCTTTGTCAGTTCCACTAACAAATAACTTTTCTGAACTAGCCTCCAGTTTCTTTTTGGAAGTTAGATTAGTCAGTTGTTCATCATCATTCAGTGGTTAGTGGTCCTGGATCACATTCATGAACCAATAGAGACCAGAAGAAAGCATACCCCTGTGGCTGGCACCCACAATCTTTGCACACTACTCAGGAACGAACCTACTAAGAATTCCTACTAGACCTCTTCATCTTTAGATGTGGGGAGGGGAGAACAATGAGAAAGAAACGCACCAAACCAAACTGAACTTTGGTCTTTGACCCCCAACAGTCCAGAAGTTGAACCAGCAGATCACCATGTTGATAGTATGCAGAAAATGCAGACGTTGTGTATAAACTGCAGCCACACTGAACCAACCACCTGCCAGAGGGCAGCATTGTTGTATTTTGTTAACTAGCGTATTCAGCTCGTTTTCTAACGTCAAACATTAACAACAATGAAAATTGTCACCTTTCTCCATCTTGTAGGAAGGACAGTACAGTGCTGTAGAGGAAGCTTTGAAAACGTGTCAGGTGGAATGGGTCCATCAGGGGCCGGCCAATAAAAGGTAGTAGACTCTTCTTTTAAAAAGGGAGTTTAGTGAAGCCCTAGGTTTGATTAATTTTCCACTGCTAAAGTTGTATCAACGTTTGCTTCTATGGTACTGTTTTGTTTTAGATAATAACTTAGTAATTCATTGCTTGTAAATAAAACAAAATATTGTTAACCCTAACCCCAACCAATAACCATCCAAGGGTTATTTTTTAAACCATGAGAGGTTACAAGAAGCCATTTCAGTCTTCAGTGGGTAAATACCCCCTTTTTCTAGAAGTATGAGTGGGGTGGTGAATTGGTTCAGAACCAGATAAACCATATCAATGCCTGGATGCTCAGACGAATCATCAGAGATAGAGAGCCATGCTGCAGCTGCAAACTATGTGCGAAGAGAACGTGGAAAGATCTGCCCAAAGAAACCTGAGTAAATAGTTGTGGTGGGAGGGGAATTAATTTCTTGTATAGGCCAACCTCATGGTTTGAACTTTTAACTGGTTAACGATTTCATCTTTTTTCTTTTCATCTTAGAAATTATTACCAAGCCAATGAAGGCAGCCTTCCTGACATTGTACGGCAGTGTATGAGATTCTTCCAGTCCGAAGCGATGTTCCTCATCCTGTCCAACTTGACGGGTCTGAAGTTGCACAAACTGGCTGAAGTCAGTGATGAGGAGGAGGAAGCATCTGATGATGACAGTAAAAAAGAGGAGAGCATTCGCTATCATCAGACAGTGATGAGGACAGTACCAAACAAACAGAACCAGGTACTTGGTAATGAAATGGTGTTGAAAGGTGGGGGGTGGATTTCGAGGGATTCGGAAGATGTTTTCAAAATGATTAAGGGTTTTTGCATAGATTGTTCCGGAAATACCAGGGGCCCTAACTACAGACCAGCTGAAGTGTCAGCATGGCCAAATTTTTAGCAACTGAGACCTTGTATAAGCTGTGATGGATTCCTGTCATCTTGTAGCACCTGCTCCACACTAATAGACCCTTCCTTCCACTACTGACAGGGTAAAGGGATATGTTGAATTACTGCATCCTCAAAGTAATTCCAATATAATCGTCATTTTCGCTTGATTACATCGACTAATACAATGGTTAACAACTTTTGTTGTTGATGTGCATGTTTATTAAAGATTACTATTTAACTCCACAACAAATTACCACGTTAACGTGGGGTTCAGGTCCAAACGAAGAAGGGGCTAAGAAGTCTTTCCCATTTTTATTTCTAACAAGGTATCATGTAGTTTGCTCTGAATCATCATCTTTTTGCAGTATAAAGCTATCACTTGTCAAATAGTGCCCTGATGGAATTGCATGGCATTGCCAAACATTGAGATCTTTGTTGCAAGAGCCCCCATACATGTTTATCGTCAATGGCTAAATAACTGACAAAATCACTTCATACTTTCACATTTCCACCCCAACCACACTAAAATGTAGGGCAAATACAGCTTTTCTAATACTCTTCTCTGTCTGTTGTTCTTCTCAAGCCTGCTTTCATCTGACCACACAGCACACTGCACCATTTCTCCAAAGTGTAGTTGTCAAGTTGCTTGTTCTTGCTACCACATCTACAGAGGCTTTTGTCTGCCACTGGCCAATCAATCCAACCTCTCGTGACTCTCTTTGTGGTAGATGTTGAGGTGCTAAGGTTAATTAGTTACCTGTCAAGAAAGGGTTAGACTTTCAAACCAGCAGCTTATCTTCCCCTTCCATGGATTTTTTCCTTTCTTTCTTTCTTAGTCCCTTTAAATTTCTGGCTGAGCCACTTGACTTTATTCTTTAATAAACAGATGTTTTGCACACCACCTCCATATCCACAATTTACAAAGGGAAATAATGTTTCAAATGGAATTTTGGATTCAGATGCCAGTTTCATCTGCCAGGCAAAGGAATGCATAATGTCAATTAACACACTGTAACCTAACAATAATTCATATTAGTTGTAATAAATTATATCAGACGAACTCGATAACATCATGCTTTTGGTATGAACAGAGAAATAATTTACTGGGTCTATAATTATGCAAAAACCTTGGAATAAAAACATCACCACAGTTAATAGTGCATGCATTATGATACCTAGTTCAGTAGATTTTTAATGTTGTTTTGTTTTTTGGGGAATAATGGAATTTCAGTTAACAATAAATTGCTGTAAAGCAGATAATCTTGTTTTGTATGGTCGGCTCATTATTTTGAATGCCATTGTATACATAAATGTCTGGAGCATTTAAGATATCCATGCAGTTTCCAAATAACTGATATATTGGTTCGGAAGCCTCTGATATTTGTATATAGAAGAGAGCTGTGAATAACTAACATAATGTAATATGGCATCAAGTGAGTTTGTGTTTTTCTTTCTCAAGAGTCCACAAGTCGTTGCAGTAAAGAAGTACGGATGTGGAAGCATGGCTGTTATACCCTACTGTCTGACACAGACACTGAAATGAACAACTATGCACTGGACTGTTTGCTGCATTTTGGATGCAAATGTAAGTGGATTGTCTGTCTTTTTTTGTGTGTGTCTGTGAGCAGGCGCTCGACCCCTAACTATAACTTTTACATCTGGCATCTTAAAATGTGTGCCACCAAGGTGTGAACAGTTTTGATGCAGACTGATGCTTTAGACACACTTTGGTTGATATATCTGGCCGATTTGTTGAATGAGACTGGACTACCTGAACGAAGCTTTCTTTTGAACTTTTTGTCATTTTAGGCAGCACTGCAGAAGAAGAGCTCAGCTTTGCGGAATGTTATCACTTAGCACAATTTGGTTAAAACCTTCAGCCTAGACACAGTGAGGATTGCTCTGATTGGTTAACTCTGTTGCATTTTGCCTAATAGTGTTTACCAAAATTGACATTCCGATGCAGTTAACACGCAAAGAACAAAAATTTTTATTCTTTTGTTTGACCGTTTCAGCCTGGCAGCCAGAGTATGGCGGTTATGTGTCGTATGTCGTGAAGGAAGAAGACGAAGAGGTAAGATCATCCAGACAGACCTTCCACAACTACTGTAGTATGAACATGTTGCCAGAGCTGACAGTAAGAAACTCTAGTGCTCCGTTTTTTTAGGACTGATGATATGGTCTCCAATTGGGATCATCCTCTGAGCTGTAGGTGACCTTGTTCTGAGGTAACTTTAAATTTCAAATGTCCATCTAAGCTAAAGAATATTCTCTGAAATTGGATAGAAGTGTATTTTCCACTGCTAGTAGTTACACTAATTTCAGCAGATCCCAAGCATCTGGACACAGCCCCGTTTCTCTGACCCTTCGGCCCCCTTTTAAACATGAACATTTGACCTGGCTTTTCCCTTAATGACCCTGACACAGAATTAAAGATATTTGCTTTTGTTTTATTTTTTTCTAGCTGTTGACCATAAACCCAGCATCGAACTCTCTGGCCCTTGTGTACAGAGACACTGAAACTCTGCGGTTCATCAAGTTCATCAACAACCAGATCAGAGATTCACCAGGAGAAAAGTTCTTTGATATATTTTTCACCTATCAAGAATGAATTTCCAAATCTCACCTAAGTTGTCAGGGGGAGATAACTCAGATGTTGCTTGTCGTGTTCACTTTTTGTTCTCTGACACTGCTCCATTCTGAAGTTGGTGCAACAACAATACAGCAAAACGACGTGGATTCCACTACTCAAAAGTTGCACTCACAAAGTGTACAAATCAATTTTTCAGAAATAAAACTTGACAGATGCATATGGTTAATTAACTTAAAAATAATAATCTTAAAATCTGTATTTACAACATTGAGTTCAGAAAAAAATCACACAAGGCTTGAAAAGCAACATGAGATACTTGTATTATCAGAACAGAGATCAGATTAAACTCCAACATGAGATACTTGTATTATCAGAACAGAGATCAGATTAAACTCCAACATGAGATACTTGTATTATCAGAACAGAGATCAGATTAAACTCAAGTCAGATGGAGCAAGCGGAACCAAACAGAAAAAGATTCCTGTTTTCAGCATCAGTTAGGTTCGTAACCGCTGTAGAAAATTCTTGCACCATAAGATATACTGGTTGGCTGGCTGGCTGCTCTACAACACTAATTTTTCTCAGTCCACAGGTCTGCTGCTTGGTTCTGTATGACGTTGATCCAGAAGTTTCCAATCCATTTGTGTCCTCTCACCACCGGACA
Source organism: Nautilus pompilius (assembly GCA_018389105.1). Classification (NCBI taxonomy): domain Eukaryota; kingdom Metazoa; phylum Mollusca; class Cephalopoda; order Nautilida; family Nautilidae; genus Nautilus; species Nautilus pompilius. The sequence goes on along the minus strand of JACATO010000640.1, from coordinate 444,495 downwards.
GCCTCCGTGCAGTGTGTGTTTGTCCATTTCTCCAAGCAAGCCGTTCTGTGGAGAGATGAAGTGATTGTACCATGCGATGGCTTTCCCTCTCTCTGGCTTCACCAGAATTTTGGCCTCTTTGCAGTGACGGTACAGGTTCAATTTAGAATCCATTTTCAGTGCCTGAAACAGAACGCACAAAATTTGGGGGTCAGAGATACACCAGTTAAATGCTGCTTCTCATTGTCAGCAGAAGTTAGTTTTAGGCAGCAACACCCTCCCAAAAATGGTCCAATATCGAAATACTAAAATGTATCATTTGCCTCTTGGTCATTTCCGTTTGAGTTTATCTATGTCTTTCAGAGATGCTTAGCTTGTTGCCAGTTGTAAACCTGTGCCCAACCAGGTGGCATTTAGTCAGTCTTCCCTTGACTTAGTGTGAGCCCTTTGGGCATGAAACACGTCTTGCACATTGATTCTGCGAGTGGTTATCTGATGGCCACACGAGGAATGTGGATGTAAAGTCTTTGAGAGATGAGGTGGAAAAAAGAAAAACCAATTATATTAAAAAGTCATAGAATCCTTAACCTCCTACATGCTCGCCACCTTCAGGGGTGGAGTGTTCACCCCCTATCTGCCAGTGCCTTGAGCACACTGTTGGGGTATCATGTGACTTATGGTGTAATATCATTTTCAATTCATGAACTTTTGAAAAAAGAAAGTTCAGTTCATGTGAAGCAATCACAGGTTTCTAGCCTTCACCCAGCTCCTAGTGGATTCTTGTTTTGACTCAACTTAATTCAGCTGGATGCCTTCTCAATTGTTGACATTGGGGTTTCTCAACAGTATGAACAACAAGACTAAAAAAATCCCTAAGTTTTATTTTAGCAGCAAATTGAAAACTCTCAGAGAATGACTTTGTAGATGTCTGGCATTGGTACCCACTGTCTTAGTTGTGTGATATGGTTATCTGTTATTGTTGAGGGTTTTATTGATTTCTCTGTTTTAGATCTTAGTCCTGAGGTCTGAATGCTCTTTGTAGATCAGTGAGCAGCAGGATGATAGCCCCAACTGAAGTTTACCCATCTAGCAGTCTGCATAAATTCTAAGTGTACTGAGAAACCTAATCATCATTCTAAAGCCTAGAAACTATTATTGGTCGGTACATCAGTGCTTTGGAATAGGTTAATGCTTTGCAAGTAAGAACTACTCACATGTTCATCAACTGTGTCGTCATTTGCCACAAGAAAGGCTGTTTCTCCTCCTTCTTCCACGTCATTGAGGTATAAAAGCACTGTCATGTACCTGTAAGAGGAGGCATAACAGTATATCTTCCAGTTGTCTCCTTGACCACTTCAGAACATTGGAATAAAAATAGAAGCTTCTTCAAATGAGACAATTTTTTTCAAGTAAATCTCATTTTGAAAGCTTTACTGAAGGTGGGAACTATGAAAAACTGTGTATTGGAAATCCATTTACATCTGAAGTTACTGGTTCTACCATGAAGAGAAAAGAAGAGGAGGGGGGATGTCTCACGAGATGACACTTGTAATATTCATTCTATCAAGATGCAATTAGGGATGAATTTGAAAATCAACCCCTTCTCCCATCTCTGTACATCATTAATTTACTTGATAATTTCATAACTATGGGAAAAGGGTCAAATGTTGAGCTTTTCTCTGGCTACAAGTTCCAGGTTGATTCTGCTTTTACTCCTGTGTACAGCATCCAGGTTACCTTTACAGGTAGTAAAGGGGAATTCCATAATCAGAGCATTTTGCTTGATGAGGATTCGCTATGCACATTAGTCGGCTCAGAGCCCAGTGGCTTATTCAGCTGACATGGGCCTTCATGGTCATCCCACTTTTCTCAAATGTCCAGATGGAGGCAAAGGCCCTTTTTTTCCTTTTCGTTTTAACTAAAATGATTCCTTTCACCCTACCTGATGCTAATCCCCTACCTGGCTTTTAGGTGCAAGAGTGGAATGCGGCAAAGACAAGGTTATGTTAGGTGTAAGTTCACTGAGCAAAACAATGTCCCTTCCCATTGTTAGGAGCCAGTTGGCTGTAAGTTTCTACTATCATGTTCTGTGGACTGACCACTGCTTCCCCCCCCCTTTTTGTGACCCCCCCCCTTCACAAAAGAAGTCTGCTACTTTTTCCAGTATCAATGAAAGAAGAAAATGGTTTCAAACCTGCATAAGCGGCAGTGATTAATCAGAGATCTGCTGCAGCAGGGTACCTTGGGATCAACATTACTGGAGTCCCAATGGGCATTATAATGTCCTTCAGTCGTGTATCTAACCACCTGGACATAAAAATAAAAATAGCATACATCAATCAACTCATCCAACTGAATTAAAAGAAAAAAAAATCTGCCTAGAGCACTGCTCATTTAAAAATCTACACAATAGCCATTCTGATTGAAAAATCACTATATCTAAAGCAAAGGTGCTTTTCTCCACTATTGTGGCAGCTTCACTATTTGTGCTGGGCAGCTAAGGTTGAAGACTCAAGCTCATATCCCTAGCATGACTTGCTTTGGCTTCTCTTCCCCAACCAGGCACACTGATTCCCTCCCATATCTAGAAATAACTCAATCCAGATGAGGTGACCATGGAAAAGGATTTTGCCCGAGGCTTACCCCCTTACAAGGTAGGAATACTCAGGAAAAATTCCTGGTGCTATGAAAGGAAGGAGAGTGATGAGGGTGAAGCAAATCACAGCATGCAATTAGTTATTTTTTTAAGTAGCCCAGATTGGTAATTAACATTAACTTCCCAGGCTTTTATTGAATAGTGGTATTTTTTTTAAATTTGCCAGAAGCAGGGTAATAATATAACTTACAAGGCCAAACAATTATGTACTGATTACTTCCCCTTGTAAAAGTTAGAGATAAAATCGAGAGAGACGAGAGGAAAGGAAGCAATCTCTTCACGACTACTTACATTATTATTTGCGCTCGCAATGGTAGTGCAGTCTCCCTTTAAATTACCATTGAACATAAATTAATGAAGAATTGAGAACAAAACATGTTTACCTGGAAATTGCTGTTCTTAATCACCATCAAAGGTAACTGGAACACTTTCGAAACTCTGCAAGAAAAGTACAAACACCTTTACCTTTTATGATGTGTTTCGGTCAACCGGAACGTGCACATTATAATGTGGTTGCTATTTCATTTTGTTGGAATTAAAGGGATTCATCTACTGGAGATTACACATTAGAAAAATACCAGACCATCTGCCAGAACCACAAAAGTGCAAACTACTTTTTAAAAGTTTTCTCAATGACGACTTTCTCGTCATCTACCTGTTCTGAACTTCTTTAAACACGCTGTCCACGGACGAGTCGGGAAACAGCCAGACCTGTTTGCTGTAACGCGAATGCTTCACCGGATTTTCCCCATGAAACCAGGCCATGTAATCGCTGAATGCCCTCACAGAGATGAGACTCAACTCTGACATAGTTATGTACCCTGGAAAGCAGAGAAGAGAGAAGTGAATCTTTCAATTGACAGAATGGATGGGCTACCACATTATCTAGCAGTTGAAGGTTTTACTGAGCTATGGATAATATTCAGAAAATTATCGTGATTTACCTAAACCCCCTCCGATCAGGCACTGGAATACCAAACTGGCTTTTGGATTTTAAAATATTTAGATTTTCCTGCAATGCCATGTGACATTCCTCTCAAAGCCAGTGTTTTGGACATTTGTAGGTAATACTGATTAAATTAGACTGCATCATTGCAAACTCGCTTCTCGCCTCTTAAGTTGTTGACGTAATTATACTTGAGGCTGAGAAGAGAAGTTTCATCTCAACCTTTTTCTGTTTTGCACATCTTAAAATATTTTTCTCATGAAGACTTACCATCCTTATTCTTATCCAAGCTGAGATCCTGGTACCTTTAAAAAATATATAAGTTAAGAGTGTATATTTGTGGTAACTACCCTAAACAAGAGTATTTAAATCTTATTTTACTAGATGGCATTAATCAGATGAGCGGTAGTGAGCTGATTACTGGGACAGTGAGGTCAGTGTAGAATCTACAACTGATGCCAACATAAAAGTCATAAAACAAAAAAAAAAAAATTGAATAATTATAAGGGAAATCAAAGATAAGAATATCATGGTATAAGGGGCTGCAGTCATTTTAAGGTAATGGATGTCACTATTCAGATTAAGCAATTAAGGTTCTGAGGGTAGTAGAATTCATAGGATACACAGACAGAGGTAATTGAATTAAAGAGAGAGCTCAATGACAAAATAACATGAACTGATGAAAAAATTAAACAGCAAAGAGAATATGATGACTTGAACACAGGTAATTTGATGAAAAAATCTGGTTTTCAGTCAGTGGCTTCATTAAGCTTCTGATGCTGTGTTACCTACATTTTTTCTACATCAGCATTATCCATATAGATGTCAAATCCATTTTCTATAGTCATCCGCATCTGCAAAAAGATATCCACAATTATCATAACTTAATTAGTTATTTCCACAATTAATAGGATTTAAACAAAAAAGCTTGGTGCGGTAACGTATATGTTTGACAGTATATAGTTAGAGACCACTGATTATTCGTAAGATGTTGGTTTGGTAAAAACAGGAAAATTACAAACTTGCATTGACTGCTACATACCTTTTTCAATTGAGAGGAAAGTGCGAGTACATTTACAGTTAGAGATCAAAACAACTTGGTGTTTGTACCTAAATATGTATTAACCTTTTTAAAAATGGAAATCTGACGAGTGGAAAAGGAGGTATATACTAGGCCTAGAAAGACACTTGATGCTGCAGTTAGTTCTCACTCTTCCTGGCTGAGTTCACCCTCCAGTGATGTCCCAATCCTTCCATCTTGTTCATGTTATCCTTCTGAGCCTTCTACCCATGCATTTGCATCTCATACGCTTACTATCCCAATGACATCCATAACCAGCCATGCCCTCTCATCTGTCATACCTTTCTATTATACCCCATCTTCCATCACTGCTGATCTTCACAGATTATTTTTAGACAGAGATTTTCAAATCTCAAGACCTCATCTTTCAGAGTTCAATCCATACTCCACCGCATAGGTTAGTGTTCCACACTACTACAGATTCTCAACATGGCATTTCTGGGCAAGGACCTGATTCCAAAGATACAGCCTAATAAACCTTGGTAGCTGCTCTGCTCTCGTTCATGCCTACACTTCCCTTTGGTGCTAGAATTCATCCCAAATAATTGAATGTACTAAACGCTAATCAACTGTTGGCACTTACCTCATCAACACTGAGCCTTTTGTCATTGTTGACATCCAGAACTTTAAACAGACTGCCCTGGTTCGATGTGGTCTTGCTATTCTGAAGCCCCTGTTTTTTAGCGACCTCAATGAAATGGTCACATTCTTCACTCTTTAAGAAATTCTTAATTTCTGAAACACACAAACACACAGTCGTTTTAAATGTAAAGACTAAAAATATTTCGTAAATAAATTAATAAAATAACTGCCCATCGTAGAGTCTACAAGAGTTTTACAAAAAAAGTCAAATGCATTATCAGCTTGTTGCTTTCTAGAAGGGGAGATAACTTTTAGTGCATTAATATTATTATTACTACTATTACATCCCTAGATGTTCTTTAGAGACCTTATTATGAAGCATGGTAGCAACTTGCAAACTCCCGCATTTAGTTCGGCCAAGACAATCGTTTATGACAGAGGTTTCCCGCAGCAGCAATTAATAATATTTAAAAATGGCGACGTATATCGAAACTAGGTTCCACCCCCCCCCCCCTCGGGCCGGTTAGGGGTTAAACTTACCGAAAAGTAGCGGTTTTAAACACAACGTCTCCATTTCGAGTTGCTCTCCATCGCCTGCATCCGCCAGCTGGATCTCTCCGACCTGTTCAGCAGCAGCAGCAGGGAGGAGGAGGGGGCATAAAATGTATGCATTAGAATATTTTGTGAGGTGTGTATCAGTCAGTCATCTTTAAAAAAAAAAAAAATGGAGGAGGAGGAGGAGATATCCAGGTTCTCAGTTAAGTAATTCTAGTTGTAGGGAGAAGCCCCCTTCCCCCCCCCCCCCCAACCCAAAGTTATGCAAATCCCTTTTGAATAATAATTAGATAGGTGGGCATCGAATTTAAACTGGGACCGAAGGGGAGATAACCGCCCGGGAGGGTCAGTCCAGGGCGCCTTCTACCACACACATCTCAAGTTAACCATTAAAACAACAACAACAACAGACACGTTAAGTATTAATTATTAAGGCGAATATTTAAAAAGAAAAGGGGGGGTATTATTATTCTGGGGGAGGTTAAGGTTACTGAACGATGAGGAGAGAGAGAGAGAGAGACCTGCGTTGACGAAAGTCGGGTCAGGTTGAAGGTTTCTCGGCCGGCACAGACTCCGTCTCCGGACTCGGGCAGGCAATGGCCGTCTCTGCTTCCGCCAGCAGCCAGCAGGACGGAGGCGAACAACGGGGCCGCCAGGACAAGGGTCGGGTGGAAGAGTCTCGACGCCCGCAATTCCATCGTTCCTACTCTCGGCAGAGCGTCTAGCACGGTTGGGCGGCAGCCATTTTGGATTCTGACTGGTTGCTGCAAACATTTGGTTGGCAACCAGATCTCCTCTCCTCCGGTTAATATTTCAGAATGCATGATAAGCTTTTATAATTTATTTCCTCCATCCAACGTTTTTTTGGGGGGGTGGGGGGCCCAAGGTCTCCCTAGTTGCGATACAGGACTGTCCCAGAGCACAGATGGGCGCTTGATTAGGCTTAGAACTGACTCCCTTCACTGAGCTGGCTGCTGATTGTCAACAGAGATGATGGCCCTGACCCCCTGCATCTTGTTACTTCTGCACTAAGAGCAGGACTTGGGAAAGGACACAGAAACCGATACGAAAACTTTGTTTTTCTCCCGAAGCAATTCTAAAAATATATGTATACTGTTACCAAGACTGCAGCTACTGTATAACTGACAAAGAGGAGGGAGGGGAGGGGAACAAGATATGTAGAAAATGTCAATACGTTTTATATGCCTTATACAGAGACTTTGACTTAATTAAGTAGGCACGTCCTGAAATTCAAATAAGACAGTTTCCATCACTAGATTAGAAGCTGTAAAATCATGCATGGGCCAGCAGTGGCTTAGTCTGCTTATAGCTGTGCCATAAACAGGGTGGAAGGGGCATGTTAGTTGGGCAATAGGATTTTGGTAGAAGTGGTGGGGAAATCCCCAAGATACTGGGTGTTCCACTCAACTGTTAAAGGGGTGAATGTCCTGCTCAAGGCAGCATCGGGCAAGTTGCGCATAGCCTTCACGTCAAAAGGCAACAGAGTGGAAACTTCAAAAGCATTGGCTGCTCCTGTGGTAGAGCACATGCTGGTGTACAGACTGAAGCAGGAACCAAGAACAATATTCCATTGTATTTAAAATCATTCAGAAAATGTTCAACTACATAAATCCTAAAAATGGGCAGCAGTTACCTTCAGTCCACAAGAACAATTGTCCCACCCCTTCAAAGCATGATGAACATTAACGCGAAGCCAAGGGACCATATTAAACAATCGTAAGTTTCATATTCTTCCCCCACCCTTTTCTGCTGTGATGTCAAAGGATCAGCTCAATAAAAAGGATAAATTCCTCCCCCTCTTCTTGTAGTATGACTATTCTTCTCAGCAGCAAGTAATATCATGGGAACCTCCCCAACATTCATAGTAAATGTTGGAAATTTTAGCCATGTTAGAACTGTTCCATCGTCGAGCCATCAAGTAACCTTCCAACACAGATAAAATGAGATATTTACAGATGTATTTCTTAACTACATAAAGAAAAACACAGAAAAGATACATTTTGGTGCAGAATCTGTTTTTATTATTTCCAACAGACAGAAAAACAATAATATTTAAAAAGAGAGAGAGAGAGAGAGATATGTATACAGATATTTAACACAAATCCAACTACCAAAAACAAACAAACAAACGATAAACAGGACTGTAAACTGCAAATAAATGTTTATATACTGGAGATGAAAAATCTACAACAAAGAGACTTGGCCATGAAACTTTGCTGAAATTCGGGGTTGATGGAAAAACAGCAGCAATAGTAATTTCGATGTTTGATTTAAGTTAATGATTTTTTTTTTTTTTTTAAATTTCCACATCAGAATCTGTGTTGATTTTCCATTCATTTGGTCATTCGCCTACAATGTCTGCCAGCCCGAATTAATTTTTAAAAATACATTATTTATTGGATAGCTGCTCTTAAATACAGGTCAACATGTGCCTGCCGCATTCAACGGTAGGAAAATCAATCAATCACCTATAATTTAAAGGGGAACTCAATTCGAACGGCAGGCTGTCACAAACCCCAACATCTTTTCCCCCCAAGTTGTATTGTACTTTTTATTTCATCACAGATTTCAGGTTTGAAAATCTAAAAAAAGTCTCCGCATTTATTTTCTTTTAATTAGAAGGAAAAAACAACAACAAAGTCTGAGTTTGAGCACTGTGCTGGTGAATTCGTCTGTTACTAGAAGTTACATCCACTGAGAAAATATTACCATCCCATTTCCACACTTGGTAGGTGAATGGTTAAAAATTTAGTCAATATCCCTTAAAGTCAAAATTTTACAAGATGAACCTCATAAATTGAAAGGCAAATACATAAGAAATATTTTCTTTGCTTTGTAGCCGACGGGGTCACGGTAACAAATAAATGCGCGCAAGGATGACCAAGAAAGATTCTTTTTTTTTAAAATAAAATTTCCGGTCTTGCGATTTTACAAAGGAAGCACTAACAATTCTCTCCGCCCTATCAAAATTAATAAACTCGAATCCTACAGTCTAATGACCCCAGATCGCCAAGCTTGAGTATTTTAGTACTGTAGCGTAAAACAAAATAGGTGTGTACTATAAACTAGATTCTCCCCAGCCAGTTAATGAATAAGACAGTCAAAGCTGCGTACCCTTCCATCATGAATATTTATCTACATATATATATACTATTCAAAATGCTAATTAAAAGAGAATGCCTGCTTGAGTATTCATAGAGTTAACCACTTGTTGGTTTCATATTACCCTTAAAACACAGTTAATTCGCTGTGAACATGCAGTGGACCGCATTCTTACCCTTAATTTAAAATCTCATTAAGCTGTATCCTTCAAAAAAACGTACAATGATGCTAATCTTTAGTTGTGCAAATAATTTTCTAAAGAAAGATAGTGAAGAGAAATAATGCAGCTAGTACTGATGGGAAAGTATATTTTTTTGGATTAATCCCCTTAAATTTCACACACATGATGAACATATCACGTGTTGACAAATATTGTAAAACTACTTCCTTCGTACATTGAGATATGCATTCTTATAAGAAAAGATCTAGTTACAACTGAATGGGTAAAGCCTTACACAATATATGAGAGGGAGAGATTTTGAAAGCAAAAACAGTTTATATAATAAAAGCTACCAGCCAGGTAAAACACCTATTTTTTTTTTTTAAATATTATATTGGGGACACTGAGATGAAACCAGACTATCAAGGTAGTGCTAGTTTGGCCAGGTTTCCGTTAGTCATCTAGTATTACATAACAGAGCAGCACAATTTAAATTAAGAATGTCCCAGTTGTCCAGGATGAGATCGATGGATGTAGCTCTTGGAGAAGTCCAAAAATTGTTCTCAGAGCATCAATACATTGTACATTTAAAGCAACAAGATGCTATGCAATCGTCAATCAGCATCCTCCAGTCATTCCTACAGGTGGACATGAGTTGGTCAGAAATACTCTGGTCGTACATCAGCCAGCAGGAATGGTCGAGGGTAGTCAGCGAGTGCATACTCAAGTACTATTTTAAAAGCAAAACTAATAAAAAAGTTAAATAAATTGACTCGTGACTAGAGAACAAATGGAAAACATCTCAATTAAAACGATTTAACCAGAGTAATTCTGACAAATGTCAAACCAAAATATAATTTTTTCTAGTGTAGTTGGTCAACCTTTTTTTTTTTTTTTTTTTTTGCTATGACATGATGCAGCATCAATGAGAAATCAGTCTGGGGTAGCTAAATGATGCACTAGAATTATGCGGCCCAGCAAATGCTGCTGTCGATCAACTTCAGGCCTCTCTAAGCTGGCTGCAAGTAGTTTTCCGCAATCCCCACTTCTGACTAACATTGCAAACAGCCAGGAGCAAGAGTCAGGTGGTCTGAAGCAGGGAAGTCAAAGTGGAAGCAAATGTACGTTCATCCAAGCTGACAGAAAGATGAGCAGAGAGAGAGAAACAAACAGAATTATCCACCCCACCCCTGCTTTCTCCCGATGTATTTATATATTAGCCATTTTTCGGCAAAGGAAATTAACAAAATTAGTGAATCTACTTTTCTTTTGACAGTGCAGCTTTAATTTTAAAAAAAAAAAAGAAGGGGGGACAACTCAGCTATCAGCAATGTAACAATACCTTTTAAATTCAAATTAATAATTTCATTTAATGGATGCCTGGTATAACTTTACAATTGTTTCATTCTCTCTCTCTCTCCCTCTCTGTACTGGGAACATCCAGATGGAATCCAGCCAGAACAGCATCACTGTGACGGTATCTGGCTTGGCCTTTTCCAGAGAGTCCTAGTAGGGGAGGCTATCTACTTGAAAGAATATTAGAGTTGTTCTAAATGCTTATATAACCAGCCTTTCTGATAAGAATTTTGCTTTTTAGTATTTGAAAAAAAATTTTAAAAAAATGCTAAAGTCTTTCCTGAATTATCTCCCCTAAAAATGCTAAAGTCTTTCCTGAATTATCTCCCCTGCTTTACAAAAAAAAAAAAGAAAAAGTAATCTTAAGTCACAAATGTCTGCCCCCACTGTGTTATTCTACCACCAACTCAGAACAAGCTCCCCTGCAGTGTTGACCTTAAGTGGACGACGAAATCGAAGAACGTCTGCGGGGGTTGTGTGTTGGTGATCGTTCAGAACAGTGGAAGCGAAAATTTGCCAGTGCAGTTGAGCGGGTCCAGTGGCCCCCACAAGTCAGGCTTCACGGACTGAACATGTCCGCCATCAGGACTAATTCACACCTAACAACAAATTCTAAGCACACAACAAAACAATGCCCACAATGCTAAAGATTAACCACACATTAGAAATTCAGTTAGTGCTGTAAGACCCGTAAACCAAAGATGAAGTTTCCATACAAACCAGCGCCAGGCTCCCTGCTGCCTCTCCTCGTCGTCTCCAACCAACGGCACAGACATTTAAACTTTTCCTCCTTGTTTGTCAGTCATTCATGACATTTTATACATTTTGTTCGTTAACTCCACTAATATGAATCAATGAACTCCAAGAAAGGTTAGTAATATTAGTACATCTCTAATAAAGCCCCGGTTTTCAGTAATCTATTCACAGGTAGTAGATGTGTGTGTGTGTGTGTGTGTGTGTGTGTGTGTGTGTGTGTGTGTGTGTAGCTACGGGAAATTCAAACTTTCAAAATAGAAAGCCCCATCCCCACCTACCTATTAGTTCTGAAAATATGCAGAAATTTATAAGTTCAGGGAAAAGCAAACTAAGAGAATAATATGTAGAAGAAAAAGATCCATTTGCTTGTGAGGTGAATGGCAGCTGAGAGAAATCGACAACATAAAACTCACGGACCGAGTCCTCGTTGCTCTATCACTGTTGGTCGACACGGCGGAAATGGAACAGATGCTGAAAAGTTACACGCACAAGGAGGAGGAGGAAAAACAACAACAATGACGACGAAGACGTTCTCGCCACGTCCCTCAAGCTCAGCGACAACCGTGGAATAAAGATTGAGGAAGAAACCCAAAACGTTTACAAAGTTTTGTGCAGTTCTCTGGAAAAGCTTCGGAGAAACGTGTCACTGTTGTGCACACTTCTCGAGGAATGGTTGGAGAATCCTTTCTTGCTTAGCTGCTGACTGGAGCCGGCGACCGTGAGACCTGCTCCTCCGCGGCTGCCTTCCTCACCTGAAGTATAAATTCAACGAGTTACTGCCAGGCAGTCACATGACGGTATCGGAAATACCGCCTTCAAATCACTGCAAAACAACAACAACTCTGTCAGGTAAAACTGGAGCCATGAATGCTGCAACATCTCCCGAGCAGTGCTTTATACAGAGCAGCAAGACTCTTCCTTTCCTTACTCACTTGCTTAGTCCCTCCCCAGCCTCCCAGACTTTCCAGGGTACCACTGCCGTGGACCTCCAGAGATGGAGATTCAAACAGAGAAGCTGTAAAGTCAATAAACCCTAAGCTCAGCTGCAAGAAACTCTACACCCAAAGCACCAATTTTGGCATCGCCGTTTAGAACTGAAAAAAAAAGAGAATTTTTAAGCTTCCCTGGATGCATACAAACACCACAATTAATCCTTTGATTTGTAAAAGGAAACCAAACCACTTTATCTTGAAAATGCACCAGCCAATAAGATCAGAGCCTTTGTGCCACGGTAGCTTTCCCAACAACAACAAAAGATGTGACCAGATCCAGAGGGAAATAGGAGGGGTCATGGTTAGTTACAAATACCCCTCCCAAGGCATGCAGTGCAAAATTAATTCAAAACGGCTGGCAAGAGGAGAGTTTTGTACTGCGGAAATATAATGAATCTCTCTACCTCTCCAGAATTGTCATGTAGTTATTGCAGGTGTAACCAAGCTCTTGACATGGCACAGAGGGCAAGCATTTTCTCACATTAAAAACACACTTGTTTTGAGTATAGCCAATGTGCTACAAATGTAAGAAAATTACATGGAGAGAGAGGAGAGAGAGAAAAGGGAAGAGGGGAAAAGAGAGGAGAAGGGAAAACAGTTTTTCAAGAAACAAGTAGCCTCAAAAGAATAAAGAATTCAAGGTATTTCTTTTCCTGTTGTTACACATTTAATAAGATATCCAAACCACCTACCAGCTGATCTCCAGATGCAAAGGGTAATAGAGCATCTGGTGTTAAACAGTGACAGTACTGCAGGAGTACAGGTAATTTTCTTTCTGATTCCTCGAGGCAAACTGCAGAACACAACACAAACAACTCGGAGTGGCTGGACCCCTGGCTAAAGGAGAGACCCATCAAGACTGCTCTACTGCAAATGAAGATCTGAAGGATGCCGAATGGACCAGCCGACCCCGAAGAACCACCTCTCGGTATTCTGGTGGTGGTTAGAGCATAAGGCAGTTGGGGGGGTGGAAAGGTTCTTGAATTTTAGTTCAAAAGAAATCCAAAACCAGAAAAGCTCAGATGCATGGTACACTTGATGTAAAACTTCAGCTTTGTTCATCCCTTGTAGTTATTTTCCCCAACATCCCTTTTAATCACACGGGAGATGCACAATAATCCAGCCAGGAAGGTAGAATCAAATTAGCTGCTGGAGACGAACCCAGCATCGTTTACTTCCATGTCAACTTCTCGCCCTGATTTTAAATTCCAACTGGTCGAAGAAATCCCCAACAAAGGTTTTTCTCAACCACTCAGAACCGAAAATCAAGACAAGAAGTTGACATGGAAGCAAACAATAGTAAGTTCCATCTGTCTTCCCAGCGATCAGGCGCTGCAACTGAAGCATCTTCCAGGTTATGGGTTGAATGTCCCGGCCTGGGAGTCATTAGTTTACTGTATTGTTCTGTCTCATCAGTCATGAACTCAAATAAAGTCCTTTGAAGCTCAGTAACAGAAATAGCTGAAACTACTAAAATAATTTCAACAATGATGTATGTATGTACAACTTGCATGCTAAAGACTGTCTGCCGAGACCAGGTTCAGGAAACACCAGCTCAGCTGCTGTAACAATAGAGCCCTTGTCGTTGAAAGTACACAATACAATACAATCTGGCATTTGTTTTTCTGATAATTATCTTTCAGCTCAAAGCAGAGCCTGGAACAGTTAGCACACCAGACAAGAAGAACACAAGCCCGCTATTATCTGGCTACATCCAAGGGGTTGCAGCGTTCTGGTCCTTATCTGAAACACTGCTGGCCGGACTATGAAAATGGGGTTTGTGACACCAGAAACTGTGGGCAGCATGCCCAATGGACCCTGGCTGGCCTGATGCAGATAATAAGAAAGAAAACACTGTTGGATAAAAACATATTTAACATATTTTCTATAAATATTTAAATTATAAAATAATACTATATAATAATAATAATAATTTAATTTATTAAATATTTTAATTCCTTAAAAATGTTTTTTTTTTTTTTCATTAGCAGGGTTTAGAAGTTAATTGTTTTTAGATTTATGCACATTCTGAAATACTTGTATTACTTACTAAACTGGCAAGGTGGGAGATGAGAGAGAGATGGAGAGAGAGAGAGAGAGAGAGAGGAGAGAGAAAACAAAACAATATGCAGAGTCCCACATATACTATGCTACCCCTGGCACGCATCAAACATCCACACAGATACAAGCTTTCACAGTGCAACAGGAAAGGTACATCTGATGTTTGACAAAATGTCACGAATCGGCACAAGATGCCATCCGCTTATGCATCAAGGATAATTTTAAGCATCTAGCCATCTTTCTTTTTATTCTGTTTTAAAAGATGAACTGCCCACCAATCCATAAGATGTTAAAATAATATAACATGGATCAAGAATACAGTAAGATTATCTCTTAAATACTAAGTTCCTTAAGAGCTGAAATAGGAATCTAGACCTTTCCTTGCACTAGGAACACTGGGCTCACACGATACACCACAACCAAATGTGTCTGACATTACACCCAGGCTTAGAAAGAACTTACTTCAGATACAAAGGAGTTTTAGTTAGCAAACCAATCTGTTTGCATTTTAAATAATCTTTTACAGCAGATTTACTAGCATAACTGTTACTTTCGCATAACAATCACAACATAAACCATAAGCAAGATGGCGCACGAGGAGAAAGAAAAGAAGTGACCAACAGCTCAAGTAGTGAATGTATCATTAGAAGGCGGTGTGATAATTTGAGCAAATAAAATTACAGCCTAGGATATTTGGAAATGAATTAACAGCTTACGTTTATATTTAAAAAAATTCTTCTTCTTCATCTTTAAAAAGCAATTTCCATAAACTGCATTTTCCTGTCTCCAAAATACTTACATCTGGTAAATCGGGCACTGACACACTCCCTACTGGCGAATTAGCTTCGTTTGCTATCAGCGGCTTTCGCTCATATTTCCTTCGATGCATGTTATCCACATGGGTCAGATACCAGGTGCCAGGAAACAGATCATCAACAGACCCAACAGGAGTATAATGGGCTGTAGGTGGAAACAAAGATAAACCAGTCAGTCAAAGATCTGGATTTTTTTTGCAGACTTCAATATATAAAGTTTCCACGTGTAATTAGCTTGAATATACAGGTACAATGCAAATCAAAATACCAGGTTAATGTGTAAACAAACACACACACACACACACACACACAAGTCTACTTTGAGGTACAAATGGCTGCAAAAATAATAGGAACATTCAGATTAAAACCCTGGCGAATAAAAGTGTGGCACCTGTTTTTCAGTTGGGCTTTATTTGACTGCCCCCAAGTACGCTATCCGAAGTAATGGTCTGATTGCTCGGACCCCCGGGGACTAGGGTGCGGTAGTAAATCAAATCTTCCATGTCATGCGTACAGGAGATGACATAAGTCTCCGTGGGGTGGGGGTGGGGAGACAACAAATGGTAAAAAAAAAGGATAGCTACTAGAAACTGGACCGAATCCAAAAACAAACTAATGTCAAGTTTCGACCATGAGCTCTCAATAACCACGATGATCGGTTTCGCTACAGTTCTATCATTCTTGCAAGCATAAAAAAAAAAAAAAAAGTTTTTGGCAATTCTGACAAATAACTTTAACAGACCATCGAGACGCTGGCTGAAACATACAGAGGTTGTGCGGAAACATCTAAGACGTGCAGGCAAAAGCCAGAACGCAGGAAAATCCAGGGGAAGTTACGCACGTTTGTGGTGAGTTTCCTCTCGGAGCCTCATGGTCTTCTCAAAGTCCTTCGGAGCGACTTTCTTTCTGGCGTCCAGCCGCACCCGCAGATCCCGGACACCGTTAAGGAGGCCGTCCAGCCGGGAGTCGAGAGATCTGTTGTCGGTGATGTGCATTGAGAACATGGATGAGGCCAGTCCAGAGCCGTAAGAGAAGAAAACAAGCCGCTTGCCAAAGAGCTCGGCTGCCAAGTGCCTGTAGGAAAGGAGAAAGAAGGGAGGAAGGAGAAAAAAAATCACTGCTGGAGCATAAACAGAAGCAGATGTGCAGGTTTCTGAAGCAAGAAAATGGAAATAAAATTTGTGGCATTATAAACAAAGCAGCAATGATATTCCTGAGAATTTTATTAAATTACAACAAACAACAACAGTAGATGATACTTAAATATGGGGAGGGATTCGTTCTTTGTCGTTAATGTTAGAGCCAGCATAAGTTTGGCCCATAGGCAGCTCGTCAGATGTGGGCTGTCCTCTCATGCAAGCATGGGATTTAATTCTGGGTTATCTCCAGCAGATCCGAAAAAGGGGGGAACAACCAAATTTGCGAGTATCCCCATCTCTTAAAGGTTCCCAAGATATTTTCGCAGGGTCGGGGACCATTACAAGGGGAAGTGCGTTGTTGGTGCCTGTATCCAGAACCGAATGAATTAAAATGGAGCACATTGTCTTCATACTTACGCTGACAGAAATGCAACAAGTCCACCGTACAAAGATGGCGTGTACATGTTACCCACTTGATTTGCCAGCAGAAGTGACGGCATTGTCTTCGCCTTGAACAGCGAATCACTGGCTTTCATGAATGCCTGCTCCACCTGTTTGTTGAAGTGAGAGTTCTCCAGCTTCACGTCTCTAAACAAAACAACAACAACAAAAAAATCTTGAAAGCAACTTTTAAATTTTACAGAGAGCAGAAGGTTAAGCCAGAGAGCATTTCCCGTCACCGTAGCAACAGTAACCAAGGAACCACCAATGTTCCCACACCCTTCCAATGGCGCAGTGAGCTAAAGCATTGATCAAAAACTTAACAAACCACCAACCATCTGATATAATGCCACCAAAATTTTCCTGGTTTTAGCCTTGAACTTTCCTTCCAAAGTCGGACTGTCGTCAAAACCACTCGGCTATCGAAT
This sequence comes from Nautilus pompilius, assembly GCA_018389105.1. Lineage (NCBI taxonomy): Eukaryota > Metazoa > Mollusca > Cephalopoda > Nautilida > Nautilidae > Nautilus > Nautilus pompilius. The sequence goes on along the minus strand of JACATO010000640.1, from coordinate 427,425 downwards.
TATGAATAACAAACGAGGCTGTCGTCACGCTGGTGGTTTTCCTTCTAGTTTGTTTTTTTTATTTTATTTTAGACCAACCTCTAAATGTGCTTAATTTTCCACCTGTGGCCCTAACAGCCAACTTAGCATTCAGACTTTCTCTAATAAAAGCATCAGGTCTGTAAAAATAAAAAGGTATCTCTGAAAAGCGGAGAGAAGCAGCATCTGTAGGATTCTTCTCAGTGCTACACATTATTGCACCCCGTCCCACGATAACGGTATTACTATCCGCACACGAAAGGAACAATGGAATCCATTAAAAGCCAGATCTAAACTCACACCTTTAAAAAAAATAATAATAATAATCAAATAGATTGAAATTTCGGAAAATATAAACAACAGAGTGGGTGGTGGCACCATGACTCTCCCTGTCAAAGACAAACAGCTGCACTGAGAGCCAGGGTCGAGCAGTTCTCACCGCTGCTCAGTTGCGAGTCAATGATAAAAACCAAGCAACGGAGAGAAAAAAAGGTGTTTCCTGGTCAGATTCAGAATCGCTATGATTTTTATAACAGGTAAAAAGAAAAGAAATTTCAATGGCTTTCACACAATAAGAGTGGATTAACGTTCCCTTTGCGTAACAGATACCAGGGAATTTGCTACCGCAAAGAATCTGGTTCGGATGTACCGTGGGTTTTCCGTTGGTGATGGGAACCTGGGTACTGACAGCCCTAATTATTTGCCAAGTCCTTAACAGGTCGGGTGGTGTTTTTCTTAACCGTGCTACAGTGAAGAAATGTCGGTCGTACTGTCGACGATAGCAGACCTGGTGCATTACCTCAGCACCAAAGGTTCCTGGCTGACGCAGATTTAACTTGCACTTGATGTGATTGAGAATAAAAAAAGAACTTTTAGGCTTCAACAAGAGAAAAACACAAGCAACAGGGCACTCACCACCTACTAGATAAATGCATGGGTTGAGTTTCATTATTATTTAGAATACAATTCCCCTCTTTCTTAACTTTAATTCCAAACACCAACAATAATTTTGCAAAACACCATTGCCCTTCTCGCAATGCTTCCCTCCCACCCAAACGATGCTGGTAGCATAATTATGAGATTATAACTCCATTCACTAGTTGTAAACAAACTTGAGGCTGGGTGCAGTGATCTGCTATTCACCATCTAGCTGCTTTAATTCTCCCCTAAACAAATATAGTTGCCTTTAATATTTGTCCATCTGTATCATTCATTTGCTAGCATTTAGATTATAGCACCATCTCTCCCCTAGCCACGTTTATGATAATCTTGCACATCTAACATCATTCCTATGATCTTACGAGCCAAAATGGCCACATTCATCTTATAACCAAAAAAAAACAAAAAAAAAACATTGTAATTCTATCATGCTGTTTACTTTTGTTTCTTACTCTCAGCACCATATATAGTTTGTTGTTATAAGCCAATATGCATACTGATAGTGCGGTTCAAGTTTCAATTGAGAATGTTTGAAATCTGAAAAACGTTTCCATTCCTGATAATAAAGGAAATTTTCCCACAATGCAACACTACAGAAGCCAATGACCACAACCCCCTCCCCCCTTTCAGGAGACGATTTCTACCATACTTTTATTAAAGCCAGTCAGGTGGTTACTTGTTTTGTTAAAATTCATCATTTGGGGCTTTCTCTAGTCATTTTCAGAGCCAGCCTGCCTGCCTCCATTTTGAAACAGCTAATTTAAAGAACTCAGCTAGGCACAACTGCGCTGTTGTCATTAGAACTGTTATCAGAGACCATCCTGGCTCCTATGTGATATGCCTGCCACATACTTATCACAATGGTCAACTGCTGATGTAAGTTCAGCTGATTATGACCAGGGTGTATTTCCATCTGTCAAGCTATCTTGACAAATGGATGGAACTAGGGTTTGTAAGCCAACAGAAATTATCATCTGCGGCCCAGTAGTTATGTGGCGAGGGCAGGTTCACAAAAAAAACTGGTTTATCTGCTTAGCACTCAACAGGTGGTGAACACCATGGTAGCTATGACAACAAATACAGTTGGTACGAACTGCTTAACCTCAAGCAAAACCAGAACTACACAGAGTGACCACTGATCAAAGTAATAAAATCACAACAACCCACTCTTTTTCCTACACTTTGTGAACCTGCTGGCAGATCTCAATGCAAGAGTGAGTAGGAAACTGGTAAGGTTGGCTCACAGTAGTAATCTATGAAAGTAGATTCTAATGGGTAAGGTTTAAACGATGGTATCTAAACACCAGATTCTTCTTTCAGTACCTGATCCATAACAGCCCCCCCCCTTTTTTTGAAAGACTGTCAAAAATCAAGTGAGGTGCATTCGTCAGAAATTACCCAGAACCACAATTCTTACAACAAAGATGTTTACCTAAATGCTTCGAGCCCAGCATACTTTCCTTTGAAGTCTGGATTTTTGTCCTGGAGGAAGTCGTTCAGCATTAACCGGGCAAAGGATTTCTGCACCAGTTTGCAGTATGGAGAGTGAAAAAGGAAAGCGCTGGCAGATTCCAGTGTAAAAGCATCTGCTGAAAATAGGAAAATAAAATAGAAAAAAAAAAAGCATTTTCCAAACACATGCTGGGGGATGGATATGTTGTCAGTGACCCACCAATTAACTTGTACTTGACCTCCCCAGCTGTTTTCTAGATTCTTCCAACAGATCCTTGATAACTGATCTTTGGGTAATAAGGAATTTAGGTGACACACACCTACAGATTTATCAGGATTCCAGGGGCCTTTATCTAAATGTGTCAAGAACTCAGTGACACCCCCCCCCCCTCTCTCTCTCTCTCTCTCTCTCTTTTTTAAATTTTAGAATAATAGTTTTATTATGTCCCCAAACTCTACACTGGCTAACTGGTGAAAAATAAACTGTCGCTGCTTTTGCTGATCACGAGACAAGCAAACAAAGCTAGGGAGAAAACAATGCGCATGTAAAGAAGCTAACGCCATTTAGCATCTCCATGGATACGTTTGGGACCTTCAAGGAAGTCACAGCCAGAAAGGTTGCCTACAATACCCCAATGAAGGCAACAGTGACATTTTGTGGCAAAATCTGGCCCACTCGTGGTAAGAGAAAACCCGTATAGATCCAGGGTTCAGAGAGTACTGTTGCTAACCACCAACACAACGAATGCTATAAATACGGAAGGCCAGTGAGTACAGAACAAGGTGACTAGCATAGAAAAACGGTACTCCCTTAAATCAGAAAAACAACATATTGCTTAATCGTTAATAATAATAAACTACTTATTGTTCAATACACACAATTTTTTTTTTTTTTTTAAAGTGTAAATTAGCACTAAAAGGGAGAGGTAATAGAAACTTCCAGTTTACTTAGCATCCCAGAAAAATGTTGGGAGAATTATTCAGCACTGAATATTTTAGCAGATTTTAGTGATTTAAAAATCAGTGCTTTTAAAAATAAGCAACAACAACAACACAATATTGGAAACAATTGAACATTTATGGAAAAAAGAAAAACCTGGGAATAGAAAGCAGATAACACACGATAGAATCATGTCTCATATGTTGGCATATATAATACACTGATTGGTTGTCATGGAAGCAACAGGAAGTGCCTGCAGAAGGACTATAAACGTATAGATAGTGATATCATCGTAGTCCGGTGAACACTATGGGTCTTGGAAAGAAAATATCACACAACAAGCTTGTAGAAATCAAAGTCTTAGCTAGTGAAAGCTACTTCATCTTTCAGGAGGAGCTACAGTATATACAGAATAGACGCAGTCCAAAAAACCCTCCCCAAACTCTCCAGAAGTGATGTTAAGTACCTCAGAGTATGTGCTCTCTGTAACGGTAGACAAGCTAGTAGTTCTTCAAGAACAATGAGACAAGTATTAGTGCAAATTGGGCTCAATGGATGCGCAGCTGCCTGAATACCTTTCCTGAGAGGCAACCAAATGTCATGGCTGGAATGGGCAGAAGAAATGAAACAGTGGGATAAAAAAAACTTGATGCCCTTTACAGATGAGTCCAAGTTTGAACTGTTTGGCAATAACCAATAGTAGTCTGTCCAAAGGCAGAGCAGGGAGCGGTATAACAGTCACGGGGGTAGATCAATACAAACGTGGGGCTTCATGTCAGCCAAGGGGTGTCAGAGATATGCATAAAATCAAAGGTATACTGTCTGCTGACAGATACTCATCCATCGGTCCATTTCTTCAGGAAGGGAACCCACTGGGTGGGGATTTATCTTCCAGCACAGCGATGACCACACACATACAGTCGGTGTGGTGAGAAACTAGTTTGGACATAAAGAAGCTGATGAAGGAACACTCATGAAAATGCCTCCAGCTGCACAAAGTCCTGACAAGCATCATTGAGGCTACAGAGGGTTTATAAGGTCACAGAGTCAATCAGCAACCAAACTCCTTGGATAAATGTGGGAAGTGCTACAGGATGTTTGGAACAAAATTCCAGCCCTACATTGATAAACTATGTGGGAGCAAGGAGACTTGCTCTGTATGAAGCAAGTGGTTCATATACCAAATACTAATGTACTGTACAATGTGTTAATTTTTTTTTGTATATGTAATAATGCATTTATTATATATACATCTCTCAGTTGCAAAATTACTCATTATTTGTGCATATGCTGTGAGTTTCCATAATTATTCCCAATAGTGTATAATACCCAAGAACAATGTTAAGTTATAAGGAGGAGAACTATTCAGCACTGAATATTTCCCTATGTTCTAGTGATTGAAATCAAAAAAAGTGTCAAAAAAGAAATATTAATAGTATATTTTGGAATAATTATCATGAATGCATGCAAGAGAAACTAACCAAGAATATATATATATATATATATCAAATCAATGCATTAAGCAAAATCACAAACTACAGTGACACAGAAAAAACAATGCCCCTTGCTTTATCTTGTGCAGTGAATATCATTTTAATGGATTTTTTAAAATGCTTCATTCAGTTCCATAACTCATCCACCCACCATCCTTTAAGTCATTTAATCATTATGTTTCACTCCATCCACTCTAAGTTCTCTACTTAGTAGTTTACCAAAAGTATTTAAGAGAGCAGCCAGCTGAAGAGAATATAATGTAGAGTCTCTCTCTCCCTCCCAGCAATTTGCCAACTGGAAAGGGCAAGTTAAGCGAAGTGCATGTCATAAACAAAATTAAAATGTTACAGCAGGGTCCTCATTAACTTTATCAGCTCCCCTCCACCACCTCCTCCTCTTGTTGACATTTGGAAAGCTATCTGGAGCAGGGGAAGCCTACAGAGAGCCACAGCTGAACAAAGGAGGGAGACTTTGCTCTGTTTGATTAGAGATAATTGTGACAAACAAATGGGTCTGTGGAGGGGAGGGATTTGTGGACTTCCAGCAGGAAAACAAAAGAAAAAAAAATAAATAACAGAGTTAATGGCTGTACTATGAGCATCACATGCTACCTGGTCTCCAGCATCATCAATAAAGGTCAGGTCAGAGAATAGGTAGAGAGACAGAAAGGTCAGTGTCACAAAACTTTAAAAAAAAAAAAAGAAAGCACAAGGGAGAGAACTTGAAAAACCATGGTGCCAAACCATAATTTCTAAATCTGGGCTTTATGCAAAGCGGTTCATAAAGTAAAACAAACAAAAAATTAAAATCTTTAAAACTCAGAAACATCTACGGAAATGTTATCTACTCATCGTCGTTAGTGGATGGAAGGGGGGGAGGGAGTCTTGTGGTGCTCACAAGGGGGGGGGGGGGCAACAAACATCCGAGAACACGTTTTAACTTTCCAGGACCACAAAACTAGGAGATGCGACCCTAACACATGAATCCAGAAAACCTGGCCTAACTGGTGCCCACCAAGCTATTACACTACCACACCATATCTCACTTGGTGACGTTACAGTGAGGCCAACCCTCCCCCCCCACCACTGGCTAGTGTTGTTCCTGGTACTATTGAGGGGAGACCACCCCCCCCCCACCACTGGCTAGTGTTGTTCCTGGTACTATTGAGGGGAGACCACACACTCCCCCACCACTGGCTAGTGTTGTTCTGGTACTATTGAGGGGAGACCACCTCCTCCCCACCACTGGCTAGTGTTGTTCCTGGTACTATTGAGGGGAGACCACACACCCCCCACCACTGGCTAGTGTTGTTCCTGGTACTATTGAGGGGAGACCACACACCCCCCACCACTGGCTAGTGTTGTTCCTGGTACTATTGAGGGGAGACCACACACCCCCCCCACCACTGGCTAGTGTTGTTCCTGGTACTATTGAGGGGGACCCACCTCCCCCCCACCCACTGGCTAGTGTTGTTCCTGGTACTATTGAGGGGAGACCACCACCCCCCCCCACCACTGGCTAGTGTTGTTCCTGGTACTATTGAGGGGAGACCACCACCCCCCCCCCCACCACTGGCTAGTGTTGTTCCTGGTACTATTGAGGGGAGACCACCACCCCCCACCCCTGGCTAGTTTGTTCCTGGTACTATTGAGGGGAGACCACCACCCCCCACCCCTGGCTAGTGTTGTTCCTGGTACTATTGAGGGGAGACCACCACCCCCCCCACCACTGGCTGGTGTTGTTCCTGGTACTATTGAGGGGAGACCACCCCCCCACACCACTGGCTGGTGTTGTTCCTGGTACTATTGAGGGGAGACCACCCCCCCCCCACACCACTGGCTGGTGTTGTTCCTGGTACTGCTAGGAAAGTTGAAGACTTTTTATCACTGTGTGACACCCTCTCCTCCATCACCAGGCCGGTGACAGTGTGAGTGGTCCCCTGCAAACCACAATGGCATAGCACGATGCTATATAGGGCTAGCAGGCCCTGGCAAACCCAGTACCCAACTTCTTGTAAAGGTAAAAGACTGTCAACTGTAATAAGAAACGGCTAATTGGCCGAGTTGCTTACTGCACAGCTCCATCTGGTGAGCCTTTGCCTTAAGGGACTGGTAGCACCTGTCTAGGGCAGTCAGATAACACTGGATAGATAACCGTCCGTCCACAACAGGATACTCTGATGCCATGTCAGGCTTGTAGAAGTCATAAGCATGCTGCATGTATGTTGCCCGTACACCTAAAAGAAAGAGAAAAGGTTGTTTAGTCCTTTAAAAAAATAGATACAAAACAGGATTTTAAAAAGTGACGATTTTACAGGATCTGTGCTGATTGGAACCTGATCGAAGAAATAAGCACTTTATGTTGTTGTTGTTGTTGTTTTCCTTTGACAATGCCAGGTGATAGATGGAAAGAATTCTGACAGACAGAGAACTCTAGTAGCGAGAGGTTCCTTAGGCCAGCTAAAGTCTCGGGAATGGCCTCAACTTCCGGTGTGTAAACCCGCACTCGCCAATTAGCCCCCCCATCCTCCGCTGTTTGTTGCAACAGGGGACAAGAGTCATGTGTTAATTTCCTAGCTCTATCAGCGAGGAAGGACAGAACAACAGCTATGGTTTGCCATGAACACCTCGGAAAAGAGTAACTGAAAGGAAGAGAGAGAGAGAGAGAGAGAAAACAGTCCTACAAAATGGACTCCGAATAAAGTAGACATTCAGACAGTTTAAAACCACCACCACCACCACCTAACTCCCACATTCTATACAAGCAAGAAAAATGGTATAAAGCATCGGCTCGAATCAAGTTTAATGAGAATCTGAACATGAAGGGGGAAAGGGTTAAGGTTAGGAAAACGAGGTCACAGTCCCACACCTACCTAGCAGCAGCTAGGAATAAGAACCTATTAATATATTAACAAACTCGGTTAAAGGAAGATGGGAATAATCATGTGGACAATGAGCCAGTAGGGGGCGCCAAAAGCTCATTTTGTTTTTTTAAAAAAAAGTAAACATTCATCGTTTAAGGTTTCAGTTACCCATATAAAACTGTATAAACAGTTTGTTTGCGAAAGAAACTGTGCTTAACATTATGAGAGAGAGAGGGGGAAATGGGAGGGGGTGGTCCATGGGGACTGTTGAGAGGGCACAGCTAGAGCAAGAAAAGCATTCTTTGGCTCTCCACTGGTTAGCCCCTTGCTTTATTACAAAGCCAGTAATCCCCAGAATGAGAAGAGAGAGAGTAATCCCTGGTTTTGTTTAATTCTCAGAGGAACCTAGAGTCCCAGTTTTCAGCCAGCAGAAAAGAACTGTGTCATTAAATGGAGGAGGAAGGGCCCAGCCTGGTAATTCAAAGTCCACTTGCTGATGGGGCACCAAGGCCAGTAATACTAAGCCAAACCACCACCGCCCAGAGGACAAAAACACATGACTCTTAATACCAAACAATCTGGCATTAAAGCAAAAAGAAATATCAAATTACTGAGAGTGTAAAAGACAAAAGGGAGGAGAATAAATAAATTTATCTTATCAAGAGGAGAGTGTTGCTGTGTCAAAAGAACCATGGTTCTGTTCACACTTTATCTATCATCTAGATTAGGGAGATGGGGGGGGAGAGACCTAAAACCAAATTCTTTTAATATACTTAGAAATTAAAAGCTAAAGTAAAAAAAAAAAATTTATGAAGGAGCAGGAGACCAACCCAGCTCCCAGAGGATACCCATCCACCCACACACAACGGTGAGATAGCAGAAAACCAACCAACTCATGTTCATGGTCCCTAGTGTTTCTAACCTGTGGACGGCTGAAAACTCGTTACCACAAGCGCTGTATCTAAGCCATTAGCGTTGTTTTGAAAATCTCTCAAATATCTAAATTAGGTAAACCTACATCATTACAAAAACCTACATGGTTGAGGTCGAACAGCATAATTAGCATATTAGGGAGAGTTTAGTATAGGGCAAGGACTCTTCTTAAATAAATGAACAGTGAAAAAAACCAAAGATCTGAATAATAGACCTAAATATTCTATTTGTTGGAGTTTGAATCTCTGTAGGGGGCCAGCTGAGTTTTGGCATACCATCCCATGAAATGGCTTCTCTTGACCCTTCTTCACCAGCCAGCCTGCTAGATTTCCAACAGGGACTTTCAACAGATTCGTTCACTAAGCAGCCGCCATCTTGGAAGGATCCTCCCAATCTCTAGCCAAGAGCGATGACGAGATGTCTTGTTGATGCCACAACACAACCAATCTTCTGAAACCAATTTACTGCCATTTTTTTTTCTTTTTAAAACATCAGCTAATTTAAATGGGCTCTCTTAGTCTTGTATTAAAAATGAATAAGCAGGTAACAAAGACAGTCTATCAATGTCACCATTGGGCTATTTACTAATATGCCAAATCAGCAAGGATCTTTCCAAGAAAAACAGTTGTTCTTACATTTGAGAAAATTGCTGTTTGTTTGTTTGTTTGGGGGGTTAGAAATGAAAACTAGTTTAGACAAACTAATCACCAACCTAACCACTGCAGTTATTGGTTGAGAATATTTATGAAGTAATTCTGGTTAGCGCACTGTCATCAGATGCTTCATCAAAAAGGAATGAAGCTTGGATGTCAACAGGGAATTAGGGGAAACGACACCTCCCCACCAGCTGTGACTGCTGATTCTGAAGTGGTGAACCTAGAGACAGACAGACCTCATCACGTTTTACCAGGAGGATAGGGAAGGTACTTGTAAGATGGAGTTATGGAGAACATCTTGCACCATTGAAATTACCTGTTTGGGTGTCCAACTGAGTTTTTTCTGCTTCAGACTGACGCAGATAAGATACACAACTCTCCTAGTGTAGTCAAACATCAGAATCATTTAAAGATTTTATAGTGGTTTGTTTGGTCCTTGTTTTGCAGTGCATTGTAAATAATTACCTAGGGGAATTATTAAAGGTGTATTTTAAAAATTTGACAGATGCTTGTTATTTCAACACAGGATTAAAGTGAAACTCTGTCTGTTGAGATGTTTGAGGAATGTAAACAATTTGAAAGTAAACCAAAAAACTACATAAATCACCTATTTAGTAATATATATATATATAAACAGCACACACGTATACACTTTTAAAATCTGAAACTAGATATTAAAAATTTTAAAAACTAAAAGAAAAAATAAACTTGTCTTTTTATTAATACAACCAAAGTTATCTTCTCCTGAAGCTTTCAGTTGGCAAAGGGTTGATGGATGAGTAAGAAAGAGTTGCTAGCATATAAAAAAAAAACAAAAAAAAAAAAAATATTTTGAGAAAAAACACCAGACATGTAATAAACTATTTTAAAATATCATTAAATAAATCTAGGCTGGTTACCCAATACAAGCTATTGGGGGTAAGCAAAACCAGGATGGATTACCTAACAGGAACTGTTGTTGGTCTGCTGCCAAGCTCACTAAGGATTTTGGAAACAGCCCACTTGTTGTTCTCGTCATCCTACTCCAGAGAGAAAAGTCCCATCTCACATTTGAATGTTTCTCTTGTGGGCTATTTTCCAATAAATAAGAGTAAACCAAAGAAAGCTAACCGATTCCACTCAGCAGAAAGTTTTGTCCAGTACTCAAATTTTAAAAGTGGGGGGGGGGACAGAAGTTATTTTCTAGCCTGCTACATCTGCAGGGTTCCGCTTGTTTGTGTAGAGAAACACTGATTTTAACATACAGCAACAAGGGCAGGGTGGGAGGAGGATCTGTCTGCCGTGTGATCAGAGCCAACATCACTTGTTTCTCCATACAGTTTCTTGCAACCACTGTACATCTGCACAAAAAAGGCAAATGTTATTAAATAAAAACCACAGTACTCGGACAGGGCGATTTACTACATGCCCAGCACACGGGTTCTTCGTCGGGGTGACCACCCCCAACCGAGCATGTCACCAGGTGGCGGATTGGGGAATGGTCTCCAGATATGGAGGTTAACTGCGAAATAAGCTGTTCCCAGTCGAATAAGCAGTCATGGACCAAACTGGCATTGGTTCTATCAGGACAGGGTGGGGTAGCTTGTGGTAAAGCTACTCCTAAAATGCCTAAGTGTCCCATGATGGAGCCAGCAGGTGGGCAAGGGCCACCTTAAAAGTGCTGTCTCGGGGTTGGGATCCTTGAAGAAGCAATTCCCTCTGTGCTCCCAGGGTAGGACATATGAGCCAGGAACTAAGGGCAGGGTAACTCCTACAGAAAACCTAGAGAGCTGAAGTCAGAGGTACTGGGCCAGTGCGCCGCGCTCTCTTAACAAACCACAGTACCATGCACCTTATGCCTATGGTGAACGCTAAGAAGAAAACCACAGTTATCATATAAATCAGGTAGCATTTCAGTCTTTAAATATTCCATTCATAATTGATCAAGCTTCCAAATTGCAAAATAACTGGTTTAGAACCAGTACCACCAAAGAGGAGTACAGGTCAAATTGGCTACTTTTCCCATATCTCTTTCCACCACTCATAGATAAGTCGATTCGGATACAAGACGTGGCTGGATAAACTGCAGTAGTTAACCAAACTTTCAACCAGTCAGATCCTTCATAACCCTGTCACATCACCACCTACAGGACTTCCAGACTCATGGGCGTTAGTGAGTTGTTCGTACAGATCACGGAACTACTTTGTAGGACAATCTTCATGATAAATGCAGCGTTGGAAGCGTTTTTCAACGCGTTTGTAATGGTGAAGAGTTGGTCGAAAAACAAACTGCAAACGTTCTTATTATGAGTTCCGGTATCAAAGCCTCGGTCTGTTTTTAGTCACTGCACGACATCACCAGGTGATACTCTTGAGGCGAGATTTGATTTGTTGGAGGTATTTAAACAAATAATTAGGTCCGAAAGGGGGATAGACAACTTTACTGGTAAACAATCCCTTGTTACTGATCGAGTAATCGCGCAGCGGGCGCATTAACGGTGGATTGCTCGCCCGATCAGCAAGCGTTCCAGGTAGTAATCCCTGTTGTATTCGGTTTAAAATGAACAATTTCACAGTTTATTTCAGAAAGCTAAGCTCAAATGCTGGGTGCAAACTAGAAATTGTGATGACATGATGTAGCTAGATCGGTCCCACCACAGCTGTTTACAAGCACAGGTTATCCCACCCCAAGTGAAAGTCTGTATTTGACAAAGGTTATCTACCACCCATGGTCCCCTACAAAAACAATCCATGAGATGAAGACTGAAATGTTAAGTAAAAATGTCCATTGGTCCATCTGCTTATCAGCATCTCTGTTGAGGAAGTCAGCCAGTGCAGGCGTGCATCGCTAGAGAGAGAGGTCACGTACTTAATCCAGGAAGACAGTTTTGACCATTGTATTCAGAGATGACTGACAACAGTGCTGGCCTGACACGCAGAGAGGAAAAGACAAATTAGATACATTTAAACGCTGCAAGATCTGGTGATGTCATAGGTGTTGCATGGTTTGGCCGTTTTTGTTGTTTTTGACATCCCTCAGCACAACAGGAAGTCGATGAAGTGATAAGTTTCTGACATGCATGACACCCAATTCTTAAATGTCACCAACCACCACCCCTGACACAAAAATGTTCTAATGCCTTATTTTTCTCTCTCCAGCTGCAATATCAATGTTTAGTAACAAACAACTTCCCCAATCAATACCCTTCTAGTGCAGGTGCAGCAAAAATCTGCACCTTATCCTCTGCCAATGAAATTCCAACTAAGCCTTAAAACGCAAATCAACTGAGGTCAACCCGAACCACTGCTCTGCCTACTGAGCTAGCAACAAGCTGGGCTTGTCTCTAAAATAACGATTCTGATATCTGAAGTCAAAGAAATACTGAGCTACACTCTCAGGTATTAGCACCATGCATATTCACACAATCAATGAGCAAGCAGGACACAGTTACACAAGCAGGTGTTTTTAGCCAGATGGTAACTTTCAGAGTCGCCATAGTTCTTGAGGAACAGGAAATGAAAGATACTTCATTATTACTCTTGCTTCACAGCCCCCCCCCCATTTCTGATTCTGGTAAGTCCTCTTTTAGATAATTAGAAAGCATAAAATCAGATCAGCTCGCAAATGTTTAAAAGAAATACCACTATTCTGTTCTAATTCTCATAACAGCCACTGCATTAATTCAGAGAAAACCTGGAAATACATCTGATGCGCAGAAGTCAGAGTCTGATTTGAATATCTTCCCAGTTGGCACAAAAAGGTATTGCAGTGAACCCTGCCGCCAACCCAGCATTTTAAAGATTTCAAACTTTGACAGACAATGTCAACCTCCTCCCAATCTCAATTTGTTAAAAAGGGTCTACAAGAAGTTAGGCAAATTTCATTTTATAGTCTCTTGTATGCATGAGAGAAAGATGAAGATGATGTTAGTACAGAGAGAGAGAGAGAGAGAGACCAAAATGCAGATAACCATCAAGATGTTCTTGTTTACCCTTGGCTCCCAATATAAAAATCACGTTGTGGAAACGACATAACTGTTGGTCATTATTTGTATAGTAAAATCTACAGCGAAAGTCCAGAGACATTCACCATGACCCCCCCTGATGTAGGTCAGTTGGCACCAGCTAGGATAACACTATTCAGTGTTTCACAATTAGTCATCAGCCAACAGTAAACAAAGACACTACCTCCCTCCCTCTCCTCTCCCTACTGGATATGAACTACAATGAATGGATGATGATCAGAGGACTAAACATGGCTATAAGATGTTCAGATGTCAATTTGTTGTTCTCCCTTACAGCAATTTTCACTACTAGGCATGGTATCATTATTGTTGAACAAAACATCTAACCTCAAATATGTGCAGACGACGCACCCATACGGTCCTGACCCGACCAAGCTAGTCGTCATTTAATTCATAACTGATATTTCTCCATTAGTCTGCTATGAAATCCATTTTCTAAGAAATAAATTGTTTTCCATAACTTCTGCTGACTGGGTTCTCCACAAGTGGAATCCAGGTGTTTCCAATATTTCCAGATTTTCATGATTAGTCAACATATTTGTTACCTCTTTATTCAATTTTTTCCATGCAGATCACAGAATTTTTTATAAAAAAGAAAATTTGCACATAAATGGAATTACCTAAGAATAATTACCCGGACAAACTTGTACCTTTAGCTACAGACACCTGATCAAAGTTAACTTATACACCTTGGTGTACTTCAATCAGAAGTGCTTTATACTACTTTATTTTACATTGTACAATTTTTAAAAAAAGAAACAGATGGTGATGATGCAATCTGGCTGTTAGACCAGATTCTCAAAAGTAACCACGAAAGACTTAACTGAAAAATTATTAATTAATAGATGTATCTGTAGATATAGAGAATCAGAAGAGAAGTTTTAATGAAACTACAAAATCAACAAGAAAAAAGTGGTAAAGGTCAGCCATTTTGATTCTTCAGTAACTGTTCTACCATGGCAACCATAAACTTTTCCAATCTGACAATCCTCCCAGCAGCTGCTGCAATTTTTTCTAAGTTTATTTCTTGTAGCAAATTACCGGAGGAAAACTTATAAGAGCTATACCTTTTAGTGCAGTATATATATATATACAAACACACAAAGAAGCCATTGTAGCCTATGAGGCCCCCAAAGAAAGAAAAATGCTGTCAATGACGCAAAAAACGATCACTGTTTATTTCGCTAACATAGTCAATGTCATCTAAGAAGTCAAGGGCTACTGGTGCGTAATGAATTACCCTTCCTTCCGTTTGTTCCCTGATTGACAGAAGATCCATCTAAAAACATGGCCCAATAACATGTCAGCTGTCCGCTGCATCAGGACAGGGGGTAGAGGAAGAAGCAACCATCTTCAGTGTGAATTTCCCTGGACACTGGGTATTTATTGCTGTGGACCAAGCCCAGGCTGACTGAGGTATGGGTGTGGAATGTGTTAACTTAAAATAAAAATTAGTGGCAGCTTCATTTTAAGTTCTTTACAGACAGAAGAGTTCAGCACTTAACAATTCGCGAGTGGTGGCATCCCCTACGAAGTTTATCTGTTACTCACTTAACAAATGTCCTTCTTTCCACAGTCTGCGTGTAAAAAGAAAAACTCAAGAATGACGATCTGCTACTGTGTCATTATTTTTTTTTTTTTAAATTATTAATGTGCAGCTGCTAGGACTCGGCGAGAGTAAAAAAAATCTCAATTTTCCAAAAGACTTGAGGATTTGTTTATTTGTATACAGTCCCATAAATCTAACACAGTTTTTCCTCCTCCTCACTTTAAGTCTGATAAAAAGCCAGCGGTTACATTGGCGGTGTCAAGTTCACTCTCCATCCCAACCCCATCTCCAGTAGCAGTTGGCACCGTCCCAGTGCCAGCCTGGTGGGTTACAGAGCCACCTCAAGTCATTCACATCGCGCTGATGGCCTCTCTCACCACAGGCAACAGGAACTGTTTTTGCAAACCAAACATCACTAGACTCTCCCTCTCTCTCTGTGTGTGTGTGTAAGATGCAGCTAGCAACTCTCATGTTTGCAGAACTGAAAATGAGGCTTTTACAAGAATGCTGTCTTTAAAATGGAGAAAGAGAGAGAGCGATCTTCAGGTCATTTTGGCAAGACCAGACATACTGACAAATCATATATTTATCCATATTTAAAAATGGTTGTGGGCTTTCGGTTGCTGGAAAATGAAGACAACAACAGTTTATAAAGGGGCAGAGGACAGGCAGAGTAAAGTCATGCATTGGTGACACAGATGTAGGTAGCTGTTATCTACATTTCTAGTGCTGTATCTTTCTTTATCTTTATGGGAGTTTTTGGAATCTAAAAATACACTTCCATTTTGATTAAAATTTTTACATAAATATTGTTATTTTAACGATGCATTCACTAAAATTATAAAGCAGCTTATTTAAAAAGCATCTCAGTTTACACAGATTAGGGTAAACAAAAATGTGATGGGTAGATGGCTAATAGCACTGAGGCAGCCACTGGCCCTAGATACTCGCTGTTGTCATGCCAACAGAAGTTTAGCAACTGATCCCTGTATCTTGGTGATGACCTCATTAAGTTGTAAGCCCAATGCAGAGCCATTCACTAAACTCAAAAAAAAAAAAAACTATTCCAGGTTATTATTTGTTGTGGAATATCCACCAGCCAGAACGAGACTGGGACGCAATGACAGCTGATCGTCGTCAGTGAAAATAATACAGGAATTTTGCAGTTTCAAGACAAAACCACTAAGAATCAGAATTTCTGTTAAAGCCGTGTAAATGTACATTTGTTAAGCCTGCAGTAATTCCAAACTGTACCTGCCAGTGTTCATTCACAGGTTTGAGAATTTAACAGCCGATCCATTTCCTGTTTTTATTTATTATGGTTCCACTTTCTCCTCAGTAAATATTGTCCAGTGGTGCATTAAAAAGGATCAAAACAAAGCAAATGCTGATCGGTTGCTCGAAAACTCTACCAGAAGTTCCCGGATGGGGAAACCGGTATCCATACAGTACTGGAAAGGAAGAATTATCAAAACACTGCCGTAGAATCTAAAAATTGGCACCAAGATTGGTAAGGTAGTTAATGTTTTAGGTGCCAATTTTATCATGCCAAATAATAATAATAATGAAGCTTCAAAGTGGATGGTAGTTTGGATGCTGCTTGACCGGGCAGCACAAATCTGTGACAAGGACATTACTGGGCAAATGTGGCAGTAAATCAACTAATGAAATGTCAAAAGAACACCAAGAAATGTCAGTGAATCATGGAATACTGCACAAAGCATAGGACAATTATACCAAGAACTGAAGAATTTAAATGGGATGAAATGGAGCCCTGTACAGAGTAGGAGAAATTATATGATACTGGTTTACTATTGAATAATACAAGAATGATTTGAATGGCAGGTACACTTATTAATAGCTGTGGGTCTTTAAGCCTGACACAGAGATGGCACCCAACTGGAGACTGCCGTGTAGAAGTGGTTTTAGAAGCGCTGCAATACTAGAACCAAAATGGCGACCAATGTGTGTTAGAGGAAGATGGTGGATAACTGTTGCAGTTTTCTTTTTATTATTATTACTAAAGCAAAAGGGTTAAGTTTCCCAAAATTCATTACAAACTTGCAGGACAAATCAGTGTTGACAGCCTTTCATAGAAAATGGGTCCACAGTGAAAGAAATGACTGCAGGAACAGGATCATCATCCATACCCGGATGCAGCACGTGCTATCCACCATCCCATAACTAGTAGATCAATTTATTATTTTTTTATCAGGAAAAAAAAAAAAGTTTTTTAAAAATCCACATTTCTGTAGTTGTGCGTGTTAATCAGCAACGAGTCATAAAAACAACATTTCCACATTTGTTTTCATTACTTTAAGAGAGCAACAACAAGAAACTCTGAAGAGAGGGAATGTGTGATATTTAATATGGCCATCAAGTGTGTTCCCATTTAAAGAGGAAGTTCAGAAAGAACGAAAAAATGCAGGAAAACTTTCCCAACTAACTCCAGACCCTCTCCCCCCCCAACACCACAAGCTACCCCCCTGTTCTCAGAAACTGGAGCAGCTCCAGAACTTTCATGTGATTCCCTCCTGCTCTGCCCCCATCATCCACCTTTCAGAACTTAAAATTTAAGAAAAGGTCACCGGGTACAGTTTTCTGTTGTGGTGGGTGGGTTGCTGGGAGTGCATCCAAAGATTTTAAAATAAGCTACAAAGTTGAAAGCATCATCTCCCTTCCCACCCCAACAAAAACACGTGGACTAAACCGCAGAGTAAATACTGTGATGGGATGCTGATGCAAAATTCAGGATGTTGTTGAAGGTCATCATGTGACTAGGGCCAGTCATAGTCAGCTTAGTGGGCAAAAACTGTGACTTGTTTACTGGTTCTTGTAGGACCTTGGATTTGAAGTAATAATAATTAAAATAATAGTAGTAATCTAAAGAACTATCATCGCTAATATTATAAACCATGAAAACGAAATTTGTACCGACAAAAACATTGAATTTCAATGATGAGAAGACAAGAAACTGAGGTGTTGAAAGCTAGAATTAAAGAAGAAGAAGGCAACAAACTGAACACACAGCCACTTTAACAGTTTTTGCCTCCCTGGTCAGTCAATGAGTAACAGGTGTTGAGTTTCCTTTATCCTGGCGCCTTCCCTACAAACGGACACTGGGCTCCATTTATTCTTTACTCTACTAAACCGTAGAGAGACAGACTTTTCTACGCCCTCTCGAGTGTTAATTCAATTTAACTCTCTCTCTCCCCAAAATATTTTAGGATAATATGGAAGGAGGAATAGAAGGGAAAACTGCATTGAGAAATTTTAAAAGTTAATTCAGAACTTCCTTAATTTGACTGCTGTCTTGGTTAGAATAATCATCTATTGCTATTGTTCAGAGATCTGGCACTAGAACAGTCCTAACTGATTTTGGGATCAGGGTTCAAAAAAAAAAAAAGGGGGGGGCCATAAAAATGTTTCAAAAGTTGAGTGTGCAAATAAAGAGATTATTTTGATCACAGTCAGCTGACTGCTTATTTTTTTGAAAATATTTTTAAATCCAAATTCTTCCATTCTGAATGTGAACTTTTATCTTGTTAACCAAAATGGCTGCCATTTCTATTTGTGCAGTAAACAATCCAAAGAATAGTCATAATTTGTTAAATATACAAATGTAATTATTAAGGGGGGAAAAAAAACAAAAACAAACAAGTCATAAGTTATCAAGTCGTCTTACCTCGATCAAAGATTAAAGGTGCATTTGGTCCTAACAACATAGCGATGGCACCGGCCCCACCTGTACAGCGGGCATTACCTGTTGCATACACGGCTATGTCACCAGCTACCACCAGCGCGTAGCGACCTGAAAGTGACCAATACACAACACTATAGTTCTTAGTCTCCAGGGGTTGTCAAGTTTGGTTTAAAACTGACAGGGAGACATTATAAAAGGTTTATTTGCTTGAAGAGAAATTTGTTTAAAACAAGGAGACAGGAAGTTGCTAAAAAAGTCATTTATACTTGGTTTCCAATTTCAGATATTGTAAAGGGGTTATTAGTTCATGGAAGGGGAGCAGCGGTAAACTGGTGTTTTTAACTTTCATGTGCTGCCATCCCACTCTGAGAATGTTGTGAAGTGGTTGTTTTAAGGGCTGTGCAATGAGATGGGGTTGTGTGTGTCTTAGGGCTAAGCTAATAAACAACACTGATGTGACAATGGAAGTAATTACTGAAGGACTGAAATGCTGCTGCTACTAATAATAAACAAAAGGAACTTTTTTTTAATACAATAAATACCAAACTAACTTATAAAAGCCAATACAGATTCGTCATCAGAGCACGTCTCTCTTATATGCACGTACACACACACACACCGTTAATAATTTGAGGTTAATACCCTAAACTAAATTATGCATATTTTCTCACAAAAATGATTAATTAGTCTTCTTTCGAAGACATTTAGTTCTGTACCAGAGGATGATGTCATCCACAACAGTGCTACAACAAAACAGCTTTAATTAAAATTGTTGGTAAACCTGGAATGTCAAGCCTTCAAATGAAAATTTCTTATTACTTCTATTTTTTTTCCTTTTTTTTAAAAAGCTGATCCCATTTAAAAATTTTTTGTTATTTTTAATCAGACCTGTCTTGTCTATTTTCATTCTTGCAGAAGTCATTCAGTTACATCAATTTTAAATGTAAAAAAAATTCCACAAAGTGAAAGTAGAGGTTATGATAATTTCAATAATTTGTCACAAGAAATGAAACTAATGCTGACCAAAAAGGAAGTTACTAGAGTAAAACTATATCCTGACTAATCCTGCCAGCATTAAAGGATACAGAAGTCACACATCCACACGAACATCCATAAAACCTTTCACCTCATTAGATTACTTTAAATAAGTCTACTCACCATCCCAGTATGAGGATTCAATCCAGTTGACGGCATTGAACAAAGCTGATGTCCCACCATAACAAGCATTTGTCGTATCAATTCCTTCCACACTGAAGTTTCCGCTCTCTTCAAAAAGCTGCATCAGGACAGTCTTGACACTCTTCGACTTATCAATGATAGTTTCTGTGCCAACCTCCATGCGGCCAATGTCAGAGTAAGAGATATTGTTCCGCTCCATCAGTCGCTTGACCACAGTAAGACACAGAGAGTTTACATCCTCTCGGTCCGAGCAGAACCCCATCTTTGACTGCCCAAGTCCAATAGTAT
This sequence comes from Nautilus pompilius, assembly GCA_018389105.1. Classification (NCBI taxonomy): domain Eukaryota; kingdom Metazoa; phylum Mollusca; class Cephalopoda; order Nautilida; family Nautilidae; genus Nautilus; species Nautilus pompilius. The sequence continues at coordinate 407,407 of JACATO010000640.1, read as the reverse complement.
ACTTTCCAGAGGACACGCTGTCAAACTGCTCCAGCTCTGACTGCTCAACATAAGTGGAAGGGAAGTAAACTTCCATGGCGATGATCCCAACATCCTGGAGCCAGGCTTGTGTTTTTCGGATTGCAGACCCTGGCATCTTCTTCACCTCAACTGAGAACTGAGTAACGGATGAAATTCTGTTGACAGAAAGGTGAGAGAAAGTAAACAACTGTTTGCTGGCGAATCAAAGCAATGGCACTAACAGGATCAAACAACATGCAGCAGTTTTAAAGCTGCTGGACCCTATGAAAGTTTTAAGGAATCACTCTGAACCAAGTCTTCATGTCAACAAGGTGGCTGCAATTTTCCCAGTGTCCTACAGTGTCAGCACACACAGATATTAACAAAATGTTTCATTTAATAATTTCCATTAACACTTTTATTTTAAATTTAGATTATATGGTGGTGTTGTACACTGACTTCTAGAAGTTTGACAGCCCTAGTGAAGAAGCTTTGCAAAGTGGTTATCTGCTAGGAAGCACTGCCAATCCTAGGACCCGACATTGGCAGAAAACTCATGCAGCTAGCTGGAAAAGAACAACATTCCAGTAAATGATTTGAACTCTTGTCAAGAATGAATAAGTTGAAGAGAAAATTTCCCCACACCTTGTTACCCAATATGTGGTCTACCAACTCATTAATTAAATATAAAACTCTGGTTTCCTTCTGCTACTAAACAGAAGAGATCTAGTAGGGTCTTCCTGACTGATGGTCATGCACTCAACCCTGGTCATTTACAGGTGTGGGATGTTAGAGGCTGCGGCAACACCTGTACCAAAAATAGTCAAAGCTTTGCATTCCTAACCTGGTTACTATGTAGAGGGAGAATGATTCAGCTCATCTAAAAACCATCTTATTTAGGGATGATTGTGTATTTGAACAAATAGAATAATACACCTAAACTAAAGCCACTTTAAGTTACGGGAAAGGTTTCTTTTCCACAATCATGTACAGATAAAGATCTTTTACTCATGCATCAAAATGTTTAAAAGGGACATGAGAATATTCCCCAAAAAAATGACTGAGAGAGGTTAGATTGAGAGGTTATCCAGCCACTGACGATAAAAGTTATGAGATTCTCAAAAGAGAGATATATCTCTATATTTAGCAATGCTGTGCAATTCCACCAGAGCACTGATTGACAGGTGATAATGATGATGGGTTTATGCTGCATCAAAATAATACTTTGGAGCAAGCTGCAAAACTCAATACACAATATCTAGCTAGAAAAAAATCACAATGTCTTAAAACCATATGGTTTGCCAACACTCAACCTCCATATCTGACCACCATTAAGTTTATGCAAGAATTACTAGATCAAAGAGTTCAGGAAAAAGATCCAGCCAATGTCAGTCGGGTATGAAACTACTTACAAGGGGAATAAGAGGTTAATTACAAGACAAGATCTTGAAAAGTCACTGAACATGTTCCTCAAAATATGCCGCAGTTGTTCACATGAAAGGTAGCTATTTTTGATTTTTAAAATCTTAAAAACGAAAACAACACAATTAATGGTTCATATGTTCTGATGCAGATTTTTAAACTAATTTTTAATATTTTTTTTTCCCAGTTATTTGCTTACCACTCCCAAACTGTGACGAATGTTAACAGAAGTACACACGCATATTATGGTGAGGGGGTCGTGGGAAGTGCATTTCCAGATTTTTACACGCTGGAGGGAAAAGGGGAGAGAGAGAAAGAAACGGCAGCACCTCATGGCACTAGCTGGCATTTTTTCTCTCTCTTTCACTGTAAAGTTTATGTAGCTGTCAGTTTGCCTGCAAACAGAATCTCTATCCAAGATTGCAAAGCACCCAGAAAGTTTTTTATTCTCTCTCTATAACAATGGAACTAATGCAGGGGTGACACTTTACACGCCTTTTTCGTCATCAGAGGTGTTTGTTGACACACACGTAAACCAAGCACCTTGTAATCTCGTCCACAAAGCTGAGATCATTGAATAAATTTCCATGACCCAGCATCCAAAACAACGCATACACGTGGTTTTACAGTCATAACCAACCAAATGCAATGGAATGCTTTGTCTCCCCCACTGTCAAGAACAATAATTCACCACAACTACAGTCTAATCCTTAGTCAACAGCAATCTGCTAGGAGTACAGCACAATCTTTTTGATCAGATTAACTGATAATTCTGGTATAGATTTCCAATTTTCATTCATAAAAAGCAGCCCCATTTCAAATTTGACCACAGACGGATGGAAAAAGTAATCTAATCACGGTCAAAATACCAAACTCATGTTCATAACTGGATTTCTTCTTCTTTTTTTTTGTTTTAAATTATGCAATAAAAGTTTATTTGATGTTTTCTCGTATGAGCTTAATGGCTGTCACAGACTCACCACCATATCATGGAAGGAGATGCTGAAATTTTAATGATCAAATTGTTGTTTCTGGACAGCTGGTTAACGCAGGACATCTCATTGCGTGTGTGCACGTGTTTGACTCCCTTAATTTAATAAACATCTTTTATGGGATATTCTGTACTAAAAAAACTCAATATCATTACATGTACATGAAAACTGAATTAGCAGAACTAAATTTTCTTCAGTGTTATGAATGATGATGGCCAGTTTGGTTCCTGTTGAATCAGGTTGGTGTCCAGCCACTCTTTCACTTGTTCCAGCTTTCTAGCATGAGTTTACTCTGGGTACTCCACTTTCCTACTACTAAAACCTTTTTTTCCTGATGAAGACGGTGATCTGCTTCTATGCATACACAGGAACCAGTTCTTTACAATAATTAAGAGGTGCTCTTCATGTGATAAAAAACAAACTACCTCTCTGTCAATTAGGCCTACGCAAGATATTTATTCGTTCAACACTTCTTTTTTTTTCAATTTAAGAGGTTTTACATGTTTTTGTGATGGATGCAAATTATCTTAACTCGTAAAAATCTGCTAGTTGCGCAGGACTGCTAAAGTATTAAAAGCTGTATCAAACGAACAATAAGTTGACAGTTAAGCATAGAGAAAAACAAAAACTGATTATCTTAGCTTTTACTGAACATCAAATGCCAGATAATTTATAGTGCCACTACCGTGACTGCGGGACAATATGAAAGCATGACCAAATAAGGGCATTGTGCGTCATCACGAAGCCATTGCCCAGGGGCACGTCACAGATCAAATAAGTCACCCAACAGTCACAAGCTTCTAATCCGCTCCAAAAGGTTTCATCATGTATACTCAAAGGTGGATAAGAGCGCTCAAGCAAGCATATCAGAAACATGCCAGGCTTTCAGCATTTTTATATCCAAATATTTATCAAATATCATTTAACTATTAATGGGTAATAATTCTTGTTCTCTTCCACAGCAGACCAGTATGCTGTGCATTTGGTTATTTGTTGTTCACCTTATGCACAATCATTGTAGTCAGAGTTGGCAAACCACCTATAGTTTCTTCTTGCTCTTCTGTACTGGTCTGCCAACATCAGATTTCCTTAAGGCACCAAGCTTCCTACCACAGTTAAACAGGGCAGTTCTACTAGGCAAAATGAAAGCGCAAGAGACTCCATGTGGCAAAGGAATGGCACCACTTGTTAGCAGTAACCATGACATCACACAATCTCATCAGGCGTGGGCCTATAAAAATCTCTTAACAAACAAACCTGGCTAATTCCAGAAATAAAAGAGCCACTGGCAGTTTACCTGATACCATCAATAGGAAATCATTGTCTCTTATATTAATTCAGTAATCTGTGATAGTAATCTTAACACTGAAGCCAAAGCACTATGAGTGGTAATACAGTTTGCAGACTTCCCATCATAACAGTGAGAATGGAGAGCTTCAAGATACATATCATGCCCCAAGTACTGAATACTGAAACACCAACACAATTAATTACCAATACCTTCTATGGTAAAATACAAGATTCCAGACCACTCAGGTTATTATTACAAATTCAGAAGGGGAGATAATTCAAGGACGGTCACAATTCCCCCCCCCCTCCCCCTGCAAGTTTCTTTGAACAAAGTGCCCTGGAATTCTGCATTTTGTTCGCCAAGCATCCTTACTAACGAGGTTATCTCAAAGACCCAGGTAGTCCATAGCAACCGTCTCAATAACGGTACCACCGCGGCGCTCCCCTTTAACCAGGCTCCCTCTTCGTTTGCTTTCACTCAAGGGCAGAGGAAAGCTTTGCCAAATTAACTATTGTTCATAAGCGTGTGCAGTTTACTTCAAGCCTTTCCTCCCTCGTCAGACAATTAAACAGCTTCATTCGCGTTGCGCCTTATGGGGGCCCATCACCCGGTCGGGGAGGGGTTAAAGTTACACCTCGCCACACCCGGATATCGTGCTGGCGTTGATGTCGGGAATGCTGACGGTCGGTTTACCTTGAATCATCATCATCATCATCATCGTCGTAAAGGTTTCCGATGGCTGGATACGGGGTCGGGGTCGGGGGTGGGGTGGGATCCCGGCGGCACCCACAGCGCTGGGGGGTTGGGGGCCTGGCATTTAAACACGTGCTCCGCTTGGATGGAACCTCGCCACGCGCGGCGGCGGCGGCGGCGGCGTTCCTCCGAACCGCAGGCGGCGGGAAACACGCGATGGCCGGGGGGGGGGGAACAAACGCATCCGTCCACACTCACCTGTCTCCAGGGATGCGCCCGACCAAGCGGCTACCTTCCGAAAGTTTGTGATGTCAATAACAATTGTAAACACGCGTTTTTTCCGGGAACCGCCGCTGCGCAGGCGCGCGCCGCGAGAGCCAATCAAATTCGCGTTCACTTGGCCGACTCACATCAGGCCACCAGAATCATACGAGTGTCGGACGACCCGACTGCTGGCGTTATTGGCGCGTGCTACGTGGTGCGGCCCGGGCGGGGGTGGTGGGTGGCTGGCTGCTGGCTGCAAAGAAATTCGCTCGTTCTTCTCGAACTGTGAAAATTAACGATTTTCGAATGCCTAACCGGGGGGGGGGTTCGCGAAATCGGAAATAAGTAATAATCCAAACCACCAGGAATCGATTACCGCACCAATAACCCAAACTTTCCGATCACCTGTCGACCTGTCCACCCTTTGATGCCCCCGTCTTGGACCCGTCCGACAACGCCCTAACAACGCAACAGTCGTCAGACGGCCATTTTTTATTTTTTTTTCTTTGTCAGAATAATAACAGCTTTAATGGATATCAATGGATAAATAAAACCTGTGATTCCCTGAGATACGAAATGCACATTTACAGCTCCTTAAATTACGTACTCCATTATTAAAAAAAACAACAACAACACCACCCACAGCGTTCACAGATGGGAAAACATTTAAAAAAAAAAAAAACTTTAATATTTCTTTATCACTCCCAGACAAAAAGATAGGAAAGAACTCGGGTTCCACCTGAGACGACACTTCCTCCTTCCACAGCAGATATCGTCATTACCGCCTGTCAATTAGTTTCTCTTACGAGCGAGCCTAGCCATGCGGGGAATGATAATAAGTAGAGAACAAGGGCCACTCTTCGTCCACTCCCCTCCATCCTGGAAGAATTCCATCCACAGACATCGGTCGTTTATCATCGGTGATACAGAAAACAAACTTGGAGAAGCAATGTTAATAATAATAATAATAATAGTAGTAGTTTACTGTCAGGCATGTCAAAATGCAATAGATAATTATAAATTGTGCTGTCAGTTTCACCGGTTTCCTTCACTACAAACCGGGTCCAACCCACAAAATTCCTCCCCTTACCTTCGATCCACAAAGTCGATAAATTCTATTACATTTTTATTATAATCATGAAATATCACAATAGACGAGGACTATTAATTTTTTGATGTCGCCATCCCTGTTTCTCGAGTTTTCATTTGCTTATTTCCGTTTCCAGACCGTAAACCCGGCATTTCCGTTCCAATAATGCAGCGCCACTAGGGGGCTAGCATCTCGTGTTAGACGTTAGTTTAGCTTAGTCCATGTCTTTTCACGAGGAAGCAGCCCTGTCTTCAGGACCGACACATTAATTAACCCGGCCTGCATCCGTTTCTCTGGCGCCTCCATCATCAACCAAAACACGGATGGCAGTTTTCTTTTCTTGTGGTTATAAAGGAAAATGTACAAGACGCTATAACCATCAGTCGGGGGGGGGGACACGTGCGCGCACTTATTGTTACAGTTTAAGAATTCTAATTACTCTGACCTCAGTAAGAAAAACGGAGAGATTAAACAAAGAGTAGCAGATGTAATACAAAAAGTACGTAAACAAATTCAGTCAAATGTGAAGGAGGCGAACAATAAATTATAAACGTTATATGGGAGAGAGAGAGAGAGAGCGAGAGGATGGAGAGATGGTGAGAGAGAGAAGGAGAGGTGAGAGGAGAGGAGCGAGAGAGAGAGAGAGAGATGGTGAGGAGAGAGAGAGAGAGAGAGATGGAGAGCTGGAGGTGAGTGAGAGGGAGAGAGAGAGACTGAGAGAGAGAGAGAGAGCGGAGAGAGAGAGAGAGAGTGAGAAGGAGGACGGAGAGAGGAGAGAAGGAGAGCGGAGAGAGAGAGAGAGGAGGAGGGGAGGAGAGATGGAGAGGAGAGAGAGAGAGAGAGAGAGAGAGAGAGAGGAGAGAGATGGAGAGAGAGAGAGAGAGAGAGAGCGAGAGAGAGATGGGAGAGAGGAAGAGAGAGAGAGATGGAGGGAGATGGTGAGAGAGAGAGGAGAGAGAGGATGGAAAGCGAGAAGAGAAGAGAGAGAGAGATCGAGAGAGAGAGGAGAGAGAGGAGAGAGAGAGAGCGAGCGAGAGAGAAGGCGGAGAGAGGAGAGAGCGAGAGATGAGAGGAGAGGGAGAGAGAGCGAGAGCATGAGAGAGAGATGATGGAGAGACGGATGGTAAGAGGAGAGAGAGCGATGAGAGATGGTCGAGAGAGAGAGATGGGGAGAGAGGAGAGAGAGGAGAGTGGAGAGAGAGAGAGAGGGAGAGAGAGATGGAGAGATGGTGAGAGAGAGAGATGGAGAGCGAGATGGAGAGATGGTGAGAGAGAGATGGTGAGAGAGGAGAGAGATTGAAGAGAGAAGAGAGATGGAGAGATGGTAAGAGAGAGAGATGGAGAGATGAGAGATGGAGAGACGAGAGAGAGAGAGAGAGAGAGATTAAATTGGAGATGAAGTTTCGGAAGAAGACTTTCAAAAGCTGTTACTGATAAAAAAAACAAACACAACAACAAACCCTAATATATATGAATAAACTAAGCAATCAAAAATAAACGAAATGTAGTTCAGTTATGTAAACCTTTGGCTCATCTACATCTTGATAAGATGTATATTAGTAATAAAGAATATTATTATAGTATAGAACGACCTGGGCTAGTTACAGCTCCGGTAATTCTTAATTAAACGTAAGGATAAATCTATAATCGACGTCGTATACCTACATTTGAATGAACTATATTTATATGTTTCGAACTAATATATAAATTTAATTCAGAATCAGTAGGCCGTGAAAACTTACCCTGTAATAAGTAGCCCTGCTGGTTTTCTCTATACAAAGGTAATTCTTATCAAGTCTACTTTTAAACATGTTTATTGAGCTTTCGGTATTGGTTTTCTATGATGCTTTAACATTTCAAGAATCTAGAGCAAATTGCTTTAAAAAAGAGTTTTAATTTTTGAAGAAGAGATCTGATGAAGCTCACTGGAGTAAATTTCGTATTTGTTCAGTTAGATAAGGGAAGTAAAGTCCATTCGTATATGACAGTTAGTGATAATGACGCACTTTTCGTGACCGGTATTAATTATAAATAGACCAATGATATTAGAAAAAAGGTAGAAAAAAAAATTTTTAAATGAAAGTGATTGGAATAAACTGCTAGCTGGTAAAATGTAAAAGAAAAAATGGTGCTCATTCGAAACTGATGAAAAACAGCGTCCTCTAGCGGTAATTTCCCGCCACTTTCACGTTTTTTGTTCCTGGAAGAGAAAATGCCGATCTCGGAGTCTCGGTCACCTTAATAACGACATGTCACGTGAGTGTTTCAACCAATCGGCTGTCAGTCAGTGACACGTGTCACTTTTGTGACGTGGAGCCCTTCGTGACACACCCAGACTCTAATAGCGTGCGCTGACGTCATAAAAAAAAATCATTCCCCCTCCCTTTTTTCCATTTTGTTCTTCATCATCAGATGTGTCTGTTTCCCGTTGTACATAGCCAGAGCATATTAACCAGCTAAAGTTTGCTGACATCAGGAGCCCTGTAGATTCATCCTCGGATTGTCTAATTAGGTGTCACGACATCTCCGACTGTAGTGATGGTCCTACTTAGTCATAAGTTTCGGGTAGCAGTTCACCCTCACTGACCGACTGTCTCTCGGAGGAGAGTGAATGAGGTTTGCTCTGTCGAACGTCGAGCCACTCGGGATTTTTAAAACCATCTGCTGTCTTCTTTCTGCTGGTCGACGGTAGCAGAAATTCTATCAATTTCCCCTGAACGTGTCCAGCGTCTTCTTTCGCACTTCAAATGGGATTTTGTTGCTATATTTTCCTATGACACCTCACCAAGATTCCTAAGTCTCTTGACTTTAGTTTCTCTCAGCTATACCGAAGTCTGAATCGCCGAGCAGAAAACTCTCCGTATTCTATGCACCCGAAACTGGTTTCTTGTGTTGGCCTCGCTCCACTAGCATCTTGTGAAGTAGCATCCTCTGCAAAACATCCAGGATAGCTATGTTTGTATTCAAACAAGCGAATTCATTGATGGCAACCTGAAAACTGTTTATTTTTACTGGCACAGACATTTCATTATGTAAACTAAATGCGAATGATCTAGATCTAGCACGCCGTTTTCCTGTTTCTTTCCGTATAACCGCACCGCACTCCTTGACTTCTCCACCCCTTCAAAGCGGATTTCATGTTCTGCTCCGAGGACAGCCGTCTACCGGAATCAGCTTCTGCCTGGCTAAATTAAAACAAATCATATTTTTCGCTGGTTTCTTTGAGTGGGTTCACGACCATAGATCCAATCCTTAGCCGGATCCACTTTATCCGTGATGCAGACTTTCCGGATATTTAGATCGTGTGGCAACTACATTGGAGACATGCTAAGTAACCTGGCTCATTGATCTTTATCTCGCTAGGCAGGGACACAATATTCTCTTTTTTATCTTTCAGTAGCAGTTATCCGGCTTCTGTTTGTTTCCAGTACACCAAGAAAGTATTTTCTGGGTACTTCAACACAGTTGTCCTCCGCCTGAGAGTAGAAGTGTCGGGATAATGGTTTTGAAAGCATCCTTTTGTTTTCCTTTGGGTTTTTGGCGTTCGATTCTGACATGTTTTTTCTGGGTACTATTTTGTCTTGAAGCATACAAGCTGCCATGAATTTATTTTACAGATCAGAATCCCTCAAGTTCCCTGAAATTTTTACATTTTTTCTTTGGACACTAATTTTGTGCATTCTGAATTAAGGGATGCACCCCATCTTTTTTTTGTAGTGCGCTGCTTCTCCTGAATTACTAATTCGCTTCCGTTTATTAATTTTCCATTTTGTCCGTGTTTCCCATCCTTTTACTATTTTCAGCAGCAAATACGATGGGGTAAGGTTGTCAGGGTTACTGTGCCCTTTACCGAAAACAGGTGGTGGGGGATCAGAATTAATGCCGGCAGCATTTCGTCCCCTAGTTGTCACAACAATCTCAGACTTCTCATGGCTTGTGGAAGGTACAACGCATGTGACCCTTTCTTCCGTTTCTGTATGATCAGCGTCATTCTGGCTTAAGGCAGACGCAGGCGATGAACCAGGCACAACACTTTCATCGTTGTCAAAAAGAGCACCTGCTGACTCCTCTTCTGTAATGAAAACATTACATTTTTAGCCCATTGCTCTTGTACACTGGCATAATGTAAAACCCTTAATTTTGTGATTTTAAAAGTGTATGGAACAATCACCAATGGTTCTCGACAAGGATAAGCAAGATTCTGACAGAGGTTCTATGGGGGGAAAAAAAGATTATGAAATTAAAGGATTTTACCGTAGTGTGAAGAAAGGATTCAAACAGTTTATACTAAGATCAAAATTGGTTTCAACTTTGTTGGCACTGTTTTAAAAATCCTTTCAATACATTAATCGTTTGCTGAAATAAGTTTTCTTTGGGGGGGATAACTGAATATATCCCTATTATTACTCATCCGCACAAAATCATTGTGCACTTGTTACGAAAAACATAATAACATACCTGAACTTGCATCCTCGTTTGATGGTTGGTACTTGCCTCAACCGTTTTTGGAACTACTACTTCCGTTAAGGGCCTGTCACGTGCATCCATGTTGCTAGATTACGCGATCTGGTTCAGTGTCTATTTCCACTTACACCAATTTGTTCAAATATTTCAAATAAACAAATGTGTTACACACGGTACCGTAGTCAAATAAACAAATGTGTTACACACGGTACCGTAGTCAAATAAACATGGTCGGTGATCTACTTTACTTGCGACCTTTCGTAAACATTTTTTCTAGTCTGTCTCTCTGTACTGCTGTTCCTGACAACGACATCATCGTCATCATCACCTCTTTCTCTCTTTCCCTGTACTGCTGTCATCATAATCCTTCTCTATCTGTGCGCGTACTGACGTAATCTCTGAAAACGTTAGCATTTCTTGCTTCTCCTCCTCCTCTTCTGGTACTACTACTAAATACTGTTTAAGCATTTCCATCGCCATGTAATCGGAATAAATTACCAGCCATTCATGTTGTTAGCAGTAGCATTGTCAAAAATTGCATTTAGAAACACTTCTTTACCCTGAGGGCCATAATTGCTTTTTACTTCTTACAATGACTAAGCCGGTAAAATCACTCTAAAAGGGTCTTACACAAAACTTTTTATAGTTTTCAGGGTGTATACTTCCTTCGGCCTTTATTACTTTACACAAAATTTCAATAATCAAATATTAGCAACCATCGGTGGATTGCAATAAATTCTATGTTGTCAAACATCTTTGACAAGAGTGGTTCTTATAAACAGATAAACAATATAAAGATAGGAAGAAGAAAAACGCTGAGAACATATAAATACTGTACTTGTGAAGTTTCTAACCTCGAAAACAATTTTTAAAAAAATCATATTGAGTTGAATGCAATTTTGAGACATTCTAAGTACAAACGCTCTAATATGTATGTATGGGTTGTGTGTACGTATTTAACTGTATATATGTATGCATGCGGATGTGTAAATGCGCGAGTGTGTGTGTGTGTGTGATATTCAATGCGTATACTTTCTAACAGTCATGCGTTTATCTAAGCTAATTTATGTATGAAATTCAAACTACTTCATTTTGCCAGCCGGCCGCCAATGTGTACCCACGTTTCCTACAATTTCATGGCACTATTACCGAATTGGTAGAATTAAGATAAAGTTTTTGAACTCTGTACTGTGCAAGGGCTCAAATATTTTACGCATCTAAATTTAATTTGATGAGATCAGCGCGTTTTATATTCACGGGTTCCCTCAGACATAGTGTTGGCTGCCATGATGGCGGTGTAGTGGCGTTATGTTCCTACTTACTGAAGTTCCTGGTCAGTTATTCTAATCTCTCTCTCTCTCTCCATACGTACATACTTTCTGTTCAGATATCTGTCGTTATACGTCTAATGGCCGACAGCCATCCGAATCTATATCTGCCACCCTATCTTACTTATTTACTGACCCCATTTTCCCCACACCGTGCGCGTGCGGAAAGCCCTATTTCCACGTTGCGCCGAGTTATTCTGCAAAAAAATTCCGATTGACCGTTTATCTTTGATTAGCTCAAGGTCGCGGGCTAACTTATCTGAACGCCGATCGGCTCGGCGAATACGTGCCACTGTTTGAACAAAAGCGAAAATACATTCTTCGATCGATAAGATCGTTCAAAGTCGAAGATAATCTGTGCGCGCCTTTAAGACAACTGTGGTTTGTTGTCTCGCTAATGACATCACCGGGGGAATGCAGGAGAGAAGACAACATCGACGACAAATCTGTCCAAGATCCATGCACCACACAGAATCTCTAAAGATGTCTCTCCGATTATATGTGATGCATTCAAATAAGTTAGAGGATATAAAAGACGCTCGGTTACTGGCTTTTAAAATGCATGTTTAAGGTGTTTTTGTTTTTGTTTTCTACTTAAAATCTGCTTTTGACGCAAATAATGACCAGAGATTTTCGGAAAACCCCGAAATACGTTTGCTTGAAGGTCAGGTTGCGATGCATTTGAATCAGAATGGCGATCAACAGAAGCCAAATACGTCATCTGCGACAATGAGACCCTCTGACGTCATGTCAACCCCCCCTCCTCTCATCGACTGCTTCTGTTTGTGGTTGTGACTTGTGAGTCATCCGAAACGAAACTCCGCGACTCTCAAGTCACGTGCTCACCATACGTCACATGCCTCGTTTTCGGATTTAAAAAATTATGGGAAATTATCTCCTTTCACTTTTAGAGGGCAAACAAAATTTCCTGTTACTTCTTTATTACTGCCAGGTTTAGATGTTTCTTGAAGCAAAAGTGATATACATTAGTTTTTTTATTTATGTAAATAAACAACTCTTTTCCAACCCCCCCCAAAAAACTTATCTTTTAGGCAGACAAAAAAAAAGGGGTGGTGGGGTCCAGTATCATGGGGGACAGACCTTTTTTTTGGACAGGTGTTATGCTATTTTTAATATGATTTATTTCCAACGCTAAAATCATTGGTCATAAATTATCAAATGTTTTATCAGTGAGAAACGATCGATTGGATATTCTCATCGTTATTTCGAAAACCGCCATCTTTAAGCTCTTTTGGAGTGAGATTACAGAAGTAGTGACAACTATACAAAGCTGTACAACTTCGACCAACAACTGAACATCGTACAGCTTTATGCACAACTATGACGTACATCTCATCACCATACAGCTTTATGCACAACTATGACGCTCAGCCCACCATCGAACAGCTTTATGCACAACTATGACGCTCAGCCCACCATCGTACAGCTTTATGCACAACTATGACGTACATCTCATCACCATACAGCTTTATGCACAACTATGACGCTCAGCCCACCATCGTACAGCTTTATGCACAACTATCACGTACATTCATCACCATACAGCTTTATGCACAACTATGACGCTCAGCCCACCATCGAACAGCTTTATGCACAACTATCACGTACATCTCATCACCATACAGCTTTGTGCACAACTATGACGCTCAGCCCACCATCGTACAGCTTTATGCACAACTATGACGCTCAGCCCACCATCGTACAGCTTTATGCACAACTATCACGTACATCTCATCACCATACAGCTTTATGTACGTTTAAAATGTCGAAAGCTTAAATTTAGTGGAAGTATTTTCAAATTTATAATCCGGTTAAGTATTTACAAAGAGTGTTTCTGGTTATGGAGTATGAAGTGCTTATAAACAGAATTTATTATTATTAATATTAATCAAAAATTACCCAGTATAATAGTATGAGATTTACACAAACAGAAAAAAAAAAAACGTTTATACTTTTTATAAACGAAATAATCCTGCAACATAGGAGAGTCTGTGAATAAACACTAAGATTGACTATTTTAAAACGGAAATCTGTAGGAATCGCATTCCCGGACCCTAACCCTTCCATCTGGCTTTTCTCGTTTTAATGTCGCTTCTGGTTTTTTTTGTTTTTTTTTTTTTAAAAAATGTTCACGTGACAGACCCACGTGGAGCGGTAATTCTGCGTTACAACGCAAAGTTTACATTTTTAGCCCAATAAAGCGAATTTAAGGATTGTTTCTATATTTATATGACATTTGTGCTGATCCATCCTCAGAATAGCGATTTCTCGTGCTGATGAAAGCAATGGAATACCACACCTCTCAACATTGATTAGGCCACAGAACATCAATTTAACGAAATAAATACGCAACGGAGAAAATTCTCGAACACTGGATTCGTAATTACGTTTGTCGCGATCCTGGCCACAAACTCGCAGGCGCAAGAAATTACCAATTCTTAGCGCGAGTCTTCGAAGGCCACCATCTCGTATTTTTGGAAATCTTTTGGAGTGAGAGTAGAAACGGAGTTGCACAGCTATGACGCGTTACCAAGCAACAGGCGGTGGAGTGAACCACTCAGAAGAGGGGTTATGGCGTCGTCCATACACCCTCGAAGAGCTTCAGTTTAGAAATGCTTAAAGTCTTTTGATGCGGGAAAGTTGTTATCATATGTATCTTCAAGATGCCATCTTTTAAAAAAAAAAACTTCGTTGAGTTGCGTAGAAATTCTAATGTCAACGCTGAACCGTTTTCGTCATGAAGGGATGATCCAAAGACCCTGCATGATTAGTTTGATGGAAAGCGGTGTGGGATGTACAGGTGTCCCTTCTAAGCGGCACGCGCTGAGGACGGGCCAGCTTGTTTGGCGTACAGTACATCATCGCCGGCAAGGTAACTGCTGCTCTTTACTCTGGGTGTGACTGGCTGTTCACCACGGGTGACAAGACAGCGACAACAAATAGAAGCAGTAGATGGCAATCGAAACCAGATCTGTCTCGTTGTACATCCTGTGATGATATCCGCCATGTTTTTTTTGACAAATGTCATATGGACGTGTTTTTTTACATCATCATCATCATCATCATCATCATCATCATCATAATCATAATATAATAATAATAATAATAATAATAATAATAATAATAATAATAATAATAATAATAATAATAATAATAATTTTTAATTATTTTTCACCGGTCAGTCCCGTGATGCTTCAAGCAATTTTCCTAGAATTCCAAGTCATTTCTAAAAGAATTCTGCATTAATTTTCTCTTTCTTATCCTTGGAGATAAGTAATGATGTAGACAAGACCTGTACCAGGTAAATTCTAATTATATTTCTAAGTAATTTTTTTTATTTGATAATTTAAATTCCTAATTTTGTATATAAATATATTTGCTTGCTAAAGCAACAACAGTGGGACGGGACGACACTACGCTTATCTTGCTACCATAAAGTAGTAAATATATTTCGTTGCGCAATATAGAGTTTTAATAAATAATATCCAATATTGTTCTAGGTTTGTTATTTTCATTGTTTAAATCAATTGTACTTTATACTGTTCTACTTATAAATTCATTTTCAGCTTTGTCTGTCTAGTTTCTTCAAGTGGAGATCGAATGGAGATGACGCCATTACGCAATAACAACAAAACTCCACAAGGTATTTTTAATTATATTTTAGTAAAGTCAAAATTTATAATTAAATTATAGACATTAAAACCAATTTCTTACAAAAACAAAAGAGAAAAAAAATTCGTGCAAACATCGTTGAGTTTACATTTAGATGTTCTGCGGCTAACTGTCCGCCATTAGTCACGTACATAACTATCGAAATAAGATGGTGAACAATCTTTAATATTAAAAATATATCTTTTAATTACCCATGTTATTACATACTTTCTGTCCCCTCCTTTCCCAAATGTTCTCCCCTATTCTCTCTCTCCTCTCTCTCTCTGTACTGACGTCATATCTCTCACTCTTTCTGTATTGACGTCATTGCTCTCTCACTGTACTGACGTCATCTCTCTCTGTGCTGACGTCATATCTCTCTTTCACTGTACTGACGTCATCTCTCTCTGTGCTGACGTCATATCTCACTGTACTGACGTAATCTCTCTCTTTCACTGTACTGACGTCATCTCTCTCTGTATTGACGTCATATCTCTCTTTCACTCTTTCTGTACTAACATCATATCTCTCTTTCACTGTACTGACGTCATCTCTCTCTGTATTGACGTCATATCTCTCTTTCACTCTTTCTGTACTAACATCATATCTCTCTTTCACTGTACTGACGTCATCTCTCTGTATTGACGTCATATCTCTATTTCACTCTTTCTGTACTAACATCATATCTCTCTTTCACTGTACTGACGTCATCTCTCTCTGTACTGACGTCATATCTCTCTTTCACTGTACTGACGTAATCTCTCTCTGTACTGACGTCATATCTCTCTTTCACTCTTTCTGTACTAACATCATATCTCTCTTTCACTGTACTGACGTCATCTCTCTCTCTACTGACGTCATATCTCTCTTTCACTGTACTGACGTCATCTCTCTGTACTGACGTCTTATCTCTCTTTCTGTACTGACGTCATCTCTCTCTCTACTTGATAAAGAAGAACGAAGTTACTTTTAAATATCTGTTGTCACCTCGAATGTATTACGTTTTTTATTTTCATTTTTTTTTCTGTAAAGTGAATGTAATTTTAAAATCGGTGTTCAGAAAAAATATGGGGTTTTTGTTTTTTTTTAAATTATTTACTCTTTTGTTTAATTATAATCAGCCCGCGCCTGTTGTTTTTGTTTTGTCTGTGGACATGTGAAATAAGTGAATTTATGGTTAAAGTTTTCTCCATCTTTTTCGTGAGATCTATTTTAAGACCGTTTTCAGACCGGAGCAGACGATAAATCACTGATTTGGAGTCGAGGCAAATAGAGACCTGGATAGGCCGCGGATCGAAGCCTCGAGTCGCTGTAAACCCCCTGGGGAGGGGGGAAAGATTAAAATAAAGAAAAAAAAAACACTGAAGAGTTTCAAAATATATACGAGATAATATGAATTGCTTTTTTTAAAGTTTTGTTTTGAAATCTGGCGTCGGACGAGTGAACCAGGTTCGTTTCTTATTGTCTTGTCGCACGTGTTTTTTAGATTTCTCTTTTCCTGATCATTTCGTTTTTGCCTTAGAATTATTTAGTTACCCGCGCGCTCGGTTCCAGGTCTGGATTCGTCAGTCAGAGCAGATCCAGGACTTCATCAGTAACCATTGAGTCGAAAACACGTGCTCATACATTTCTTAAAAGCCATTCGCCTGCATATCTCTCTTATTTCTATCACCCCGACCTCCCCGCCATTTTGTTTTTAGATTCTGATTTTCTCGATAAGCTATATCATTCGGAACGACCCCTTAATTCGGTCAAGATGCTTTTTTCGTGATGACCAACAATAGGGCCCATAGTTTTGTTCCTCCGGGTATCGTGAGGTGGGGTGGATCGACATCTATGTACTAAGACACAGCACCAAGATGGCCGTCGAGTTTCTGTTACGGCAAAAAGCAACGATGACGACGACGACCCGAGACTTTTAGAGGTTACAGCTGCTATCAGAAATCTAGAGAGATGCTCGAGAGAACACGGGGGGGGGTTGTAAACACGAGAGGAATGTTTAGCGATGGTTAATGCTTATTTTAAGCAGAGAAAACGTGAAACACTTCCGGTTGACGGAAGTGGATGTCATATATCAGGGAAAGCAGTTGGGGTACTGGGAAGAGCAATAAATGGGCACCGGTCAGAGAACCGGACGAGGACATTAAAATGAAAGTGACGTCGACAAATAAACAGATAACAAATAAAGCTAAAGGTCTTTGCAATGTGCGCGTAATTCGGTATTAGCAGAAAAGTTAAGGGAAATCTGTTAGTCAAGAAGACGCCGATCGTTAATGTCTGCATGCCTGTGACACCGAGAACGGATAGCAGACGAAATATAGTTTCACTTTACAAACTGCGCTGATGTGATACCGCTGCGATATTCTTTTGTCTCGCGCGTGTATAAGGCGACAACAGCGCACACGCACGGTTGTCGTCAGTCAGGTGGACGAGAAGTATCGGTCTTCGAACGGTTAACATTCGAAGCTTTCGCGCAACCTTTGCTGTTAGTTCTGTTCCCGGTCTTACCGACCATCGTCCGTCAAAAGGGGGGGGACACATCCAGAATCGATCTATCGATCAGTGTTTGAAAAGTATCGATTACCGTTTATACGTAATTAGCGTGTGGAATAAAAAACACAACAACGATCTCGGCTCTCAGAACCGCCCCCTGCCGCGCGCGCACGCAGGTAAATCGTGTGGCGTGATATGGCTGCGGCTTGACACCCACCTGCCGAGTCCTCTGTCAATGCCCTGCCCTGTATCTGGATCGGGCGAGATCTCCAGCGCTATCAGATGAAAGTACACCCCGAGAAGATGATTGCGGTTGTTCTACTACCAGAACAACGAGCACGTGCTGGCGCCGTGACGGGGCGTGGGTACGAAGGGCCGGAGGTCCGAAACCGAGTTTCGATTTTAAAAAAAAGGAAAATCGGCGACCTAAATTTAGATGCGTTACTGGGGGCCGGCCCCTCCCCCTTTCGTTGTTCGCAACATCTCGCGTCTGCTCCCTCTTTTGGATCCGCCGGGTCGGTGTAGAGGGGCAGGAAGCCCGCGGAAAAGAAGGGAGTTTAAGGCGCGAGCCAGACGCTCCCACCCTCATCAGCATCATTTTGTTTTTATTGCAGGGTAGGTAGGATGAGCGAGGTGCGCGTGGCGGTTCGAGTCGTTGCTTTCCTTTGTCCCTCTCTGGGTTGCAGAGGCTGAGCCGAGACGACCTTTCAGCAGCGGCCGCATCGATAGGTTCAAAGTGGGTACATCTGCGGAAGATGAAGTTACAGCTGACGAGGCGTCATCTGCTTGTGGCAAGATGACCTAAAAGCGAGGAAATAACAGCGTCTGGCTTGACCCACCGGCAGCCAGCCGCCAAGGGGCCGTTTCCGCCGCCTCTCATAACTGATGGAGTCCTTATCGTAAGATATCTGGAACACGACTATGGCGTAGTCAAACAGTATGGCATTACATCTGAACTGTAAGGAGCCATTCGTAATAGTTGCTTATCTGTAGGGATGACATCACGCACTATTGTCGTTGTCGTACCCCGAATAGTACCGGGACTGTGGGTTGAGAGGCGCTGCTAGTCTTGCTTCCGGTGTGTGTGTGTGTGTGTGGGCGGAATACTGTGCAAAGTTACACTTAAGGCGTCAGTTAGCAGACTCTACAATGCTTTTATCTTAAACAGTATTAGGTAATATCGTCTCTTGGGGCGCTGGCGGTGTTTATTATTATGTAATTTATATATTCAGGGCAAAACCTGCTGTATGTCTCTTCCTAAGCCCCTTCTTTTAAAGGACGGATGGTCCAATTAAGCTAAAGAAAAAGAAAAAAAGTAATTAAAATTTTTAAAAAGTCATCACAAGCGAAAAGATCGCTTTGTTTTTTGCCAATAAACTTTGATTTCCTCAAAAAGTGTAGAGAGATTTGGAGAGGAAAAGAATGCCTAAAACTATTGCCCGTTCTTGTATCGTAAAGCCTCCACCACCAGTGGCTCTTTAAACGATACGCAGATCATAATGGTAATAAGTAGCAACTTCAAAAAAAAATGGTCCGACACGGAGGAAGTATCAGCAAAGAGGCGAAATCGTACTCCATAAATAGGAGCAGTTGTGTGATTATAACTCACGTCGGTCATCGGCTTCAGAAGAATTTTAGGGAAAAAATGTTGCATTTCCAAACATTACGCCCGACGCCAGAGCTCTTCTATTAAAAAAAGACACAAACAGCCTCGTGTACGTCACCGCTACCTCTTCTACTTTCATTTCAGGAGAGTTCAAGATCACAAGATGGCAGTTTCCGAACTATTTGTATGAAAATTAGGTTGTTTAAATAATTATATCTCACATAATTTTGATAATTTTCGATTAGCAGTGAAAGCAAATCACGAATAGTCGTGGCAGATGTTAAAACTCTTGCGCATTTCAGTGCTTTTTAAAGCTGTAAATTAACCTCATTTTGACCATAACTAAGCAAGAATCTCTAAAAGGATTTTAAAACAATTATCTAAAACTAATAAATGAAAAACTGATAGTATTTATAGCAGTATCGTCGGTCAGGTGAGACGGCATAAAGTGGAGACAGCTTCTCCCCTCCCAGACACATCGAAAGCGCCGGTTAGTTAGGGCTAGAAAAGAGAAACAAAGATCTGCGCGAGAAGGAAGGCCGACATCTTAGCGGAAGTGACGTAATTCGGCATCAAGGGAGAGCAGGAGTGAAGTACGCTTATTCTATTGCACAGGTATTTTGCTTAAAATTCCCTAAATAAGTCTAAGCGCCCCAAAACATTTCCTACACCGTATCCTGGCAATTGCGCAGAGCTCATTTGCTTTTGAACGTAACTCGGGCGAGAATAACCGGACTGACCCGGTTTCGGTAATGAAGTTATCTAAGAGTTGAACCGGTGTCCGCGACGGCGACGGCAGCCCCCCCCCCTAGCCGAAGGCTTTGTGTCCGTCTTATTCTGTACAAAAAATGAAAAGGCCCCTCGAAAATCGCTCAGTGGTGCGCCAGCAGGGGATTCCGGAAATAACAGCATAAATGCAACAGTCTTCCTCTTTACGATGGTTTGCTTTTGACACGGGGAAAGGAAAAGGGGCCACGAGGTAGATCTTTCTCCCCTGTTTCCCTTAAAAACAAACACGCAAACGATCGGACCGCTTCTCGCTCGGTCTGACCGCGTTCGTAGGGATTTGTAACCACACCACGCGGTTAATTAACCGTGAGTTATAATATCGCCGGTTAGTACATTTAGGTGTAAAACATTCTGGCGGTCGATCATCAGGTAAGCTTAAGGCGCCATCGTCACTTCTTGGTATCGTTTTCTTTGAGTTCCGATCCCTTTTAGGTTCTTAAAGTAATTACTCGACAGCTTTATTAAGGCATCCAGACACACACCTCTGAAACCCCTTCCCCTTCCAGCCACTCGTGGTTCGCTCAAAAGTTGCAGCGGCAGGTTCTTGTCGCCCCTCTCTCATCCTCAGCCCGGCATCCACGGAGACTCGGTATCCAGAACCAACTCGCCGGCTGCCGGAGGGGATTTTTAAACCCCTAACCCTTCACCACTGGAACGGGAGAGAAATCGCACAGCGTCTTCCCGCGAGAAGGGGAAACGCAGCAGAGCTCTGGGACTTCCGTCGCCGCATCTGAACCGAAGCCGATGGACGAGCCACTCACTGCGAAGCCTGACTCGGCAGAACAGCAGAAACGAAATATGGTATTGGCTTTCTTAAGTTTAGGGGAGAAAAAAAAGGGGGTGGGGGGAGGAAAGGGGCTGACGGCCAATGTCAGGTATTTGCCGACTTTCGTTGTGTAATGAAAGGAAGCTATTTCTGCGTTCGCGGTGAGCTGGGTGATCGAACCAATCGATCATTTACAAAAATCGGAAGTTTCCTACACCCGCGGTATAACATTCAAGTTGGGTTTGAGTATTCATGTATCGAGAACCTATGGTGCGATATGGCCTCCGAACCGGCCACATGAAGACAATAAACTTTAGAGCCAGTTGTAGCTCTCGGGGTACAGACACGCCATGGGGCCACCACTGCTTTAAAGCGTAGGTCGGTCGGTCATAACCGCTGGGTGAGAGGAACTGTGTTTCATTCCGGAAAGAAGTTCGCGATGGAACTTCATCCGGGTCGGAAGCTGGGAATGGGCTGTAGCAATCATGAATTTTGACATTTTAACTCGACGCTCTCTCACTGCTCTCGGTTCTGAACTCTGCACTTTGGAATGCACACATTTTGTTCAGTGGAATATAAATGAAAAAAACTAAAAGATCTAATAATAATAATAATAATAATAATAATAATAATAATAATAATAATAATATAATAATAAATAAATAATAGCATTTCCCGTATTTTTTCTTTAATAAAATTAAAGCTGGGCTGTATGGAAACTTCGCCATTGCGAGGCCATATTACTCTGATTCTCTCTCTCTCTCTCTCTCTTTCTCTGCTTCTTAATTAATTAATTAATTAATTAATTAATTAATTAATTTTACATTAAAAATTAGTGCGGTTACGAATCCAGGGTCTGCGTTCTAAACTGTGCGTTTTAGCTTAACGTTACCAAAGCTCAGAAGCATTGCATTGTGGGAACGTTTTCTTAATTAGCGGCCATACTTGTTTCAGATGGGTTCGATATCGATACGCTGTATGGGTCTTGCTAGGAAGTATGAATACGAACGCGACGACCGGAAAGTAACAGAGTACAGTGTGCGCGAGCGTACATTTGAATCCTTTATTGCAATAAGCATCCTTTTACTGGATATTCTCCGGCAAACATTATGTACAACATGAGAGCCGTATCAACAGGCCCATGTCGATATTCAACAGATTATCGTTATTCGAGGATGCCCTAGGGACAAAACGGTTCTGAAATGATGCGGATACGAACATGGACGGTTCCTCTTCTTGCCGACAACTAAATAATCGTATTGGATTTTAATTTTCAAAGTGAATGCTGCTGAGGCGCAACAGTGAAAACAAAATGTATTCCAGCCATAAACGCCATCAGTTATCCAAAGGGAAATGGCCAGTGGCCAGTGAAGCCGACACTCCGTTTGTGGTGCTTGTAGCCAGAGAGCGAAAACTGGTAGTAAAGGTCTGAGCTTTGAAAAAGAAAAAGGGAAAGATGATGCAATTTTACATTGAATTCTGGAGTTGAATAATATTCGGATGGGCATCAGAAGAAGAAGAAAACATTGCGTATTACAGTCTGTGGATAAATCAAGTATCCCGGCCAATTGCAAATCTTGGTTATAATTTAGTTTGAGCAGATTAGATGCTCCCTCAAAAGCGAAAGGGTATTCGCCAAGGGTTTAAGTTTAAGGTCGGAAACCATTCCGGTACTACTGACGTCACTGGAGGTATGACGTCTCGACAGCTACGAGGTACCCGCCGCCTCTGCCGGCCTCCTGTCAGCGGCGGGAAGCTCAGCGAATATTGGATAAAAATTTTTAAAAAAAAGAGAGAGAGACGTAGTAGAGTCAGGTGTAAAAAGGTTCAGGGGGGGGTGACTGCGGAATACGGATGGCGAGTCGACAACCGGTTACCTGGCAGCCAGGCGCTGGGTCCGAATGCGAAACGAATAGTTTTTCGCAGTAGGGATTTGCCGAGTAAGAATCACCGGTGGGGAAAGGGTGTCGTCAAAGGTGTGTGTGTGTGGGGGGGATTATTCGGGAGACTGGCGCTATTTCGGGGTCGCTCTCGTACTTTCGCGGCGAAACCAAAGAAGCAATAAATGTCGTAGGTTAATCGATTAGAGGCTGTTACTGCAGTTTGCGCTTGGGCACACGTCGGCCGTTTGGTCTGCGGAAGACGGTGAAGGGTTAAAAGACTGCGGTGGTGTGTGTGTGAACTGGCACCACGATTATCGGCTAAAGAGTAAAGCTAACAGAATCGGGCGCCTTTTCGCAGTAGATTTACATATCTCTGTCTACAGAAATCAACACTTAATAATAATAATAATAATAATAATAATAATAATATGAAAAATATTTTAAAAATTTGCATTTGTGTTATCTGTAAACACGACTTGCAAACGCCTTTATTGCTCTGTGAAAGTTGAGGAGCCGTGAATCTATATTAATATTAATTATAATCGTATTTTTGAAAAGAAATTATTTTAAGGTCTGAATTTCCATGATAGCGTTCTGTAAGATGTCTGCTGATAGATCGGCTGTGTTCTTTTCTTTTATTTGGTTAATATGACCGACCGAGCCCTGAACTCAGTTTAACGCCGCGTTATATTTAATAATGGATGTATTTAATATTTGCTTGTTCTCTCTCCCCATCTCTCTCTCTCTCTATCCATCGCTCCCCCTCTCTCCCCATCTCTCTCTCTATCCATCGCTCCCCCCTCTATCCCCATCTCTCTCTCTCTCTCTCTCTCTATCCATTCGCTCCCCCCTCTATCCCATCTCTCTCTTTCTCTCTATCCATCGCTCCCCCCTCTATCCCCATCTCTCTCTCTCTCTCTTTTTCTCTCTCTATCCATCGCTCCCCCTCTCTCCCCATCTCTCTCTTCTCTATCCATCGCTCCCCCCTCCTATCCTCTCTCTCTCTCTCTATCCATCTCCCCCCTCTCTCTCTCTCTCTCTATCCATCGCTCCCCCCTCTATCTCTCTCTCTCTCTCTCTCTCTATCCATCGCTCCCCCCCTCTATCTCTCTCTCTCTCTCTCTATCCATCGCTCCCCCCTCTATCTCTCTCTCTCTCTCTCTCTCTCTATCCATCGCTCCCCCTCTATCCCCCTCTCTGTCTCTCTCTCTATCCATCGCTCCCCCTCTCTCCCTCTCTCTCTATCCATCTCTCTCTCTTTCTCAAAAAAAGTGATGAGGCTGATACAAACTTTCAACAGATTTTAAGATCCACACAAACGTTAATTAATTAATTCTCCATCATCTCTTCTCTTTGTTCATCCTCCGATAACGACTCCGAACCATCACTGACTGACAGCCGCCTTCCTGCCGAGGCGGGTTTTCTCAAATGTAGAAAAAGAAAAGAAAAGAAAAGAAAAGAATCAATCAGTAAAAATTTGGTGAATATTTAGTTATTTCATGACACGAATAATAATAATAATAATTCCAGCAGAAGCCCGGGGGGGGGGGTGGGGCCCCATTGGGGTGTGGTGCTGGTCTCTCACGCGATACTTATATTAAAAAACAACAACAACAAAACCCCGAGTTAGCGTCTGGGGTCTGGGGTCTGGTGGTGGGGGGGGTCTGGGGTCTGGCTGCTCGCGGAAAATTCCCTTTTTTTATTTAACATAAGAAGCTGGCAGCTTCCAGCGAAGAAAAGGAAGGAAGGAAGGAAGGAAAGGGGGTTGGATTAACGATGGCGGCGGGGGTCGGGCTTTGCGCCGCTTTTGGCGCCGCCCGAGACGCGCGCGCGCGAGCAGCCTCGGTTTGATTGGCATTCAATGTGTCAGCATAAATTAGCGGGGCTCGCACATTGCGCACGAGTCCGAAAGATGACTTTTGAACTCTTGATTGTATTTTTAAGTATATAAAGACCCGAGAAGCGGGTACCGACCAGAAACCAGTCAGTCAGTCAGCTCCTTGCTGCTGTGTTCGCCGGTGCATCATGGATTTACGGGCGACCGGACTCTTGCTGGTGGGTTTTCTGGCCCAAGTGCATTCGGGTAAGAATCGCCTTCATCCCCATCCTCATCTTCTCCGTTTTCTTTTGCTTTCCTCCTCCTCCTTCTTCCAGTTAAACAGAAAGTTTCCTTTTGTGCGTCTAACCCCCCCTCCACACACACAAACTTCTTTTTCTTCGCCTTCTCTGTTTCATCCAGTTATCTGGTTTGTTCGAAACTTTCTTCTTAAAGTAAATCTGTCACGGTCCGTGTTTACGGAGGAGATTCTTCGTATTGTTTCATGTCTTTTGTTTCTTCTACTTAATTGTCACACACACACACACAGTTTTCTTTGTTCATTTGCGCTTTAAAAAAAAAAAAGAAGAAGAAGAAAAAGTTTTGCAGCTCGTCTTGTTTTATATTGGCTCGAGTCGAGTCGTGAAGATGGAGCCAGAGAAACGACGGGGAAAGTGGGACAGCAGCAGCGGTTGCAATCCGAGTCGAGAGACCTCGGCCCTAGCGGATGTTTTTAACGAAGTGTCACTGCGCTAGCCGTGGCTTTTAACAAAGTTATGTTTTGGAATTGGAAACTTTTGCTGAGAGAGAGAGGGAGAGAGAGAAAGAAAAGGAGAATATGAGAGAGAATATGAGAGAATATGAGAGAATATGAGAGAGAAAGAAAAGGAGAATATGAGAGAGAGAGAGAGAGAAGAGCGAGAGAGGAATATGAGAGGGAGAGAGAATATGAGAGAGAATATGAGAGAGAATATGAGGAATATGAGAGAGAAAGAAAAAAAGGAGAATATAGAGAGAAAGAAAAGGAGAATATGAGGAGAATATGAGAGAGACTATGAGCGAGAATATGAGATAGAGAGAGAGAGAGCGAGAATATGAGGAGCGAGAGCTAGGTATGAGAGGAATATGAGAGAGCGGAGAGAGAGAGAATATGAGAGCAATATGCGAGAGAATATGAGCGAGAGAGAGCATATGAGAGAAGAGAAAGAGAGGGAGAGCGAGAGAGGGAAGGCTCGAGAAAGCAAAGGAGAATATGAGAGAGAGCGAGAGAATATGAGAGAGAGCATAGAGAGAGAGAGAGGAGAATATGAGAGAGAATATGAGAGAGAGAGCGAATATGAGAGAAAGAAAAGGAGAGGGAGAGAGAAAAGACAAAGGAGAATCTGAGAGAGGAGAGCCTATGAGAGAGAAAGAAAAGGAGAGGGCGAGAGCGACTATGAGAGAGAGCGAGGAATATGAGCGAGAAGACTATTGAGAGAGAAAGAAAAGGAGAATATGAGAGAGAGAGAGCGAGAGCTGACGGGAGAGAGACTGACGGAGAGAGATGAAGAGAGAGATGAAGAGAGAGATGAAGATTGAGAGAGAGAGAGATGAAGAGCGAGAGAGAGAGGAGGAGAGAGATGAGGAGAGAGACGCGAGAGAGAGAGAGAGTTAAATCAAAATAACTGTGAATGCTAACTGTAGTTAGAAATGTATGATAAATAAATTAGGTTTTTAGATGAGCAGCAGTTTTTGAGTGAACAGCTCCTCCTTCCGTCAGTGATGGGTAATTGTGGGAATTATCGGCTCTATTCCCACCCCTTTAACTTACGACTCTATCGGGGTCAACGCGTGTTGCCAAATAAACGTTTAATTATGAAAGCCGCTGGTATCTATAGCAACGGTTTAAAAATTTAAATGTGCAACTTTTCAGGAGAAGAAAAACGTTTATCGGGGATAATCTCAAAAGTTTTTATGAAGGAAACGTTAACTCTGTCTAAACCGTTTCCATCAGTCCGGTCTGCTCTTTTCGACTCCAGAAAAGGTCCCCCCCCTCTGTAACTGCAGGTCATCTCTCGTCGCTGCCATCTCTACATATTTTTTTTTGAACCCCCCCAAAAACAACAAAAGAAACTACAATCTGTTATTCTGATTTACTTGACGCCCTTTTGTTTGCTTGTTTTCGTACTTGCTAACGATTCTCCTCTCTTTCCGCAGGACCAGTTGGCGGGCCTGATGAGGACAGGTGCGCGAGGAGTTGCGTTGGTGAGAGCACGTCCGCTTCTTGTTTTCTGTCTTTCCGCCCCCCCGGACGTCCTGCCCTCTGAACATACCTGATTTGCACCTGTGTATCAACCGAACGCGGATGATTCGGAGATCGGAGTTCTCACCAAGTTGTCATGCAACCAGGAAGATAAAAGAACAAATTTTTTAAAATTCGATTTTAATATTACAAATTAATCATTAACCCATTCCCTCCACCCCATCCCTAAAACCGGTACCAGGACAACTCTCCTCTCCCCTCCCGGACTATATATGATGTATTGCTTTTGGATAATTCTATGAACAAGCGGCCAATAGTAGTATCTGTGGGACAGCTGTCCGCCGGGGAAGGGGGCACTTTTCTTGGTACCGCATGTGATACAGAAGAGGGGCAGGACGTTTCGGCTGGCAGAAAGAAGCTGTTTGGGTTAGAGGTTACAAAATGCCGACTAACCAAGCCTAACCTAGAACCTGGGCATCAGTCGGTTCTAAAACGAACAGCAGCTGGTAATCGCGGTCTAAACCCGCCTCGACGACTTCGCGAATAAAGTTATTTGGGATAAATCTAAGCCTGGGCCTGTCATTCAATGCCGACTTATTCGCATTTCAATAAGCTTTATTACAGGTAATCCCTTTACTGCAACGACTCATCCCGGATATCGGATATATGACAGGACATGGTATACGCGGTATATCCGATGTAAGAATTGCTGGTTTTATTAGTATTCGTATCCTTCCGTCCAGTTGTTCTTAGGGGGCAAATGAACGGGTCCAGGTATCTGGGGAGGGGGAGGAGGGTGGTGGCAGTTGACAGGGGTGGAGTTGTCCTAGAACTCCCAAAAAGCATCACGGCAACGTCAAGAGAAAAGGGGTTGGGAGAAGATGAGGAAAATCTGGCTCGGAAATCCTTCTTAAAGTTTTGTACCGTATAACAGAATTTACGAATAAATCTGTCGTTCAGATTTTCGCACCCCATCTCTTGATTACAGATCTGAATTGACTGCTGATCATCGATTTTAATCTTAGGCTCCCTAATCCTCGGAACGTACCTTTCTCCTAAACTTCTATTTACGACAATGACGAATTGTGGGAGGGAGGGATGGAGAAGATGGGGGGGGAATGTGACATATACAGCTTTCTGAAGTTAAATTTGAAGCCCTGGATCCGTAAATTCCGTTGCATTACGTAAAACCCCTTCAGACGAAGCCCCTTTTGGCTTTGAGGGTTTTTCTTCTTGAATAAGTTATGGACTTTCTCCCCCCCCCAACCCCTTTTTTTTAAATATTATGCTACACTTAGGTGATTTGGTTATGGTTTTATTTACTGCATTTATTATTAATATAATTTTTTTTATTGAACATATTTGTCTAATTGTTTCCCGACCACTAATTTTCGTCGCATCTCCCTCCCTATCTTCCCAGCTGATGGTAAGTTTGATTATCGGGAAAGGTTTGCTTACGAATACAAATACAGAGCGGTAACCAAGACAACGCTGGCCGGGGCCGCTGAGGACGCCGCGTCTTTGAAGATCAGAGCCACAGTTCTGATCGAACCTCGGTCAAAATGTGACTTTATTTTGACGGTAAGTGTAGGCGATTTATTTTATTTACTTGTGGAAAACCTTTTCTTTCTTTACACCACTAACCGGGTGGCAGCCCTAAGCGCTTAGGGGGGACACCACGTGACGGATATCGGGGGGTGGGGGGGATGATGGTTTCTGTTGCGGAAAAAAAAAAACGGTTTAAAGAAAAGTAAGCTTCGTGTTGTTTATTGTGCCATCTATTATTATTATTATTATTATTATTATTATTAAAGAAAAAATAAAATTCTAACAACAATTCCGAGCTTTTTTTTTTTTTTGAAAGAGGCCGAACGCCGAGGAAGTATAGGTCACGTGATCAATGTTCCTTAAGGAGGGGGGGGGGGGTGATGCGAGGTAAATCTGAAAATGGGGAATTAAATCCATTTAAAATAGAAAAAAAAAAAAAAAATTTTTATTTTTCCGACCGAATTCCCCCCTATTTTTTTTTTTTTAAAGGGGAGATCCTAACCGGGTACCGCGTGCGGCTCCGTGAGCGCGGGAACTTCCCGCCCGTCCCTGCTGCTTGTCGTCTGCCGACGGGTTCTCTCAGCCAACCTCCTTTAAAACTATGTCTCCTTCACTGCCGAGCCGCGAGGTGAACAACAACAACAATATTAGCTTCACGGACAGGGATTCGATCGTCCCCTCCCCCCCCCCGGGGACCGGTGGTCGGCGTCCCGTCTCCGACACGGCCGCCGATGTACGCGGGATGCTGGCCAGCCGCATCAATGGCAGACGAACCCCCCCCCCCCGGGGGCGGGGGGAGGAGGTAGGAGGGGCCCCTCGAGATCCGGCCGGTTCGGTGTAAAAATGGCGAGGGAACAGAGAAGGGAAACAAAACTGTTTCCAGAAGTCGCCGGCGGCCCTTGAATTCGGCGGCCATGTTAAGTCCCTTACTCTGGTCGGCGATGGGGTCCGAGGAGGCTGGAGGTGTATCATCCCTCGTGAACCCCGGAGGATCTTCTGTGAGGATAAAGGGAGGGGAGGGGAGGGAGCGCGCTTCCGGTTTGGTCAGCAGCAGAGGGGAAGGAATGAACGCGCGGGGGCCTTGCTCCCTTTCTGTAGCCGATAGTAGCCATCTTCTCGGGGGACTGACCAGTCCTTCTCCTTCTCCCTCTTCTTCTACTTCTAAAAGCTGAAAGATGTCGGCCTCTCAGACTCCGGAGACAAGCAGACTGCGGCCGGGGACTTCCTGTCCAACCTCGAGAAGCCGGTCTGGTTCTCCTTCCAGGATGGCAGGATCGAAGAGGTCTGCCCCCGATCGGACGACACGGCATGGAGCCTGAACTTCAAGCGCGGGATCCTGTCGTCCTTCCAGAACTCCATGGACAGGTTTGACAAAGACCAGAGAGTGCTAGAGGTAAGTGGTCCATACCCCTCCCTACCTACCCCACCCACCCCCCCAGTATCCACTTTGTATGGTGGTCCATACCCCCCCTACCCTCCACCACCCACCCCCCAGTATCCACTTTGTATGGGTGGTCCATACCCCCCCTAACTACTCCACCCACCCCCCAGTATCCACTTTGTATGGGTGGTCCATACCCCCTCCCTACCTACCCCCACCCCACCCCCCAGTATCCACTTGTATGGGGTGGTCCATACCCCTCCCTACCTACCCCACCCACCCCCCCAGTATCCACTTTGTATGGGTGGTCCATACCCCTCCCTACCTACCCCACCCACCCCCAGTATCCACTTTGTGGGTGGTGGGTCCATACCCCTCCCTACCTACCCCACCCACCCCCCCAGTATCCACTTTGTATGGGTGGTCCATACCCTCCCTACCTACCCCACCCACCCCCCAGTATCCACTTTGTATGGGTGGTCCATACCCCTCCCTACCTACTCCACCCACCCCCCCAGTATCCACTTTGTATGGTGGTCCATACCCCTCCTACCTACCCCACCCACCCCCCCAGTATCCACTTTGTATGGGTGGTCCATACCCCTCCCTACCTACTCCACCCCACCCCCCAGTATCCACTTTGTATGGGTGGTCCATACCCCTCCCTACCTACCCACCCACCCCCCCCCCAGTATCCACTTTGTATGGGTGGTCCATACCCCTCCCTACCTACCCCACCCCCACCCCCCCAGTATCCACTTTGTATGGGTGGTCCATACCCCCCCCTACCTACTCCACCCCCCCCCCCAGTATCCACTTTGTATGGGTGGAAAATTAAGCTTTTCCTTCAAACCCCTTAAAGTGGGGACTCCAGCCCTTGTCAATGTTCCCAGCTATACTGCCAACCCCCTACCCCCAAAAGCAGTGTGGAGTGGATCCCCGTAACTTTATACCTGTAATATTATTTACAATAAAAAAAGAAAAAAAAAAAACAACAAAAAGAGAGAGAGATAGAGCAGAAGTAGGTGATTGCTGATAGGGGACTGGGGTAGGGGTTTCACTTTTGTAACATTGTATTGCTGTGGCAGTATTATTTTTATAGTGAGGAGCCGGATGGCAAATTTGCTTCAGATTCCCTTTGATCCCAACAGCAGCTAATAAGTCTGTAGATTGAACGAATCCCTATTTCGCGTTAACCCCAGCCCGGCCATGCCAGGGGGTTAGGGGTAACTCTGTTTCTCTCCGTTCACACGCTAATGTGCGGTGCATGGGCAGGTACTGGGGTGATTTCTATCATGGATATCTGGTGTATTATGTACAGTTTTTTGGTAATGGCTTATGCATCTCTCCAAATTTATGATGCTTTTGTCCACTTATCGCTACTTTCTCTTTTTGTGCAGACTGATGTTACGGGATCCTGTTATGTGGATTACAGAAAAGACGGATCCAGCAACAGTGTGAAAAAAACGAAGAATATACTGAGCTGCGTGGACAGAAATGGCTACCAGACTTCCATTCAGTCTATAGGCTACAGGGTCCCTGTGGTGAGTTTGTGCAGTTTATCTTTAGAATATTTCTTTTTGGCTGTTCCTCTTTCTCTAAAAGAAAGAAATAAAGAAGTAGCTCAG
The DNA here is from genome assembly GCA_018389105.1 of Nautilus pompilius. NCBI lineage: Eukaryota > Metazoa > Mollusca > Cephalopoda > Nautilida > Nautilidae > Nautilus > Nautilus pompilius. Next base: position 376,039 of record JACATO010000640.1, on the reverse strand, counting down.
CTTGAGATAGCTGAGCTGAAATGAGGTACCAAGCAAGGCAGATCAATGTAGCAAAACTGCTGAGGTTAAAATGATACGTTTTGGGAAGGAGGGAGGGAGAGAGAATGCTTCTAAAATCGATTTTTTTTTTTTTTTTTCATTGATGTTTATGCAGTCTTCGAGGGTTAAGTTGTTCCTCATCCCTCATCTGTATTTGGTTTTTAAATCAAGCTTCAATTTAAATATTCTTGTGATAAAAAAAAAATGAAAAATACTTGAAAACAGGGTCAGAGAGGCTCTCCCCTCCCCCCTCTCTCTCTCTCCACCCCCCTCTCTCTCTCTCCAGCCCCCCTCTTCTCTCTCTCCTCCAGCCCCACTCTCTCTCTCGCCACCCTCTCCTCTCTCTCTCCATCTCTCTCTCCCCCGAGGCCTCTCCCTCTCGCTCTCTCTCTCCAGACATGCGCTCTCCCTCCAGCCCACCTCCTCGCTCTCGCTCCATCCCCCCGCTCGCTCGCTCCATCCGCTCTCTCGCGAGAGCTCCCAGCCCCTCTCTCTCTCTCGGCCATCCCACCCGCTCTCGCCTCTCTCCCCCATCCCTCTCTCTCTCTCCATCCCCCCTCTCTCTCCATCCCCCCGCTCTCTCTCTCCCTCCCCCCTCTCTCTCCCATCCCCCCCTCTCTCTCCAATCCCCCCCTCTCTCTCTCTCCATCCCCCTCTCTCCTCCCATCCCCCCTCTCTCTCTCAAAAAAAAGAGAAAAAGTTTTTTTGAAAATTATACTTTAAATATTTGTATCTTCTGTGAAATTTCATGGTTAAATTCCTATATTTTGGTTTGGAAGGAACACAGGAATGTGGCATGGTGGTCCAGTGTGTGGGAGTGGTGGCAGCTTAAGCTTAATTTCTGTGAGGCACTGACTTGATTTGGTATACTAATTTCTTGCCACAATTTCTTCTCACTCTTCGCTGCCTTGCCATGTGGGCTTCCTCTCACCTCGAAGATTGAAGACTTCTAGTCGAGATTTCTTGGAAGAAGTTAGAACTGCCAAGTCCCTTGTGGAACAACAGGACTGGTAATGAATGCTTCCTGTTGGACAATCATGCACTATGCTTCACTAAAGTTATCTATCTTGTAGGCATCAGTGAATGAAGAAAAAGTGGGATGGGGGGACAAAATGAACACAGCTTCAACATACCTTAATACTGTTTATAGCCCTTCTTCTGTGCTCTTTGCAACTGATGATGCACAAATACCTGTTTGTGGTCTTTCTTGCAGAAGAGCTAAAGCAGCACCTAAGAAAAAGTTGTTAATTTGATTTGCATTCCTTTGAGGTTTAAGCTGTCAATAATTTCCATTCATGTTATTTTTTATCCAGGTTAATGTATGTATACGTAGTAACTTTCTATTTTAAACTTTATTACTCACAAGTTAATCATGTAAATCAGTTAGGAAATCTCCTCTTTACTGCAGATAGTAATAGGTTAGGTTTCATTAATAATTCTGCATGAAGTTTAAAGATTTATTTACTTAACAACAGGACATTCAGTCGTTGCCTTTGCTGAAGAGCACCCATGAGTGTAACCAAAAAATTGACAAAGACATTAAGATCCTCCGACAGTCTGAGTGCAAGGAGACACACATGTTCCGACCTTTCTCATCTCAAAACAATGGCGCCATAACCGAGACCCAGCAGTCGCTCATCTTCAAAAGTCAGACACAAGTGCCAATGTTTTCTTTGAACAGGCTGGACGGTGAGTTGCAGCTTTCTCCCCTTGGCAAATCTGTGGGTAGTGTTGAAGTACCACCACTTGTCAGTTGATAGACTATTTGAAATGACTAAAATGGGAACGATATTCTGATGGATAAAATTAACTTTTCCGTAATGGCTCAGTCGTGCAATCAAAACATTGATTGCATGTTCTTAATTCATTGTGTGAAAATTTTAAAAACTGATGTAGATTAATTCTGATTACTGTTATTGTATTGATTAAAAGCTAATTGCATTGAAGCTGATACACAATTAAAAATAGAAAAGGGATCTAGTTTATTTTGGGTAGTTTCAAATCTATGTCTATTAAAGATTAAGAAAAGATGTTAGATTTAATAAAGCCAATGCATGCAGGTGTTTTGAGAATGAAGAGGATGACATTTTAAAATTTATTTAAATGATAGATTTATTGAAGTCAATGTGTTATATATCTGGAATATACACTATATTTTATATATATGTCAGACTTATTTTTAAGTCGAACCAGTCTGTTGTTTGACCATGTGTATGGAGATGAAATGAAAGATACGGATGTGAAGAACGTTAAAGACACAATAAAGCAGCTATGTGACATTGCATCGACTGATATTCGCCCAGAAGTGCCCAGTCTATTCAAACAGCTTGTAGAACAGCTCCGCATCCTGAAAACTGATGATCTTGAAGACTTGCTAAGGACTGACAGTTGTAACAGAAATCCAGATAGAATCAGGTATTGATGCTGTGGCTTTGAAAACAGACTTAATGATGAGAGCTTATTATTCTCATCTTTGATGTGTGTAATGAAACAGAAACCGAAAATAATTAATTTGGTGTAGACTGAAATTTACTTTATAAAAAAACAAACAACTTTCTCTAAAAATGAATTTTTAATAAAGACTGGTTCACATGACCATTGAATTGGTGATATAATGCGCCAATGAAAATGTTACTTTTGTTTTCTGCTCAGAATAATTTCTGCAGCATTTCCTCATGCATAAGTATATGCAAAATAAATCCCATTGTGGTATTATGACTTTTTTTGTTTGTTTTAACTGTAAAGTTTGGTTCTTTCTTTGCAGAAAGTTCCTCCTTGATGCTTTACCAATGGTTGGCACATCTTCATCTGTGAAGGTTATGCAGAAATTGATACTGCGCAACCAGGTGACTGGTGTGGAGGCAGACATGTGGTTGACCCTGCTTGCTTTTGTCCAGCATCCAACACGAGACATGCTGAGAGAACTCATGGTGAGTTGGACTAAACTGGGTGATGTATGTGGGTCAGAGGGAGGGTCAAGGGTGAGAGTGTCCTTCGCATTATGTAAGGTTTTCCTTCTATTTTAATTCTAGAAAATAAAGTTATCTGTCAGTGTTGTTACTTTTTTTTTCATTGCATGCACTCAGTCAACAGCGAAAACTAAACTGTTTATGTGAACTTCCAGCGAAGTTGTTCATTCCCTTTAGTAGATTCCTGGTGGGAGAACTTTTGCTGGCTGATATTCTCTTCAACGTCATCGTTTGTTTGTAAATAGGCAAAGTATTGTAGGAAAAACTATCTTTTGGAGCTCTATCCACCAGAATATGTCGGGGCAAGAACTTTGATAAAAAAATATATATATATATATTAAACTAGAAACTATGGTCAATTGATTTTAGCAGGAGGAAAATGTGGCTCATTTCTATTCTTCCACTGGTTACCTTTTATATTAAAAAAATAATTTACTTGCATAATTTTTAGATATTTATAATTAAAAAGAAAAAAAAATATTAAAAAGAAACATTTTTGTAAATAGATAATTGTTTTAAGTGAATTGGAACTTGAATTGGTGGCCATTGATTTTGCACTTCCATTTCAGCCACTAATGGAGGCAGGTATTTCTGGCAATGCTCTTCTCTCCATCTCCTCCCTGGCCAGCAAATACTGCAGCATCAATCCAAACTGTGGAAATGAGAAGGAAGTGAGCAGACTGATCAGGCAACTCATAAGAAACATCAGCTTCAGCTGTGACATACGACAGAAAGATGCCAGGATGGTGAGGGGACAAATGACTTGAGAATATATTTTTCTCATTCTTTTAATATTTTAAATATATTTGTAAATGGTGTACGGAGGCGACTCCCGTTTTAAGGAAAACTGGTTGCTAATAAAGATATTGCCCCATCTGTTATCAATGGAACTAGAACACAGTTTTTTGTTTTTTTCTCTCAACATTTTCAGGTAATCATCTTTTTTAAAAATTAGTAGTAATTTCAGGGTTATTTATCAACCAAGCAGCTGGTTAGTGTACTCCCCTTTCTCATGACTGCAGTAACAGTTTGGTCTGTCTGTATTTGGGGATCACTTAGCCAACTCATTAGTGTAAGGTTCTTCTGGGTGCTCAGTTTTCTCTCATGCTCTTTGGCTAGTCTTTATGCAAAGAAAACTGGTGATGAACTTAGGGGGTCTACCATAAAAAAACTGTTAAACCATCTATTCATTTTTAAAATGGCTGTTTTAAAAAGTCTAATGTATTTTTTTAATGAACAAAGATTTGATTAGATGCATAGTCAAGTAAACAAAAGAATTTCTTGTGATATAAAAACATTTTAAAAAATAGAAAATAAAAGCCTTTATTCAGAATTAACTTTTTTTTAAATACAGGATTTAATTATTATTTCGTATCATCCTCTGTAGACCGTGTACACACTTCGTGCTATTGGGAACATTGGTCATTCCACAGAAGCTGTGCAAAGACTGGGTCAGTGTTTCAATATTAAAAGCAACCCGATGGAAGTTCGTCTGGCTGCCATTGATGCGTTCCGGAAAATACCTTGTGACCTTAATGATGTAAGTAGACATTTATTTTTGATGTACACTGCTTATTATTCATCCCTGAGGAATGGAGTGTGCCTCGAGCTCTTGTGCTTTTTCTTCTTGATGGTGATCAAGAGGCTGAAAATTTGTGTTGACCAAGAGTAATGAGAAAGAAAGAAAGAGCCCCCAGAATTGGTGAAAAATACCCCCCTCTCGTTTTTTAAAGTTGTAAAATTATGAATTTGCTACAGGTAAATATTTTTTAGTGGTTAATGGAATTTTGTAATTTTGTGAAATTTTATCTCTGCAGAGATCTGATTTGATGACTGTATTCAAGAACATGAATGAGGATTCTGAGATTCGAATTGCTGCCTACCTTGCTCTGATGCAGTGTCCAACAAAAGACAAGCTGATGGACATCCGCAACGTACTGGAGAATGAGTTGGCAAATCAAGTGGGTTCCTTTGTCTGGACCCACCTTACCAACTTGCAGGAAACATCAGATCCCCTCCTCCAGGACATCCGCTCCATCCTGGAAGACATGGACCTAAACAGAGAGTTTGATCTGGACAAGAGGAAGTATTCACGCAACTATGAGGGTTCATTCTTCTCCGAAAAGTTTAATGCTGGTGCCAAGCTGGATAGCAACCTGATCTGGTCATCCAAATCCTTTGTTCCCCGTTCTGCTATGGTCAACCTTACCATTGACCTCTTCGGACATTCTGTGAACATTTTTGAAATGGGTGGACGCATTGAAGGTTTTGAATACTTTCTAGAGTCACATTTTGGACCAGGTGTGCCGAAACATACTGTAGATAGAGCAGCAAATCTGATCAACAAACCAGTGAGTAAAATTACTAGCTAGCCAGATTTAGTGATTGATTGATTGATTGACTGACTGTCTCTACAGATGAACAGAAAAGAAAACTCTGAATATGTCTTAGTTGAAGCTTAGATGATTTGTCTCATCAATTTTGACTTTTTATAATGACAAAACTTTAATATTAAAAATAATGATGGCTATATAAATATAATTTTTAATTACATTTTTAGGAATTATTGGGAAAATTTTAAATAAGACAATTTATCAATACTTATTATTATCTTATTGTTTGGTTATTACTGTACTAGGCAGTTTAACAATTTTTTCCTCTTTATATACAGGATGCCTACTAACTTTGTTTTTGTAGGGGGGGAAGAAGCTTCAACAGTATAGATAATAACAACACATCTCTCTTACTCTTTTAGAATTTTAAGAGACCTAAGGATGAACTGCATGGCTCCATGTACATGCGAATGTTTGGAAATGAGCTTTACTACTCTGACATCCAGGATATGAGGAACTCCTACAACAACTTCAACTTGGAGAAATTCCTAAAGAATCTTTCACAGAACAAAGAGGTGTCACTTACCAAGAGCATGACACTGCTTGACAGCAAACTCATAATCCCAACTTGCCTCGGGCTGCCGCTGAACCTGAGTGTGAGTGCCACAGCCAGCACAGCCCTGAGGGCAAAAGGCTACATGAACTTCCAGAATTTCAAAAACATCGAGATAAAAGGATCCATTGAGCCAAGGTGAGTTTTTCTGAGGATATCCAATTGAGCTGTTGGCTTCAAACTGGAATTACTTGCATGAGATGAAAACCAAAACAAAAAAAAAAAGAGAGAAAAAGAATCAAAACCGACTGGTCACAGCTGTGGGACGGCTGCTGGTTCATCTGGACGCTGTCTTGTACAGTTACAAACTCTGCTCAAATTAACCTTTTTTTTTAATGCAGTTTTTCTTGAAACATGCACTCATACACCAGTGTTTGTCTTTCTGCAGTGCTGCCATTGAGGTTGTTGGCGAGATGAGTGTTGACGCCTGGACGTCCAAGACTGGCCTGAGGATGGTGACAACTGCACACACAAGTACAGCTGCTGAGTTCAGCATAGTCGCAGACAGTGGAAAGTTGGTGGACGCCAGGTTCATCTTGCCGAGAAAGAAGCTGGAGATATTTGACCTTAGGTAAAAGCATTTCATGAAGTTTTTTAGGGATCTAAAATGGTTACTTTACTGCCCAAACATCAACAGCGAACTAACTCACTGCTTCTTTTTTCTGCTGTTTCATTTGCTGAAGTATAAATCATATTTAGCGTTTTTATATATAAAAAAGAAACGGATTCCATTAACCACCTGAGAAGGGCCATTTTACATGAAAAATCTTTAAAAAAATTTTTTTTTTTTTTTTTTTGTCAAAAACTGAAGGAAGATAATTCTGTTGTGTGAAATTAACCCTTCCCTACCAACAAGAATTAACGGAGGATGCTGTCATTGCGTTGATGGATCAAACGTTTTGTGAATGCTTCATAAGCATTGGCTGAGGAAGAAATTGTAAAAATAAAATGAATGAATTGCAAATAATGCAAAGGAGCAAAGGTCCATTAGGGACTTTATGTAAATTTGAATAGTTAATTTTAAGGATAAGTTTATTATATTATGGACTTCGGCTAGAACTGGGCAATTTTTGTCTGTCAGCTCTGGTTTTCAAATTTTCTTTGAACTGACTTCAAAAAGCAACAAAAAATTTGTTTTGTTTCTTGAAAAGTAAATATCTGTTTTGAAAGATGAGTGAAGAAAATTTCATTCAATAAATATATCATATAAGCCAAAATATGGGACTGTGGCATTTTGTATGATGGTACCATTTATAATAATTTTAAGTAAGAATATTCTTTTGAATACATTTTAGGAGCAACTTCTACATCATCAGAAGAAGCAAGTTGGTGCTGCAGAAAATGATCGACAATGTGAAAAAATGTAGTTCCTGCACTGGCCAGTTTATGAACAGTCTTACTGGTCTCAGGCTGTGTCAGGAGGTTCAGTTCCCAAGTGCTGTCATGCAGCAGAACGCTCCCTTCTTTCCTTTCACTGGCCCCACTGTTCTCAGCCTCACCCTGGAAAATGAAGATGTCCCTCGTGGTTTTATTGCGGAAGTCAAACTGATCCAAGTAAGTAGCAGAGAGATAGATTTCCCATGATAACGAGTATGAAGCAGCATGTCGACGATTTTCCATGGTCGCGGCGGCCCAGGTGTTTCTACTTCCTCCTCTGGGCAGGTTTGTGTAGAGAGTGGTGGGTGACCCATGTCCTGTCTGATGGTGGCCTGTGTGTGACCACTGTAAACAGGGAAGACAATCAGCTTATGTGAAAAACAAGCGGTGTGCTACTGTGTCACCATTAATTAGTGCTTTATTCTTTTAAAAATGAGTATTTTAAAATATATTTAACACCATTTCAGAATATCGTGATATTTAATTTCCAAAGCTACTAAGGGAGATAACTACAGTGATTAAAAAACAAAAATGTTTTCTTTTTGTTTTTTACACAACACATTTACTGACAAGAGCTGCTTTATTATTTCAGAGACCCGCTGGTGGGGTTTTAGGAAAAGTTCTTTTTGACACCCCAATGTCCAAAATTTCACGACTTATCTCCCTTGATTTGGATGTCCAGATGGAAAAGAAAAAATTAAATATCTCTCTCATCTCTCCATGGAAAACCTTGAATGTTGAAAGTAAGTTGTTTTTTTGTTGTAAATAGGAGGAATTTTGTCTAGAAAAGTTGAGAATTACCAAAGAATTTTTTTGAAAGGAAGAAAGTTTTTCTAAAATTTGCTCACTTGAAGTGAGTCACTTCTAATTAATTTTGAATTGAATATCAATATTTTCTCATTATATATTTGATAATTTTTATTTTCTAATAGTACTTTTTTTTCAATAAATAAATAAATAAAAAATGAATTTTTTGGAGGTTTTGAAATTCTACGTTATTTAGAGGGCGGCAAATTCTACGACCGCCCCGGGCGGCACAAACGCTAGCTACACCCCTGCCACAGTTATCTATCTTGATGGACCATTTCGTTGCAGACTTTATCTGTATTACTTTCTAGAGTTTAATTACTATCTAAAGTTTGGATGTACTGTTTTAATTCCATGGCTGGGTTTATTAACATAAATTGGTTAAATGTACTGTATGTCAAAACAGAATTTAAAAATGTCTGAAGAAAGCAACTGACCCTGCTGGTGGCCATTTCTGTTTACAAATATCCATTAAATATGTAGAACATGATTGTAAACTAATAATACATTCCTAAACTCATTAAATATGAAATAGAAAACATTTAAAGACCCCTTATAAATCTGAAATTTTTTGTTGCTTTACCAATAAAACTATAAATACGAACAGTTTGTCTTGGCGACCTAATTGTCTGTTCTGGGTTAGCAACTAAAAATATTAAGCATCTAAAAGCAATCATTTCTCGATGCTGTCTTTGGTGACAAGGAATAATTAAATACTCTAGTTTTGATTTGAAAACAGATTGGGTGAACTTTATTTGAGCAAACTGGTGTTGTGTGGAGATCTATGACCATAGAAAAGGATTATTTTCCTGATGTTATATCTAACTCTTGAGGAGGTTCTTCGTAAAGGGATTGTTATTTAAGTACAACTGCCTATCTATTATTAACAGGGTCTTTTGCCAATTAAATCTGAGAATGAAAAAAGCCTGGTGGATGAAAAGTAAATGATAATGCATTGCAAGATGCACATCAGCCATAGCTTATGTTTGATTTGTATGACTATTTCTTAAATTTTACATTTAAAATCAAATCATTGCATAGTTAGATATGATAACAAAAACTAGACTAGTATGTTGAGTACACAAGTATGTATGGTGATTCCAGTTCTTTTTGTTAGTTGCTGCTGTCCAATTGCTAGTTGCTGCTGTCCCTGACTTTTTTTACAAAAAAGTTCATGCATTCTGGTATGCAACATCCATGAGTTAACCGTTTTGAATGTAGCACTTTGCTAAAATAACAACTACAATGTGGTGAAATGATTTTTGAGGTCATCTGGTTTCAATGTCACAAATTATCCCTGTATTGTACTACTGTAGCTTATAGACCCATGATAATGAAACACCTGAAGAAAGGTCAGCTAATATATTACATCTATTTACTGTAAATACTTAATTACTCATGTATTCATTGGAAACTATTACCATAAACACAGCTGGAACTTTTCAGTAGTTTGACTTGGTTGGTTGGTTGGCTTCCTTTGCATGCATTTTTGAGACAAAGTTGTCAAGGTTATGGAGATAAAGCCCCAATCTGCTTGTTGGGTATGCAACTAACATTTGGGCAGTTGGATAAATATGTACACTGGTAGTCAAAATATTTGCATCTTGTGTTTAAACAAAATATTAACTTCATTTTGTTAGTGTTGGTTTTTCTGATAGCTTAGCTTGGTAAATGTTAATAAAATGCACATTTTGTTACATAAATGATATATAAGCAGCAGCAGCATATGCTTAAACATTGTACCATTTAAGGTGTAATTACACTTAAACAAATCAGAATTATTTTGGGTGATGCACTAATTTTGGCTACCACTGTAAATGAAATATTGACATAAATGTAGTGTAGTATAATATATTTCTTGGTCTAATTATTTTATATGTAGAAAAAAAAGCTGCTTGGTAGTTTGAGCTGTACTTTAAGTAGATAAATTATCAAAGTAGCTTTTCTACAGTAAAGGAGTCAGGAAGACTTTGTAACAGAAACATCTGTTTGTTCATTCTAGGCTACTACCAGAACCAGAAAATAATAAAGCTCTCTGCTGCCTATCGTTCCAAAGAAGAGAGTGGTAAGACTTTGGAATATAAGGCAGAAGGCGAGTTGGTAATGAACCCCAAGAGTCGCTATATACCGAGATTGCTGATTCGGACACCATCAAGGCAAATAGATATCCAAGGAAGCATTAGGTATCTTGAAGGAAAAAAGCTGGATGTTGACCTTTCAGCTAAGGGAATAACAAAAGACACCATGTCATTCAAAGGTAAAAAAAAAAAAATATCTGCTGCTGTAACAATTTCTGCATCTTCAAAGTGGATTGTTTGTTTAGCATCATCTGTAATTCTCAGACATTTATCTTCAAAGAGTTTGCCTGAAACATTAACTTATGGATCTATTGTAGTGAAGAGAAAGGGGCTGTAAGGGAGATTGAAATTCTGAAGATTTCATAGATTCCAAGTAGGTTCTTGAAATCTTCTGTTCAAACCAATACTGATCAAGTTTATTGGTTTTGTGTTCATATTTATTATTAAAATTAATTAGCAAGAAAAGAACTAAGTGGTAGTTTCTGTTGATTAATAATGCTTTTATTTATATATATATTTTTTTAAGTTTGGATGTGATGTAGCTTTGTAGCCTAAATTTTAAGCCACTTTCTCCTGCAGCTCTTGTGCTTTATGTCAAGAAGGAACTGACTGCTTCTGCCTCAGCTCGCTACAAGAACAACATATACGAAGTAACATCAAAGCTGGGCAATGAGATAAGGAAGAATGGTGGATTCATGTACAAACCAGAGCTAACAGTCAGTTTTTCTACCTCAGATGTGGTGGTTTTCAGGGGTGATATTGACTACCATCCATTGCAGAACATTTCTCTCAACCTGATGCTCGACAAAGTCTTTGTGGACAAGGTGTCATTCTCTGGTGAGTCATGAATGCTATAGCTTTTGCATCCTGGCAGCTGAGTAGGTTTTGATAGGCCATTCAAAATTAAACCCTATTTTCTGGTGTTGACTGATGATCAAATGTCTTCATCTTGTTGCTGTTGCTCATTATTAAATGTTCTGCCTCATCATTCTATACTTTGGTTACTAGACCTCATTTCATCTAGTGGTTTACAACTCCAGCCAGAGCACTAATATGGTTTCAGTCTTGCTCTTCTACATATCTGGAATAACTAAGCAGATCTTTGTTCGTGCATTTTCCCTCTGCTCAATAATAACTTCCAGGACAAACATCTATATTAATGTCTGAGAATGGTACATTTCTAAGCCAGAGCAGCAGATTGACCTTCGGGAACCCCATCTCTTTCACTTATGGTATTGGTATAGATAATTCTGTGTTGGTTAATCCAAAATGCTAATTAGGAAGGATAGTATCACCATAATAAAAACAGCTCCTATTATTTAAAAACATTGAATTAGGCTACCAGCTCTTAAAATATCTGTTAACCCTTTCTTCACAACTGTCAGTTTTTAGTACTTGTAAAAAAAATTTATTAGTTTAAAAAGTTTTCTCCTGTTGTAGGGGTTGCAACCATGAATAGAGGCATCAAGAAGTCTGAGTGTGATATGAACGTTGATTTCAAGTCACCATGGGCAAATTTTAACACAAATGGGATGATGAACATTAATAATGCACGGCTCACTTCCAGGTTCAAGATTGACTACACTGTTGGCCGCTATTCAGATGTGATTCTAATTAACAGCAAGATTCGCAACCAAAGCACAAAGTCTCTCAAGTTGTACTTAGGCAATATGTGAGTATTGTGTACACAGCTGTTGAATATCTATGCTGTCCTTGGCTGTTTGTTCTTGGGGGAGACAAGTTGTTTTGCTTCAACAGGAAGAAAAACTCCCAACTGTCACAAAGTATGTGGCTTGGTCTGAAGTGGGAAGAAATCAGTCAGAACCATTTCCAGTCACCATGTAGGTGTATTTTTAATAGGATAAACTATATTGATTAAGGTGGCATCATACATATGGGTTTCAGATTACCACTAGAGGATGTATTTAAATGTTTTTGTGATTAGCTGCGAATATAACATGACTACATAATGTTAATAAACAGGTTTATGAGGGTGGTTGACTTGGTGTAAATTAAAATTTAAAATATTGTCACTTTCACTTATAAAATTTTAAATTAAGACTTTGGTAGTGTGATTTGTTTCCATAATGCAGTTGAAAAATTGTTATGTATGGCAACTAAATTATCCTTTTTTCCTAAGTAAAATTGTTATTCAGACATTCTTACATTTCATGTTCTTTAAACTACTATTCAGAAATGTCTAAAATTTCTTAATTTTCAGCAATATGGACCGAAAAGAGAAGCAAGCTTTTGTAATGGATTTCAAATTTGAGCAGGCAAAGAATCATTTGGAAACCAAACTAAATCTGAAATACATTTCTAAGAAACAAATGCAGAACTTTCATTTCTCTTCGATACTAAATCACAAACTCTCATCTCCCCAGAAGAGTGTCAACTACTCAATGACCCTGCTGTTCCCACCCAAGGTATTTATACTTAAAGATATAAATGGAATGAATTGTCTGAGGATGATTTTAAAAAATCTATAAATTTGTAATAAACAGTTTTCTCATTTGAAAAGAGAGAAAAATCCATTTTCAGATCAGATTTCAAACAGCCAGTTTATTTTTGGCCCTCAAAGGGAATTCAAACAATGTATGGCATTATTCAGAACTTTGACCATCTATTTTTGGTCTTCACTCACTAATGCAACCTCAAAAAAAGCAACAACCATCTTTTGTAATAACTTTTCTGTGTATTATTGAGTTTGAGAGGGGAAAGGTTTAAAATTATTGGAATTCACATGAAATCAATGATAGTTAGGGGTCAGTTGACTTTTTGTCATACAGCTTTGGTATCATTTTAAACTATAAAACCATAGTGAAGGATGACTTCCATCTGCCTCCAGAAACCACTTCTGAGTTGGTATATCATGTCTTTTGTTAGTGTTAATTACAAATAACAGCCATTGAACTAGTTTATTCTGTGACAGATTTGTGTAATTTGATTTTAAAAAAAATTATTTTGTTTTATTACAACAAGAACAACAAAAGCTATGAATAAAAATGGCTTCAGTGAATAGCTTGTTTTTTTTTTTCCCCCTTGGCTATTATCATTATAAAATCTATATATATGACTGTTTTCTTTTCCGAATTTAGGATGTAGACGTTGGTGTGAAGATACAACATGTCCACTCTCATGAATTCCCAGTGCGAAGAATCAGCAGTGTTGTTGTTGTGCAGTATGCCAAAGACAAAGAGATAAGGGGTCAGGTCGACTTTGTCAATCCAAAGTCCCAACTCTATAATAGTCGTGGTTCAGTGATCCTCTCTACTCCAGGATGGGAACTCATGCTTGAAGAGACATTCAGGCAAAACAAAAAGACAGACTATGAGAATGAACTGAAAGTTCGCCACAACAGAAGAGAGTTATTCACCCTAAAGAGCTCCTACAGCCAGGCTGGGCAGAGCACCCATGAAGTTAAGAATACTCTGTTGTTGCCAAACTATCATCAAGCTATTGCCAATGGGTTTTTCCATTTTGATGGCAGATATCTAAAGAGTAAGCTTGAGCTAGACATGGATGAGGGGATAATTAGCAAAAGTCATATAAGATATGTTGTTGAAATGTCTGGAAACTATTCAAGAAACAAAAACAAAATGGTTGCTGGGTCAAGCCTTGGGGTAGAGTGGAACAGTGACCAGATTATCACTGTAGAAGGATCTTTTCAACATAACTATGGCCAGAAGATGTCTGGGAAGTTTGGCATCAACACTCCATTTGAAGTTTTGCATACAGCTTCAGCAAACTGGAAATACGTGTGGGACAGTGAGCAGCAGTCTTCAGAGGTGTTTTTAAATTACAATAAGCACCAGATTCATGGTAAGATGAAGCTTGATATGGAACCATTCAATTTCAACATTAATGTACAGCTGGAGTGCCCATGGAGGAGTCGGGGCATGAAGACTGAAGTGTACTACAGCAATGACAATTTAGAAGGTAGCTTGCTGCTGACTGAAGACTACAAGAGAATACTCAAACTTTTTGTGTCCAACAAGAACAGGCATGGTTATGAAAAAAAGACAAATGTGAAGTTGGAAATGGATCGGTACAATGGAGAATTTATGCTCAAGCATGGATCTCATTGGAGGGACAATTCTGAAGGATTCCTTACTCTGAACCAACCACATTTTCTGCATAAGCTTGATATCAAATATAAGCTTGTGGAGGATGGACTCACTTCTGAAGTTTACTTTGTTTCATCACATGAGACATACAGAAATGGGAATCTTACCATTAGCACAAAAAATGGAGTAAATGAAATGAACATGGACACAAAGCTACACATCAACAATAAAACCTATGCAGTGTTGACAATGAAATACAATAGTGGAATGTATGGTTTTAACTTTGAAGCTATGGGGGTTAATGGAAAGATGGAAGTAAAACATACTGCTAGAGAGCAGATCACCATGCATTTAGACTTCCAGTTCATGAACTATATGTCCATCAAACTAAATGGAGACTTAGCCTTGCACTGGTTTACCAATCGTGGTAATTTGAACCTGGATGTTTCCATGCAGAAGCATGGAGATGTGAAGCTTGTTACTAAATGGTTCAACAAAGATATAAGTCACCGGATAGATTTCACACTGACCTTGCCTGATAGAAAAGAAATATCCGCTGAAAGCTTTCTGAGGTTTGCAGATGCAGCTACAGGTAGTAAGATCGCTTTGAAAATCAGTTCTGATTTTCCCACCATGCAGAAATTTGATTTATCACTGGAGTATTACAAGGTTGGAATGAAGGGTCATTTTGAATTGAAACCACTTGTTAAAAGAATCAGTGTGGAGAGCACACTAATGTTTTCTGGCAACTACAATGGAAAACTAAACATTCAGACTGATTACATGAACCTGGGGAACATAGAGGCAAAATTTTCTGTGGGGAACAATGTCTGGCAGAATGACTTGAGGGCAAACATCACAATGAACGGTGTACTCATTTTTGATGCAAATGGAGATTATCAGATTAGGAGTCTGAAGGATTTTGGTGGGAAGTTGTTAGTGACGACCACACACAGTCGGTTTCACATTTTCAAGGTGGAGCTTGCGCACAATGGAAACTTCCCGAAGGATTTTGACTGCAAGCTGATCTTGCAAGCTGGCAGGGATGTTTCGGTCTCAGTCATTGTGGAGCAAAAACGCAGGAGCAGCAGTCTAGAAGCTGAGTTCATGATCTCTGGCTATAAGAAGAGTCAGTTCACACTGTCTCGCAAAGGGATGTTTGATAATGTGGTCTTCAGTGCAAAAGTGCAAACTGGAGATGAAGGCAAATATATGATTAAAGCCAAGCACAGGAATGACTTTAGCAAGAGAAATGTGGATGTTTCTCTGTCTTCTCCATCCCATGACGACATCACTGCAGTACTGTCCTATGAGATTCACCCTGGACGTTTCAGCTCTGAGATTCAGGGAAAATTTGGGGAAGAAGTATCAGTTCATTGTAAAATTAGTAGTGATTTTGACTACTTTCAAATGATGAATATCGATGGTGAGTATTCATTCAGGGCCTACAGACATACATCTGCAGGAAAACTGGTATTAATTAATGATGATAGCTCTGCAGTTTATAAGCAAGATGCAGTGTTTAGTTACAATGACAAGAAAATTAAACTGTCGAGCACAGTATTTTTATCCAGGAACATGAAATGGGAATTGATGCTTGACACTCCATTTCATGTGGCAGCCAATATGACACTGAAAGTAATCACACACTCGTTCTATGACACTGATCTGCTGCTGAAGTTTAAAACCCCCAAAACAACTGGTTGGCAGAAGATTGAGTACAACCACAATGCAAAGAAAAAACAAAGTGATGTAACCAACTTCAATGTGAAGCTTGACACTACTCTGGGGATCAAGGGCAATGTCGAGCTGATGATGGATACTAGCAGCTTGAAAACCACCGATCTGATAATGGATTTTGAGACTCCATGGTCAGCAAGGTCGCACAATATTAAGTACAATCATCTGGCAGATTTTAACAGGAGGGGTCTCAGCGTGGCTGTGGACTTTGTGACAACCTTTAACATTGATGCTAATATGAAGCTGAATGTGAACCGTAGTCAGTACTGGAACACAAATCTGCAGATTGCGTTCAGCACACCACTTCAAGACCGTAAGCAGAAAATCACGTACATTCACAACGGGCAGGACATAGGCCAGATGATCAAATTGAATGCAAAACTGGACACCACTTTCAAAGTCAACACCGATGTGAAACTAAATTTGGATGGATATTTTAGGGGCACAAATGACAGAAATTTAAGAGCGGCTGATATCACCATCAAAGTTCGTACTCCCTTTATGTCGGAGTGGATAGTTAGCAAGCACAGCCACAGTCTGCACCAAAACAGCTTTGTTCTGAGCCAGAAAGTTCTGCTTAATAATGGTTACAGCAACAGAGATTATTTGAAGGTAAAAACCAATTTGGATTTTGCTGATGATTATTCCGGCCGGCTAACAGTCAACTGGGAGGACAAGTCTATAGTTACAACTGCTGAGCTGAAGCCAGTATATCCACCCACTGGGAATCTGGATGTGCGGTCGACCTTTGATGCCTTCAAGAGACTGTATGTGAAATATGAACCAAACAAAATGGATGCAGATCTTGAGTTGGATTTGAAAAATATGAAATACAGTGTTGGCACATTCATGGATCATCAGAGCGCCAGGGGTAACGTGTCCCTGAACTGGGACAAAAATTGTAGAGATTGCAACTATGACTTTCAGGCAGCATTTATGAATGCCAAATCAAGGCAGAACTCAGTCAGGAAACTGGATGTGAAAGTGCTGCACCCTGCAAACATTTTGGGGCTGAGTGGGAGCTTGAGGACAAATTCAGAGTTTATTGCGGCAGATGGCCAGGTGGAGTGGGATAAAGTGAACCAGCACAAAGCAGGTTTTCTGGCTGAGCTGAAACGTTTTGATAAGCAGAATGTTGGCAAGTTCAAAGTAATCACTCCAGAGCGCAATCTTCAGGTGCTCGGTACATACATCAAGCCCAGGGATAACCGAGCCGAGATGGAGGCAACCTTCATGTGGAATGCCAACCGGGACAACAGCCAGAAGATCACTTTCATTGCCAATGTTGATTTTGGCAGAGACATGCTGGATACTGATTTTATTATGAAGTTTCCAAAGCAGAAAAAGGTTAGTATTTATGTTAGTTTTTCTCCTACTTTCCACTGAAATCTGCATTATAAACAAGGCAAAAAGTTGTATTTTGATACAATGTAGTAAATACCTCTACTCCTTTAAGTCAAAACCATGATAATATTTAATTTCTAGTTGCTGATTGGTGTTTTTATTATTATGCACAGCACTTGTTAATTTTGGGTTCCATGTTTATACACCTTTGAAACTTAACATCTTTCTCTGACTCATTTCATAAAAGGATTTTGTTTACATTCAGACACAAGATTGTCCTGTAACAGTAGACAACAGACCCTAGTTCAGGCCCCACCATAACCTTAGGCAAGTTTTCCTGGTCTGAAAATGTCTCTGTCCATCTGCCTCATTTCATGAGAATTTTTAATTTCTTTGACTTCAGTTTTGTGTTTGTTTTACCCAAGTAAATTCGTAAACTACATGATTAGACCCCACACCTATGGCTGTTTCCCACAGAAATGTTTCTTTGAGACGCTGAAAGTTAGTTGTTTTAGACACACGTCTAGAATGTTGCGCGGCAAATTTACTAAATCTAATGATACAAAAATAAACCAAGAGCGAAGTGAAGTGATTTTTTTTTTCTTTTTGTTATAAGAAACATTCTGAACTCTCTCTCGTTCATTTACTGATGCGTAAGGAACATATTATTAATTTATGATAGTAAGTTAGCAGTTTAACAATAATAAAAATGTTTTATCTATAGGGTGTACAATTAAAGACTGTAGTGAGAAGATACCAGAACCAAGTACTATTTGATGGAAGAACAGAGTTTAGTTTGGACCAAGAACAGCAGAAGACATTAACTTTTGTCACTAAAGTGACCAGCATAGACAAAGGTCACACCTTGAATGTTGGTCTCACCCATCCACACTCAAAACTCAACACCTGGCTAAAGTCATACTATACTCACTCGAGTGGAAGAGGAGCTTGTAAGAGTGAGGTATCTCTGGAATATGATGATTCGAAAGGAGAGACACAGACTTTCAAAATGGTGGGTACCATCAACAAACAAACACAGGAGGGCAACTTGGAGGTAAGTTCACTTGGTATTGTCTGTCAGCACAGGTATATTGGTACAGTAGTGGCTTGGATCAGTGTCATATTCTGCAAGGCTTTTAAACAGAAATGAAGTTAATTATTATGCGTGACAAGTTTAGTGGTTTTTGATTTATAATTTTCTTTTTAAAAGAAAAGGAAAAATTATTCAGGCTTTCAAGGCGGCAACTCCTCTTAATTATGTAATATCAGAAATGTATATTTTTTTGCTTTTTTCAGAGGTGGTAGTAGTTGTGCTAAACGGAATCTGGTGTTAACTGATAAAGAGGAGATTCATGAAACATTTACTTATACGTTGTCCAGTGCTAGAACTATAATGGCTGTAGATAGAATTTCCTGGTTTCCTTTTTGTATTGAAGCAGTTTGCTTAACAACATCTGCTGTTTCCTCACTTGACCGTTAGATTGCTTTCTTCAAAACTTTAGTTGCTGGCTCCTGGAAGGTACTTAAAGCTGATTGGAAACTTGCACACCAGTGATGATCTGTACAAGTTGGGTGTGAAAGTGGATACCACAAACAGCGATCTGATGGAGACTGATGTAGCTGTCGACTTTTCCAGGAACACAGTACACTTCCAGATGAACTATGACTTGAGTGAGTGTTCTATTATCATTTTTAAGATCCCCTCAAAACCACAGCAGAATGTGGCTACCTCATTTGTCTGACAGCTCTGCTGAGAATTCCTTCCATCTGTACACAGCCATGTGCTGCCAAAATCTCTGGATTCACAAATCTTCTTGTTATGTAGTTAAAAATTGCCTGCAGTGGTAATGGAATGCAAACTTTCTCTAAAGAGGACTGAAACAGTAGCATGGCATTTTGGGACAACATAACTATTAAAAAAACTCCATATTTAGTAGATGCTGCCATTGTTCCATGGCTTGATTTTAGGCAAATGTTAAGATGTAAGGGGATTTTTGTATAAAACTGCTTCCTCTCTCTTATTAATGTAAGTAAATTTTTGGAATTACTCCATAGCTCCTTGACATTAGGTATGCATGATGTGATTAACCAAGTCTGCTGTTGTCTTTTAGTGGAGTCATGGAATGCAATATTCTGCCAAATTCATAAACAAAAATGGTTTTCCCCATTATCTGCTTTAAAACCTCTAAGCCAGGGATGGTTGTTTTTCATCCCCACACTAGCAAAAGAAAATAGTGTAGTGTGTTCGGTTGAAAACACTAAACTGGCAGTTTTGTTTTTCTACTTTCACAGACCAAGATAAAATCTACCACGTGACAGCAGGGTACCACAATGGTAAGGATGTCATTGTTGAGGCATACCGTACTGCAACTTCCCAGCAAACGATACAGGATGGAAAATTCTTTCTTCATCTCAACACTTCTCGCATTCTCCACGCTCGTCTCGATTGGCGCCCAACTTTGATGAACGATATTTATGTAAGCTTATTTTCAATTTACACCTATAATCAGCTGTCTTTCCACCATGCAAAAAAAAAAAAAAATCGCTACTTAATTGGTTCCTGAGTTCAGAGTAACTGCTTAAAAAATTGCTTTTCTGCCTACAGCTACCTTGGTAATTTATTGTTAGATGTAAAAAAAGGAATTCGATCATCTATTACAAAAACTAGATGTCCATGTTTTTCTTTAAAAGAATTTAGTGATTCCTTAACATGGCTGCTAAAGCAGTACTTCTGTGGATCTGATCTGCAACATTTGGAAGTACATCCTTGACCAGGGTTATAACTCTCGATCTGTAACACGTGCTGGTGTGTAGTCTTAATGCGTCAGTTTGCTTCATACAGAATTTTTCCAAGATCGTGTAGCTGTCTGAAAACACTGGCGTATCAGTAGGGTGCTTCATTAGTATATCGTTAAGTATCTCCAGCAAACATGCACAACCATAAGAGCAACTGATTTCTTTTGTAGCAATTTAGCCAGGAGAAGATTCGCAGGTACCAGCGTGAACTGATGGAGATGAAGAGAGAGTTGCAAAGGATTTTGCTCAGTGAGGCCTCAGCAAGAATGGAGCTGACAAAGAGGTCCTTTGGTGATGACATTGAGATATTGCAACGGATGGGGAAACAGACAGTCAGACAGCTTATGAATGAGTTCAACCTCTGCATTAAGTACATGAAGGAGTTCTATAACCGAAACTATCTCAATGTAAAGACAATGTACCAGGCAGTTGAGGCATCTTTCATGAAAACCCGGCAAGTACATGTATGAGCATGATTCAACTTCCAGTCATGTGACTGTGGCATATATGGGCATCTGCAAGGGTGGGGGGGGGGGAGAGACAGCAACTGCCCCTCCCCCTAGAAAGGTGATGATGATTGTCTAACTGTACCTGGCCGTTAATATTATTTTGTCAATCTATCTTTCTACCTTTACCCTGCACACCCTCTCTGGGAAAAAAAATCCTGCAGATACCCATATATATATTATATATCTATCTGAGTTGCTGATTTTCCTTTACTTTTTCACTTATCACTGGGTAAACTATTTAGTTTAGAATCATATGATCCAGTATTTCACACACCCCTAGTGAAAGTGAGCAGACTCTCTTTGATGGAACTGACAGGTCAGCCTTCTCTGCTTGTTATCCTCAACCTAAACCCCATAGAATCTCTGGGACCCTGTCATTATGATAACACTTTCCAGATATTGGTCAATTATGCAAATGTTTCATCTTCAGTAAACTCATAGAATTTGTGTCAATGTATTACCCCCAGCTCTATTTGCAATACAGATATTATTCACAAGGAAACTT
Organism: Nautilus pompilius; assembly: GCA_018389105.1. Lineage (NCBI taxonomy): Eukaryota > Metazoa > Mollusca > Cephalopoda > Nautilida > Nautilidae > Nautilus > Nautilus pompilius. The sequence continues at coordinate 354,862 of JACATO010000640.1, read as the reverse complement.
ATTAAACTTTTTTTTTTTTCCCAGTGCCATGCTGGAAGGCTTAAAAATGACTCTTGATAAAAAGTTTGAAGAGAAGTTGCAACAACTGGAGATATTATGGATGCACTTGAGGATAGCGTATGCTGATGTCTACTCGATGCTAGTGGTAAGTTTGTAAAGAGAATTAAGAATAAAAACATTTGTTGGTTTATGTAATAAACTCATCTTGAGAGAGCGGAAATATAGTTTGTGGTGGGTTTCCTTTCCTCTCATTGGACTTGTTGAAGATGGATGTTCCAGGCAAAATATCTCAAGTTTTTAAAATTATCATTTGTGTTTGTTTATTTAACAGAAACAGAAAGACAACATAAAGCAGCAAATCATCAACAGATTTGCATTGTTCAGGAAGCAGAATGGTAAATTTATCAGGTGGTCAACGGACAAGTATATGGCTTTGTACAGGAAATCTGCATTGTGGCTTGAAGGTAACAGTCAGTCTGTTTTCATCTGTAATTAGTTTTACCAATTTTTGAGGCAGGGATGTCAAAGTAGCACTTAACACTAACCAGTTATTTGTAGAGTGGTAAGATTAACATGAGCTTGTATGTGGCATCTCAATGCTTACTGAATTTTAAAAAAATTTTAATGTGGATGGTAATGAATGGGATCTCTTTAGGGTTTTTATTTTTTTTTTTGCTACAGAAAATATATAGAGAGTTAAATTGCTTCAGCATAAGAAATTTTTAGTTCTATGCATCTTCAAATCTGCTTGTCTCTTCAGATAAATGGGAAACAGTAGAACAAATGCCTGGAATCAGGAAAGCACAGTCATTTATCACCAGCATCACCTATGATAAAGTGATGGACAAGATGCAGGCAGTCTTGGAGGCAACAAAACAGAAAACGGGGGCCATGATGGAAGGATTTAACGATGGCATTGAGTATTTACAAGGGAAAATGAGAGGGTTCCTGGATGACCTTAGGCAGAACTGCATGGTGAACAGTGGTCTGACTCTCATCCATGATGGATATGATCAGGTAATTCTTTAGTTTGAGGTCAGGAAGATCTGATATTGATGGCCACTGTAATTCAAAAGAAATTCCTGGGTTTTCATTCATGTTTACTTGTGCTTAATCACAACTTCTTTCTTACCATTTCCAGGCCAAATTGCTGCGCAACTACTGGGAGGGGCACAAGATAAAGGACAATTTGCTTAACTATGGCACTAGATACGTGAAGGAGCTGCGTGACCAGTACTTGGACTTCAACCAAGTCAAGGTCATTAAATTTGCACCCAAACGAGGAGAGATCGAGTTTGAAATTGAACTTCCTGTGCCTCTCTACTCCCTGCACAAATTTGACCATCTCCGCCTGGACAAAGACATTCACCGAATCATGCGTAGAGTCAACCGCTGGATACCTGGCCCCAACACAACTGTCTCTGACATCTATTACACTTACAAGCCATCATCAAACATTGCCAACTGGATTCCACCATTTGAAGGTAATTTATCTCACTGCTGATTCTCAATGTTATTTTAAAATTCTGGCTAATACATGTATTCTTCCACCCCACAGTAAAAGTATTCCGTGATTTCAGCCATGTTTTTCCCTCTGGAAACCCAATCAATGAAACGGTTAACATTCTTTGCTCCACTTAACTGTTGCAGCTTTTGCCACTGTACATAATGACCAGCATATAACAACCTTTGATGGACAGCACTTTGGTTTTGTTGGAGACTGCAGCTATCTTCTGACCCGAGACACTGTTGATGGAAACTTCACCATCATTCTGAACTACAAAAACAAGAAAGTGAAATCTATCACCATCTACGCATATGAGGACAAAGTGGATCTCTTCTCCAATTACAAGGTGTGTGAACAGTTGAAGAATGGATTGTTTCAGGAAATTAATTATTATTCTGGTTGCATTTGCTATTAGTGGAATACTTTTGCACCCATGTGGAAGCAAGAGATTGTTAGTCTAGTTTCTCTTTCAGGTTGAGCTGGATGACCAACCTGTGGAACTTCCTCAGCAGCTAGGGTACGCCACAATTCGCCGTGTTGGGCACATCATCAGATTTGACAGCTATCAGGGTTTCGCAGTCTTTGCCGATCCACTTCACGAGCTGTACACTGTGAACATCAGTGGCTATTATTTTGGGAAAGTTTTTGGTCTTATGGGCACCTACAACAATGAGATGAATGATGACCTGACCATGTCTGACATGACAGTTACCAATGATGTGACAAAGTTTGCCAACTCCTGGTTGGTGTCCAAGTATTGCCACAGCCAGAGGAATTATGCCATGGACCATACATTCTCTGAAAATGAGGAATGTGCTGCTCTGTTCCAGTTTGATGAATCTCCCTTGAGAGCTTGTTTCCACCAGGTACGTTGGGGATTTGTAGGAGCTTTCCCTGTAATTCTATCTCAGGGATAGAATTTAATCGATATTTCAAACCTAATTCACAACAAACTATGGACTGTGAAAGAAAAAACGAACCAACTAACTCCCTTTTTGTTACTTGTCTTATTTTTCAGGTTGACCCAGAACCATTTAATGATTTCTGTCTGGTTGACACGCAGTCTGCCAAGGCTTTCGATGAAACTTGCAAAGCTGCAGCACATTATGTGTATCATTGCGAAAAGGCTGGAGTACCTCTTAGACTGCCACGAGAATGTGGTAAGTTCCCCCTCCATGTCAATATATAATATTGGTACAGACCAGAACTGCAACAACAGATAGTAATGACGGTGACTCGGTTTTCTAGTCTATGGATGAGCTGATCGGAAAGCTAACTTATTATAACAACGATTAACATTGGGTTTTTACCTAAATAATCTGAGCTGTGTAAATTATTAATTTTGTGGATTGAAGACCAAACCTACTGGCAAGCACTGCTCAACTTAAAGGTGGAACCGAGGGTTTAATCAGTACAAAGTTCTAGAAAAACTGCATGATGTGAAAGTTAGTATAGACCCTTCAAGGGTATCTGCCTGATTCTTGAATTGAAGAAATATTGCAGGGAAAAGAACATTGCTCATTCTTGATAATGCAACATTTAAGGCCTTGAGGAGATGGATCAGACTGAGTTAATCTTTTATGACTGAAAATGGCCAGCAGCCATTTAATTAAGCCTGACCCCCTCTACCAGCTAATTTTATAAGAAATCTGTATTGCCCTGCAAGTAGCTGAGTATGAAAGTTTAATGCAGCATCCTTACTTTTCAGTGCACTGTTTGACAGAAAGTGGTGACTACTTTATCGAGGGAGACAACATCACCATTTCCACCAGAGAGCGGTCTAAAGACCTACCTTCATCAGCAGACATTGTGGTGGTGGTGGAGGAACGCTCATGTAACATGAATGATGGAAAGCAGATTGCCAAACTTCTCAATGAAGTTGAGAGCAAGCTCACTGAGAAAGGTAACTCTGAAATGTTGAGAAAAGATTATCTAGTTAGATGTTTTTCCTGATAACTACAGCAACATTCAATTTTAATTCTTATCCACTACAGGATTCACACACAACAAGTACGGACTGGTTGGGATCGGAGGTGTACAACCGTACGAATACACCCGCACCATGAATGGACAACTGATGGCAGGTGTGGCGCCCCTGGAAAATATGCTGAAGAGCATGCAGTACAAAAAAGGGTCAGAATCATTGGACATCATGAAAGCGGTGATGAGTGCAGCTCGCTATCCATTCCGTACAGCTGTGACCAAAAGCATAATACTAGTCACCTGCTCAGAGTGCAGAGAGCAAGACATCAGCTACTATGAGTTGGAGGATATTTTGTCAGAAAGGGAGATCACTTTGCACGTGATCAAACCACAAGACTTCAAGCTCACTGGAAACAAGAGTCCAAATTATTAATTCTATCTACTTTTCCTAAACAAAATACATTTATGGTCTTATTCCAGGCATTGACAACAAAGAGGTTTTCCATAAAAAGAACCAGAAGAACCGCAAGAAAGAACAGGACTACAATAGCATCAAAATACCAGATGACATGTGCGTACAGCTTGCCCTGGAAACCAATGGCAGCTTGTTTGATGGAAGCAGGCTCAACCAGCGAACCTTCATCAAAAATTCTTTCATTGATGCTGTTTCCAAGCGCATAAGTAGCAAGGAGCAAGAAGAATGCCAGATCTGCAAATGTGTTCAGGATGAACGAGGAATAGGAACATCTGTGTGCAAGGCTTGTCCCAGTTCGTCAGGAATTTATTTTTTTGTAAGTTTGAATTGCTAATCAATCACACTCGCTAATTTTTTCTCCTCTTCCTCCTCACATCCTAAAGAGAAACTCCTATTTAATAATTTATGTATTTTCAGAATTTTTCATCTGGATTAGAATTCTTGGAAAAATTGAATGACAAAAATTTATTGGTAAGTATGGACATCTGTAATGAAGGTGAGTGTTTTGATTGGAATCAGAACCGCATCTTTAAAAAACCTGATACTAACAACTTTCTTTCCTTTCCAGAATCAGTTGGGAATACTGAAAACAAAAGTCAGAAAGTACAGAAGAAAATCCAAAAGGGCATGAATCACCCGTGTTTCCAAAAGGACTTACATCAACCGTAATAGTATTTCTAAAGATTACTTAACAAAATTCAGATAGAACTACTGATCTTCTAACAATTAATAAAATATTAATTCATTCTGTGTATATACAACAGTGGTGTTTTTATTTATTGAATAAAATGTTTCTTCTTACATTGGTTGTAACATGCTGAAAACTCTCCTCTATTGCAATGTGGGATTTGGAGCGCTGTGCTACTAATGTCAGACTGACCATTTACCTCTCTACTTTATAACAGTTTGACCTCTGATATTCTACAAATCATAATGTCTGACAATTAAAATGAAAACTGCTAGTACAAAAAGTTGTGTCCCTGTTGACAGAACGAAGGGATATGTGATTGATTAATAAAAAAATATGTTACAACAACTGTGTGTGTTGGTTTTTGATAGTTAATGGCCACCAGTAATACTTCTGCTTGTCATAACTTTTGGCACTAAAATAAATCCAGCCTTCTGAAGAGAGAATAGAAAGAACGTTGATGTCAGAAAACTTACGGTCTTCATCCACATTAAGGTGCCGTCCAAAAGTCTGATGCTAGCGTGGCAGCCAGAGCGGATTTCTCAGCATCTTAGTTTAAACCATTCCAAACAAAACTTCAAAGGAGAAAAAAAAAAAAAATATCAATTTAACATTTTTTTTAACACTGTGCAATTATTTCAGGAAATGTTCGCTACAGACCTTATGTCGGTACTGAACCACCACCGCTGTTCTTAATCTGGATAAATTAAAAAGAAAATCTTAGCGTTAATGCACTATCCAATAAATAGTCTCTGTAGAAACTGATTCTACAGTAATCCAAAGACTGCATGACATGAAAGTAAACGTTTTTTCCGCAGTGGATAGAAGCCAATCAGACTCTCAGCATTTGTACTTTCTCGTAGCCACATTTGACAACGTCAGAACTACGCTAATGTTGGTAAACACATCAGAATCCAGTATAAAGACGGGGAAAAAAATTAACTTTGAAAAGCTTAGAAGCATGAACTGCTGTCACTCTGAAGTGTTTCAGTACAATAAGGATTCTTTAAAAGACTTAGACCATGAAGAGATACAACAACATGCCATTCTCCTTAAGTTAAAACAAAACAAGCATTGAGTACAGCTACAAGTTAAATGCCACACAGAACCAAGAGCCATTTCCATGTGACACTTGAGAAGTATTAAACACGACAGCTACTCAAATGTTGCAGAAATGCCACATGAGGATGGCTCTGTCTGCCAAGTTTTTTGAGAGGAAGTCTTATCCAGTGCAGTTTCAGACGTGAGCTAAAGGTAAACAGAATGTTATATTCCTTTTGTTAATCCCAACTCTCATCAATTTGTTTGAATTACCAATGACAGAAACAACACAGCTTTAGAGAGAAGAGGGGCGGGATGGAGACATGATGATGATAGAAATGACAGACCATGTTCACAAATATCCGTCTTTTGGGGTTTCTTGACTTAAACCCAACACGTTAAACAAACAAAACCCTCTCTTCTATGCAGGAATTTCCACTTAATTCCAGAGGTATTGGTTGAGAGAGCCATAAAATCAACAAGTCTGCTGTGTAGACCCCTCACCATACCAAGCTACGTTTACTCCATCTGAAAAAATTCCTGTCAAATTGTATAAAAACTGATTTTACAAGCAGTTACTCGTGCAATGTCAGCAAAAAGATCCAAACAATCCTGAGTGACTGCTGTTCATAGTTCTAATCTATTTCTAAAACAATTTATTAGGAAAGAAGCTGAACCCATCAGATATTTAAAAAGTTATATCCACACCCCGTTATTTATTTTACTTAATGTGTGTTTGTCAACATTGAGATGAACCTTCGCTTCATTTTTCTGAAAAAAAAAACAATGCAAGTTTTAATTCTTAATTTTTATTTTTTAAAACATAAGTTTGTAAATTAGTTGTATATACTGATTTTTTTTTTAAGTTTAATGACTGAAATGAATTTTCCATTGGAATACTGAGATAAACAAAACAAAATCTGGTTGATTTGCTATCAGGAAACAAAAAGATGGCTGGTTAGAAATAGTACAACTGTGTAACAAATATAGGTGTTGGGTTTTTGTGCAAACAGTTGACAAGCTCAGGACAAGAATGTCAGTTTGCATTGCATTAGTTAACAGGTGGGTTTGGTTGGTTAGCTACACTTAACAAAATACTCTGGTTTATATTAAAACAAACAAGCATTGCACTGTATGACACAAAAATGTTGACATGTACATACGTCACACGTCTCTAAAGTTCCAATATGGCAACAGTTAGAAAACAAACTCCTCATTCTGGAATGCAAAATGAGCTTAATATACACATACAAATGTTTTGCATCACTGTATATTTACATCAATATAAGTGTGTTCTGTGGTTTCCACCAGGGGACTCCACAAAGCAATACAGACCGAAAACCAGTGGTCAGCCACTCAAGGGAATTCAGTGATAGCTGCTCAGCCAGCAGCAACAGCATAGATCAAGAAAGAAAAAAAAAAGGGTAGAGAGGCGGATGGTCATAAGCAATACCAGGATGCAATTATCCTGCCCTCAAATTGTTCAGAAACAATCCCTTTATTGCATATTCCAGAGCACGCCTTAACGTTGTATAAAATCTCTCTCAGACATTTCACTCCAAGTTTTAACGTAATCAAGAGGAAAAAACACAAATGATAAGATACTGTGAATAATGCTGGAGTGATTTGTGCACAGGAAAATACAGAAATAAATGCCATTTTTTTTTTGTATGTACAGCACTTCAGCATGTAATCTTACACTTTGCTTTCAGATGAAATGGACTCTTACTTGCAGAGTGAAGTCAAAATTCGCATCATCAAAGAATCAGCAAAACGTGTAAGGCCAATTGTCCTTTGGAATGTAGAAACGAGTAATGACAAACCAACACGAACAGTAGTAGTACATCGTAACAAATCGCTCCACTATGGTTCATTAATTATCTTTTACGCCGCAATATCTGGTATAACAAAGCCGCCGTCAAATAAAGGGGGGGTTAGGGGGGCCATGATTAGCTAAAGAGAAGTTGAATATGTAGTGGGTTCCTGGCAGGTCTCTGGTGTCATTTCACTTTGCAAGATGATGTAACGGCTCAGGCAATGCGAAAATGAATAAGCCTCCGGAGAATCAGCCGACTGCTGGACACTGAAAATACCATTTTTTTTTTGTTTTTTTTTGTTTTCTCTTATTTTTTTTTTTTTGAGCTCTCTGAAAAAATAGACTTCCAACATTTCAACATGGCAGCACCGCTAGCTACCCAGAACAATAGTTGTTAGATCAGTATCACATTGTCTTGGTTGATACACGCACACGCACGCACGCACACACACACATATAAAAAAAAGAATAAATAAAGAAGGAAAAAACAAACTAATAGCGATCATATCATCTCTCGTCCTCGCTCAAACAGCTATTTCCTTTTCCAGTAGCTTTTGCTTTGCAGTGTTCATCTCGACTGGCAGCTCGTGGTCGACTATGCCATTCACATCGTACATGGAAAACTTCTGGTCGGGGCTGCCCGGAGATATGGTGTCGGCTGTATTGTCAGCCGTGTTCTCATCGTCCCCTTCAGGCTTAGAACTGGCCTCGTAGCCACTGTCACCATTGTGGTCTGTCACACTTTGCTGGCCATGAGAATCCAAGCTTTCCTCCTCGCTCCTCTGAAGGGAAAGAAAGAATCAGTCTCCATTAAATCACCAAAGGTAAAAAAAATTTTGCATATCGATTTTCACATTTGAAATCAGCAAAAAAGACAAGACCCCTCTGGGGATGTTTTGCATCAGTCTTTCCTCAGGTTGTCATACATAAAAGAAAACTGATACGTTTCACACTGGCTTGTTCTAACTACGCAGTTTCTTTTCGAGGCACGTAAGCTACACGTCAATATTAATTCGGTTTAGTTAGTAATGCAAATTAATCTACTAGAGTAGGGGAAAGGAAAGAACAAAAATATCCAGCTGTGGGGTTTGAATCAGCTGACTGTAACTAGTCATGGCTCTTAGCACTTTCCTTTTTCTTTTAAGAAAAAAAACAAAAGCATTTTCTAGTGAGCTTTTTTTTGGAAAATCCATTGTTTAAAAATTAACCCAAAACTATGTATTATTACCTGTTAATTGTACCTCATTTTAAATACTGTTTACTTTAACACTTTTAAAACCATTATAGCAGTACCAGGATCTGGACTCACTCACGTGGCTTGAAGTAACAAACATATGAAGTGTTCTGTTGAGAAAACCACCAAGGATACAAGATGTTCACAGGATCATATGGACTTGATGGTCTTAACTCTTGCCATACTTTCTCTACAGAAGGCAAGATACAGATAATACTGATTTAAAATTAAAGAATCTTTTTCTACAGCACTTACCCAACTGTCCCTCAATTCAAGAGAATCATCAAATCCTCTCTCTTCCTAAATAGAGAGATGGGAATGTTTATCAAGCAAATTAAACTTTCATTACACCAATACCTGGCACAGAAATATTTCACTTATATTTAGTTCTTTTCACCCGTTAATGAGGAGTTCGTTCTGTTGTGTCGTTTTTATAATTGTCCCCATGATTAGTTCCATCCTTGTGCCTTTGGTTTGTTTCTTATTTATTATCTCAAGAACTACTTTTTTTAAAAAAGGGCCCTTAATTCTGCTGCCATTGCTAGGATTTTAGTTATACCGTATTTCCTTCACCTAAAAGACGGGGGGACAATCCCATTACAGCAGACTATATCACACAGGAAGTATCTATCTCTCCTGTTAAGGTGTAAGATGCGAGATCAAAGCCACCATAACCCTGACTGGGGGCCACTACATTTTTTAAAAAAAAAAAAAAAAAACATTAAATAAAAATACAATACGAACAAACAATACAATTTTGTGAGCGCACGCTAACCCCTTTCATGGTTCAGTCCCCCCCGCCTAGCAAAAAAGTTCGTAACAGAATACAGCCGTTTTACTGGTGATGAAGACACTGCCCCCGGCTGGCCCACCTCGACAGAACCCGGTGATGTGGAACACAGCACAGAGCTTACTACGAGACACACAAACCAATGATGCTACGGACTTTATTTAATGTTTGCCTGTGAGGCAGATAGATGCTGCCAAATGCCACTATGTTGTGGATATAAACCTTTCTCCCACTTTGTGAGAGTGATGCATTTCTGGAGAAATGTGTGTACATGGATCTCTGCAAAATGAACCTAACGGTATAAATAAGAACTAGGAATGCATTCTTGGCAAACCCCAAACTCTCCCTCTTAGCACTCCTGCCATACTCACCAATTCTGTACAGACAGTTTGCATATGGAGACGATATGGTGCTAGGTTAGGATGGTGGGTCATTAGGATCTGACTCCAGCCCCACTTTCTCATTGTCATTGGTGCCAAATGGTGGTAACTCTATGGGGCTAACAGGTGTTTTTAAGTGCCTCAATATGCTAACTGTTATGGAGAAAACCTGGAAATATTAGTGTAAAATGGACTACTCTGACCTATGCTGCTTCTCCTTACAGATTTTGTAGCTAACCTAAAGAGAAGTTAACCCCCTGCCTCCCAAAACTATAAACTCTGCTTGAAATTTGGATCCTTTATGATCATCCCATTCACTTCTCTTCTGCCTGTCTGCTGTGTTATCTCCTCCAAGTCCTCAATAGACATTTTCTCCTGATGAGACCCTTGGAAGCTCCACGACACCTGTTCCTTCTAAATCCCTAAACCCTCCAACATTTTGGCTGAGCTCACCCCCAGGCACAAACCCTGTAAAGTCGTTGACTCACTTCCTCCACAGTTTCCTTCAAGCCCCATTCCTGATGCTGGTCTCTGCTTTGTCTCCACGCACTTCTGTTGTTGTAACCTTTCCAGAATTCACAGATTGTTAGTGTATTGGGTCCACGTGTAGCATTCAGCAACTGAGATAATGACTGCCTCAGATTGAGGTGGTGGTGTTAGGTGACAGAAATGTCGGTGCGGTGGATGCAGAATGAAGTTACACTGAGACTCCCCACAGGTCATGGACTAAGGTGACTCATTCCACCTCACCTGGTCTGCTGTCGCCACGCCTGAATGAAGCCCAACCCACATTTCTTAAAACTAGAGTTAGAAAAATAAAACTGTGCATTCTGGGCCTGTGCAAAGCAGAGCAAAGCTGCACTGATGTTGTGACAGGAAAAGCAAGGACAGGGGAAAACTTTTAAGACTTTTAAAAACAAAATTAATTGTGATGGGAAGTTAAGACCCATTAAATCACAAATTTAATGGGTAAAATGCATCATCAATACATAATTCATGTTTGTTTTCAATGTAGCTTCTAACAGATATTTTGTCTCACGTTATACACATATATTTTAAAAAAGACTGGCTGATTTGGAAGGCTGACTTCCTCTACTGTGTATATGCAGTGTCTGCCATGATAATCTGGATACTTGTTGTTATTACAATGTTTGTTTGTTGCAGAAAACAGCAAATTAAGTTAAGCAACAAGAAGCGAGAGAGTGAAGTTCTTTATGCTGGTACTTGGCCCAAGCCACCCTTTGTATCTTGTTCTAGTCCAGGTTCCCCAATATCCATCATATTGGTGAGATGTGGGTATGTTGCTATCTGCTGGTGATACAGAAGCTCCTACAGGTGCTTGATCAGATTCATGGTATGACTTTCACATATCCAGGGAAGTTGTTGAATGTCTTTTTTTCTCTTTCAGAATGAAGTCACACGAAAAGTGTGGCAATAAGTGCCATTCTCCTGAAGAATATTGGCATCAAATCTTAATCCACCTGGCAGAATTGAGACATGCCATGTTGTAGTCCAAACCATGATGCTCTTGCCTCCATACTTGACCAGGCTAAAGACATTAGGATTAAAGTCTTGGTTAGCTCTCTTCTAAACACAGATGCAACTGTTAAAAACCAAGACTCATCAGAGAGGAGTAGATGATGTCAATACTTGAGGGCCTTTCCAAGCATGTACTCCGATCAAATGTTTTGAAGCATTTTATTCCTATTGTACGGCCAAGTTGATGGAGTTGCATTTTGCTGTCAGCAAGAGGTTGAAAGCAGATGTGGTAAATAATGCCACGTTCTTCTCATAGCGCCAATGCTGAATGTCTTCCAGGCCATTTTTCCATAGCAGTAATAATTGCCTCAGCAAATACTGCCACATCCACAAAAAATGTCAAGATCCTTGGCAATCTGTTGTAGACTTTGGCCACACTATGGAAAATATCGCAGAATCTACCTGTTTTCATCATGGTAATTGTGCACAATAGTTGTCTACTCACCTAGGGGTGGTCAAAATAACATGTCCACTTGTCAACTTTGCGTGTAAGGGGAGATAGCGTTAGATTTCAGAACATGGTCTTCGGACACTTTGGATTTCATGAGGGGGAATAGTGATCATGTTAATGCAAAGCCTTCAAAATTCCACCAGCAGATTTCTGTCAAAGTTCTGGTCTTTAACAGACAACAACAATAATAAATGTGAATATAGACCAATCAATTAAGAATGATGTTTTATGATTCCAAAGCTAAATAAAACAGATGATAATGACAAGCACAAATAAATTACCCGATCTAAATAGAAAAACTGTCATTAATTATTTTTTTAAAAAAAAAAAAATGTTTGATCAATTTAAACTTCTGTTTATTAAACTTGTTGAAGTCTTTCCAATTTTAGGTCTCACAAACAGCTGAGTTTCATTGTTCCAGCCAGAACAATTCTCCTCTCCCTTTTTCCCAGTAGTACTGGAAGGCTCAAGGCTCCCTGCCATCTCTGTCTTAAAAATCTCAGCCCATTTTTTGTCAACTTATATATTTTCTAAGTACAGTATGGCTGGGGACCAAATTCTAAACAAAGAAAGAAAAACTTATTTTTCTGCACACTCGATATTATTACGGCTCCATCAGTCAATCGTCGATTATTCAGTCTCTCTAATATTAACACCGACAGAAAGAGAAATCTCGGCTGGGTCAGTTCAATTATATTGTCTAAAAAATGTCCATCTTTGAAAATCTAGCCATCTTTCCACAGACTTTAACAATAACCACCCTTGCACAGCAATTTTCTTCATTATTTCATTCATTTAAAAATAAAAAGTCCACCCTCTATTGAAACTTCGTCTTAACATTTTTCTGTTTATATTTCCTGCTCTAAAACCTATTTAATTTTTCTTTTCAGATTGAAATAAGTTTTTCAAAAATCTGTAAAACTAAAAAGAAAACTCTTTAAAATATTTTTGATCAATCAAGAACCATAAATTTAATCAAATGCACATTTGTTAAGCAGTAGTTAGAAATGCAATTAAAAACTGACTATTGATGTTACAGCAAACTGAAGATGTGACGGGGGAAACTACACTGTAATAACAGAGACGGCATGCTTCAAAAACATGCTTTTCTTTTGTATGTAGGGCATTCTAAGAGAGGAAGAGCTAAGATGATGCACTCACCTCACAAGGTGAATCCTAGTATTGCCGCCAAAGATGTGCGGAAGAGAGATGTTAGTGTAGCTACACAAGATAGGAGATGTTAGCAGCAAGACAGCTCAGTCGGTTAACACCAGTCGAGAGAGAGAGAGAGAGAGACAGACAGGCAGGCAAGTATAGCTGCTCAAAACAACTACCACCAACATAGGATGATGACATTCCCAATGAGAAAATGGCTGACTAGTAGGGTGGGTCCCTTGTTACCACGTGCTGCTGCCAATACAAACCTGGGAACTAGCTACAGAACTCTCATCTTGGAATACTTTGTCCAAGTACTCCTCGTACTCATCAAGTGTGCTGAGTGCGTGCGCCAGTGGAGAGACGCACTGAGGGTCCTGATAAAAACAAAAACATGAACGTAACAGCGACAGCCCGGCCAGCCAAAACCACACTGGCGCCTTTTTTCTTGTTACAAAAAAGAAAAACATAATCGAAAAGGAAGATGGAGGAGATGTCGTATTGGCAACAGAACTCTCTTAAAAGTAAAGCAACAAAAAAAAAAAAAAAAACACATACCAAAAACTGCATGATAGAGAGAGAATGATGTGCATACATTGTTTTTTTTTAATTGTTATATTTCAGATTTATTTTTTCTTTACTATGACTTTTGTGTGAAAGAGTGAAAAGAAAAAATCCAATCACCTCAGCACTAAAGACAGCAACTTCTAATAAAGTTAATAAAAAAAAAACCACACACAAATAGGTGATAAAACAATTAAATACAATTTTAAACAGAGACTGAAGAAAGTACAACTTGTGGAGACTGGTTAACATCTTATAACAAAACATTAAGAATCTATTCTAATGTCTCCCAACAATCTGGTGGTGTTGACCTTTCCTGTCAACAATGCAAAAATAGATGACATCAGTAGACAATTCTTAGGATTTGGGCTCTCAGGCAGTTTCTTTCAGTAATAGAATGGTGAACAGTTGGACATTGTAACACATTCAGTTGAATTATTTCACTGACCATTTATTTATGAGCCACTGCTGCTTTCTTTCTGGATGGCCTTGTGAACTTCATGGCTATAACTGATGTTCACGGGCTTCCTCCCGTTTTAACACCAATTCCAGGAGCTGCAGACACGCATGGTCAAAAGGCAACAGAAGACCAGAGACTGCTTTATCAAGGTCCCAGTACCTGCAGCAGATCAGCCCGTTACCATTACCATCACCTTCACCGCACAACTGTCCACCACAAGTGAGAGCAGAAACTCTCTCACTTCTGAGCTCCCTTCCGGTTACATGGATGGAGATAAGGGTGTCTTGGAGCAACCATCCCAGCTACAGATGGTACAAGAGCAAGCAGGTTGCTATGTACAAAACATACTCACTGATGCCCACAAGCCCAACTTAAAATGCAGCCAGCAAGTAGAACATTAAATATTTCAAAATTTTATTAGACCAGACCTACACTACTGATCATGCATCTCTGCTATACAGTATTCTTAATTTTTCTTTTACTTTATTTTATCATTTTACCGTAACCAGAATTCTTTTAAGCAGAACAGTTCTGTGCATATTATTTGTTGGAGAGATTTTCCTTTAACTGGACAGAGATCTTTCTATTGCCTTAAATTTCTGTATAACATGTGACTGATCATGCAAACCAAGATTTATAGGAAAAGTGTACCATAAACTGAACTCCGTGGTATACTGAAACATCTGATGCCAGCTTCACATCTTATTAGCTCTTTAGCAGTTGTTTTAAAACCTTTTAGATTATTATTTGCCTGGAAACATCACAGATTGTAGTTAACTAAATCTATGTGATTATCTAAGCAATGTAACTTGAGTGTCGTTCCTAAGTGTGCTGAAAAGACAGTCAAGCAGGGCAGAGGAACTGCCAATCAAAATACCATTCTAAGTAACACAGGTGTTTTAATTTACTTGCAGACAGACATAAACAAACAAACAAGATAAAACGATGAGCAAACAGACTTATGTCTGTGGAGCATCTTGACTTGAAGAGTCAGGAATAATGTGGCACTAATCAATGATGATACGTACACTTACAGCAGTCAGTGGAGTTTTGTCTGCATGCGGGTCCCACTCTGAACCCTGACTTTCGTCAATCACATGGTCCAACCTGGAACTGGGAGTTGAAATGTCTGCATCAGGGTCAAGTCCCAGTTCTGTTCAATAAAGTAAATTAGTTTAAAACCAAATAAAAAAAAAAAACCTAAAGGCTGACTGTTGTGTGTGTGAGATATCAGAATATAAAGGTCAAGGTAGAGGCCATTCATCCCACATTACTGATAAGAGGGCGTTAAAAAAATAGGCACCTTAAAAGACTGGCTCAGTAATTTAATTTTACCAAGACACCTAAATGTGTTACTTAGCAAGTGTAAACTTCTGGTCGGAACACAATGTGGAAATGCATGGCAAACCAGGTAAATGGTTTCTGCTATTGTTCAATTAATTTTCACATTTTAACTATTTTTTGTTCCTGCTATACAGAAATCAAAGGGTTGATGATGCTACCAGAAATTTGATTCTACAAAGACTGTTTTCCTAATTTCCCTTTGTCAGTTGTTTCTGGTTCCCTCTTAAACATATTTCTTTCCTCACACACAATGCTAAGCCATCTTTAGCCATCATAGGTTGTGCAGTCAGTTCTATGAAAACAACACAACACACTTGGGCTAAAAACTCTAAATAAATACAGATTTTGAAGGCACCTTTTTTTTCTTGTACAATAAAAATTTTGTAGTGTGATTGTCTTTGAATTAATGGTGGGGAAGGGAGTGTAGATATAAATTCTCTTTTTGACAGGGAGCCTGACCCAAGCATGCAATTACAGGTACCCTGATTCTGCCCATAGCTCACATCTATTGGCAAGCAGTTAAAAATCATAAAAGGAAAAAAAAAATTGTTTTTTAAATGTTAAAAAACAAGTGAAAACAAAAACTCCACCTTTAGCTTTTCGCTGCCTTTCAATTTCTTCCAGCACTTCTGAAATAGATGAAGCTGGCCTTTTCTTCTTACGGTTGTAGATTGGGTGCACAAAACTCGACTCGTCATCGATCCAAGGCTTAAGGAAAATAAAAACATCGGAGAAGATCCATTTGAACATTTCCAAAGTTTTAAGCATTTCAAATGTTCTAAAGAATTAAAATTATTCAATTTTCCCAGTTTGAAAATTAAACATTAGACAAATAGTTAATAGTGATAGCATCAGTTTAAGAATGATGATGATGAAACGCATTTCTCATCTCTGCATAGGCTGCAATAGCTCCTCACTTTCTGACATCTCAACAGACTGGCTAGCTTTCGATAATCACTTTCTTCCAAACTGATCTGCATCTTCATGTGCAATGTTAACAACTTAATATATAAATAAGAAATGTTAATATAAAACTCGTAATGCAGTAGAACATCTTTTATTCAGAAATCCAAATAGTGTAATCATTCATTATACAAAAAAAAAATTCATGGCTCCTCACCCATGATTGATCAGTTGTCATCCAGCATTTGGAATTGCCACTGTAGTTCCAGTGTCATGGTAGTAAAAACTGCACAAATCAATCAAATATTGCTCGTTTCCCCACATACCAAGCTCCTTTAGCCATTTGCATGGCACGAGAAAGTGAAGCAAAGCGATCACCTGTTAAGATTTCGGTGACCAGCAGAGTTTTTACCCTGACACCGGTACCCGCTGCTCCAATTGGCAGTAGACATCTCCTGGTAGTTTACAAGCCAAATGTGAGCCAAAAGGTACATTTTTCTTGATTATTTCATGGTTATGGCCAACACAATGCTTTATCAAACAGTACCTGTTTATTAATTATTATTTGGGGGGGAATTAATTATGCTTTGTAACACAATCTATGCGATCTCTATTAACTGAAGATATCATTATCTGGAATACCCTTGGTGCAACCATTCAGGATAAAAGAGGTTCTACTATACATATATCAATGTTTTCTTTTTAATAAATTCACATAATTTATTCTATGATAGCAGCATAAGCACATCTGAGATACAAACTGCATCATGATACTATACAACTAGTGATTCTCTATTAAAGAACATCAATGTCATCTATCCCCCTAAGGTGAGATAAACAATCTAGCATCATGAGCATTACCATGACTAAGCCTGGGAGTCCCGACACCCACCAAAGAGTAATCTGGGACAGAAGCAAAACACAAAATTTCCAACACAGCCCTAATCTGTCTCATTTGTGGGCAAAAATATTGTAATTTTTTGCATGTTATCAGATTAGTGGAGGGGCTGAAGTAGGGATCATAGATGAGTAGATTGCCATTAAGAGGAGTGACAACACAAAACAATGTTCTTCAGAAAACAATAGTATCAGAATTATGGCATCTATCTTCTGGCCTTATTGTGCATCTTAGGGCCTCTGCTCCCTAATAGCATGTAAAGCTAATCATAACAACACAGAAATCAAATAAACGTCATATTTCAGCAAAACTGCAGCTAAAAGCACCTGTTCACAATGAACGGCTCCTTTCTTTTAGTTTTGTCTAGCTGTAGAGCAAGCCTCTATTCACTGTTGAAAAGATAATAAATGATCTTATCTACTGTAACTAAATTCCGGATTTTTCCTATTCCCATTTCATTTTTTAAAATTCTTCACTAACCAACCCAGGCAAAGACAGCTTTTGGAGTAGCATCACTCAATGGATACACAAATAGTGGATAATGTTGTGTGTACATCAATGTCTACAATAAAGATGACATTGGTGAAAAAGCACACTGCCACAATTGCCCACTATGAAGCAATGCAAATCTTGTACCCGATATTTCCAACTTCAGGAGGGAAATCCTTACTGGACCTCTTCTCTTTTTTTTAGATGTAGAAGGAAACCCACAGGATGCCAGGGAGGTGAGCCAACCCTGTCCAAGATTCAAACTCAGGTCCCTGCCCTAGCAGTACTAGTTATATTGCATGTTGCTTACTATCGCTACTTCAAAATGTACTTACTATACTAGAATGTGAAAAGCGATTTTTGGGATCTCTTCCTGGTGGTAACTGACCTCTCAGTTGAACATTGGCTGAAAGACAAATGAAACAAATCAAAATGATGAATACTTGCAGACTTGTTCTTAATTCGTGGAGAGAGAGAGACAGAAAACATGGGGGTTTCCAGTGACAGTCAAAACATCAAAGTTCATCAATTATCAACACCGCTTGATGGCATTTTTGAATGGGTGAATCTTTAAAAACACGAACAAGTGTTTAACAGAACAATGATATTTTGAGTTGTGTGTTAATTCTGTTACAAATCCTTGACAAATCCTTGAGATGTTAACTAAACCAATCTGCACGCGTCCATTGAAGATGCTAATAGCTAAAGTTAGAAAAGCCCAAGCGTAAAAACAACAGGGGGATTAGAAAATAAAATTGACAAAGGAAACAATTCTCTCTCTTTCGGTTAACAAAACAGCAAAAAAAATCTTCTAAAATAGTACTCAAGAGTAGATGGCGAATACGCTGTTCTTTCAAACCCATGTAGAATAAAAATGTGGTCTTTAAGAGACTGACTTAACATTTTCCTTTAGTACTTTTTGTTTAGAAGTAAAATAGTTGCCACTCTGAAGACCCTTTTAACACCCTAACCCCCAAAGTTTAAAACTTGCTCGGTAAGATACTGATCCGATGGTTTTAACTTGTGGTGCTAATACTCATGATTTAGTTTCTGTAATTGTGATTACCAAATGTAAGTAACAGTCTCATATTGTCACTTTCTTGTTTTGTGAACTCTTTCAAAAGTGGGAAAAGTGCTGGAGTCTTGCACAACTATCACAAGCGCACACCCAAGCTCCTCTTTGTGGTCCCCCTACCACAAACAAGAGAGCCATTATGTATGTAGTCCACATGGTTTTCAAAGATACTAAAAATCTGAATTTAAATTTCCCTGAAATTGACACCATGGGTGAGTTAGTACAGCAAATGGTTTTTAATTAACCTGTTGCATACTACTTTGGTTTTTTACTTCCCTTATACCACCAGCAGAGCAGTGGCAGTATGTGTCTTGAACTGGCTGTATATTTGCCATATTTTTCAACATATAAGTCAATGCTTTCTCCCCTAAAATTCCAAGCTTCAACTTGTACTCAAAGTCAACTTATCTATGAACAGTCATTTAAATCTTGCTTTAATAAAAAAATTTTAAAATGAAGAAGTGCATTATTTTCTGAAATTAAAAAAAACTGTTCATTTGAAACAGACTACAGAAATTACTGTCCAAGACATTTGCCAATTAGGTGAGCAATTAACCACTAGTACACTTAACAATTACATTCTTTGTATAAACATCCCCAGCAAATCATCTACTTCATCTTAAAATGCTTCGCGTAGTCACACAAGTCGAACATGGAAACTTTCATGTGGGAGTTGTTAAGATTGCTGAAGAAAATGGTTGTAATGTGGCTGTGCACAGGATATACAGATGGTATCAGTGAGAAAGAAACGTTGGGGGACTGGTGTAAAGCAAAGGCTACATTATGGACTACAAAGAAAACCCAGAAGGCAAATCACGGCTGCATAGCTAGGTGAGCTAACGTTAGGATGAGTTGGAAGAATAAATGCTAAACCAATGCGGTGTGTGACATGAGACTAGAGGCCAAACAAATCTGACAATCGCCTCTTTACATTTCTCCCTATTTTTCTTTCACTGGTGTACAGTATTCACCAAGGTGGCTTCCTAGATGTGTGTGCCATATTATCCAGTCAGAACAGCTGAGTGTGTTGACCTAGCTGTGAACCCCAAGTGTCAGACAACTTGAAACCAAATTGAATATTGCATCATGCTATAAAATATTAAACCTGAGTTGAATTTCTGAATTTGAGTTTGCTGTAATATATCAAAATCAAATGTGTCAGAGAAAATTAACCAATTTCACTTAAACTCCACATTGAATTATTATCTGTAAAATACAGTAATCAACACATCCATGATGCAAATCACAAGAGGTTGAAGTAACACAAATTGGTTGTTACAATGGGTTATTTATGTTAACGAGGCAGATTAGTGAGTGCATCCCAGGTGGTATACAGAGGGGTAAGCGAATTCCGTCTGTTTTATATTGCAGTGTTCCCTTAATATAGTAACTGCGACATTTAAGAAATGAGCACCAAAAGGAGAACAACGTAGTATGGCTTAGAAAATCAAACTATACCATTGTTGTTCAACATGGCTGTCAGCATGCTGAACTCATCAAAAGTGGCGATGTGGTTGTTGTGGTTATTTTTCATCACCAGTGCAGGTGAACTTGGCGGCATATGGTTCAATGGGTGTAATGGCTCTTTCATCTCAACATCATCATTTTTCTGCAGGACGTATGAATCTTTCTTCTTCCGATAGCGAACCAGGATAACAGCAATAATGGCACTCAGAAGAATTCCTCCAATAATCAGTCCGACCACTATCACTGAAAGAGGGGAAAATCAGCATGCATAAATAATACAATAATAATTCGGGACTATCTCCCTTGAAAAAAAACAAACAAACAGACAGAGTTACAGCTGAGGTGGTGGTCTGGGTATTAAACACTAATTCTACACAGATTTTTTAAAATACCCTGGTCTTGTTCACACTTTTGTATGGACCAAACCTAAGCACTGCACAAATTGTGCTTTGTTTAGTATTCATGATGGGTATTTTTCCTTCAGTAGAATTCATCCAGGCAACAAGGGGTGGTTTGGAAGGTGGCTTTTTTAAACAGAAAGGTAACTTCAAATCCAAATTCCCCCCGAATTAGCTAGCACAATCACTACGTTCCCCAAAAAACTTAAAAAAATTAACCACCCCCCCCCCTTAATGGGCCAGTGTTTGTTGTATCACAAGTCTTTGACACTTAACATCCTCAATGCTTTAAAAAAGAAAGAAAAAAAAACCTTCAGCATCTCACCTATGGTCATATCATCTGCAAGGGCAGGGAAAATAGGAATTTCGATAGATCTATTGGTCCTGGGACTGGTCAACGAGATTTTCGAAGACAAGGCAGTGGATGGCTGCGTGGATGTTCCCAGAAAGGTTGTTGTAACCTCATCACTAGGCCAGGGTGGCATGGTCAGCGTCTGCATGTAGGGAGAAAAGAATGCATGTCAACAATGAGAACGACGACTGAAAGACAAAAAATAGAATGGCTACATGCCATTTTCTGAATGGAATCCCTCATTGTGGCCTGGACAGTTGAATCTTAACAGTCTGATGGGTAGAATCCCAATTGTCCCTTAATGGGGTTTATGGCTACTGTTGTTGTTTGTTTATTATTTCTGTAACCTTTGATTTATGATTGTAGTCGTTTTTGTGCAATTTTTAATTATTATTCTGCAATGATATCATTACAAATGCAGATAGATTAGTTTAGTTGTCACCTACCCCTCCAGTGGGTGGGTGCACTTATCAATGTCTCTTTGGCATATTCGGGTTGTCGATAAACGAAGGAAACGTAATGATGAAAGTAAAATTTGTAAAAATGAAACTCGAAGATTTGGAGAGAACAAAAGAGTACAAACAAAAAATGGTAGGATGTAAAGAAGAGTGAGTAAAAAAACCCATGGGTTACAGTTTTTGTGTACATAGTTCTGCATTACCCGGTTGGGTTGTACAGTCATGGCTACTGTTGGTAGGGAGTTTGGACTTGTCTTAACCATGAGCTTGGGTGTATCCGAACAGCTGTCCACCCCGCTGCCATACTGTGTCATCTCAAACTTGGAGCGTGCTGAGCTGTTGATGGTCTTCAGGGGCCGCAGTATCACCCCAGCATCTCCCAGTGGCATGTAAGACACATCTGGAAGAGTATATATGAAAAAGCAATGCCCCTTAAACTGTTTGATATAAAGGAATAACAAGAGAACACAAAAACCCTAACACAAACAACACCACAATCAGGAAAAAAAAAAGGTTCTTATCTTCATTCAGGTAAAATACATGGGTTGTTTTTTTTGTTTTTTTTTTTGCATTTAGTCTGTTTCCAATTAGCTTTTTAATTACTTTCACTACTCAGAACTGCTACTTTCACACAACAACAACAATACCCCTCAACCCACCCTCTTACCATGTATGTAACCTGAGAAGTTTGCCAGGTCCAGACCCACCAGACCCATTCTGTCCTTGTTGGGACCACCAACACTGATGGAGTGGATGCCCTCTAAACTGTAGTGGTAATAATAAGTCCTGCTGGTCTTCTCTCCATCAACCTGAATTCACACACAAAAAAACCCCCAACTACTGAATAGCATCAAACACAAAACAGAATGATTTCTAGTATTATCTGTGCACTTACTCCGAGGAATACACATTTTTTAAAATGATGATTTAAAGTAATCCAAACACATGTACAGCATTATGCAAGCAAACAAAATGGGAAGTAGCCAACATGAGACTGATAACACAAACCTTAATATTACATTATAATGGTAAAACTTTCACTTACTAAAGTGCAGAATTTATCAACTAAGAAAACTTCTCTTTAAAAATTGAAGATACCTGGAACATTTTTAGCTAAGAGATTAAATAAAATAAGCATCACTACCAAAAAGTGAAAAAAATTGCTGACCGTAAGCTGAAAATTACCCTAACTGGGGAAAGGCTGTCTACCGAGTCTCCAACTTGGGTCTAATAAATGCTGAATGCTGCTTTCTTGTAAAATCTGTGGATTCTGACTACAGATTCACAAATGGCATTATTCTAAGTTTGAAATCCCCATCATTCCACAGTAAAAAAAATATTTACAAAAGAACCAGATATGGCCTCCTCCAATCTTTCCCACTCCTAATGTTGAACAGGAATGTCAGCTATTCCATCTCTTCAGAATCATTGACAACTTCATGTTCAAACACACAAGGCCTGTTTTGAAATGTTGACCTGCAAACATTTTGAATAATGTACACAAGCACAGACCAACAGGTTCCTGACTGTAGATTGTTCTGTGAAGGTCGATCAACTCTAGTTAACGAAGAGATAATTAACATATAATCCTACATAGAGGCAGACAAATTCACGACTGATAAAACC
This sequence comes from Nautilus pompilius, assembly GCA_018389105.1. Taxonomy (NCBI): domain Eukaryota; kingdom Metazoa; phylum Mollusca; class Cephalopoda; order Nautilida; family Nautilidae; genus Nautilus; species Nautilus pompilius. The sequence continues at coordinate 331,829 of JACATO010000640.1, read as the reverse complement.
ATCAAAATAGTAACTTTTATCAATGCCTTGTTAAAAGTCTATGCTAATAAATGTTAATTTTTCATAAAATGATATTCTGGAAGTTTATTTACCATATTTCAAAAAGTTTTATAAGTAGCAGATCATGCTTTCCATTTTACTCCAATTATCCCTTATCATCAGATATTATCTGATTTTTTTTTGTACTGTTGAAAATTTGATACCAATTTATTTTGATTAGTCATCTCTCTAAATTCCTCTTTCATATAGCTTTTTTTTGAACCAGAAAACTCTTTAGCAAATTTCTCTTGAATAATTGCTAGTTACTGATCTAGATTGTATGGTCTGGCTCAAACATGTATCCATTCCTTCCTTTGCAGTCAAAGCTTCAAGCCAAGCATTTCTCTTGTGACATATGGATGCATACGGTGTCTGACAAGATTATAAAACCTGAGAGAGAAAAGTGAAAATTCCAGAAAAATTCCAAAAACTTTACAAATAGATTTCTGGAAAACAAGAGACACATATTGGTGATATGGTTGGTTTCAGGGGCCAATGAAAGTACATAGCAATTGTAGATGAACCACTTACAGACAGGCTGATGTTTTCATTGTTCCTGGAGTATTCAACATGATGCATGCGCCCATCACTGAAGTTTCCACCTTGTCTCACCACATCTGTAAAGCGAGCAGGAGCAAATCATTAGAACATGCCAGGCAGCGAGTACATTTATCTCAGCTTTTTTGTATAATCACATTCAGTACTATATCTCTTAATTTTACATACGTGCTGCTGTAGTTATTCAGATACCAGGACGAGCCATTAAAATGGTCTTTACAAAAATTGCAATCAGAAGGTTAATTGTGTGTGTACATACATACATATATGGTATATTACTAGAATCAATTAAAATCAGAATATTTTATTAATAAATATAACTTGTAATAAATAAATTTATTACACTTGTCAACACAATTTTTGCTGACTTATATCTGAGACTTCTAATTTGGGGGTGCTGAACTCAAACATCACATTGGTTTTTGCCTATCATGCCAAGTTTTTGCTCTACAGAATACCATCATTTTTGATCAATCGCCATTAAAAAAGTACCCGATTACAATAATTTCCCCAATCACCTCAATCCTATTCTTATCATTTTATTTAGAATACCATTCCAACAAACAATACCATGAATCAATTTTGAGATTAACAAATATATTGGTTAACTATGACATATCAGGTCAAAATATTTGAAATATAAAATATAAATCGATGCTAGAATTGAATGAATTTTAGTAAAAAATGGGCACAAACTAATCCAGAATATTCTTATTTCTTATCATTTCATTTAGAATACCGTACAAACAAAACAATGACAGACATGGGTTTATTTGCATTAACTGATATCAGTAAATGACATTCTTCGTTCATGGATTAAATTTTCGTATGTAGGCTTTTCTGGAGTGCTCCATTTCCAGACACTCTTCTAATGCTCCAACAGTAGTCAGTCATCATGTGAGCATCCCCACCTTCCTTGGTATCGCTCCTCCATAGTTTGTATATCTTGATGGGACCTTTCACCTCGCTCATCACTTATGTCACCTAGATTTTCAGGAAATTTATCAGATGACTGTTGAGTAAACGAACCTTTATGCTCATGTTGCAACTTGGACGATGAAAATTCTTAAGCAATGTTTGAATAAGATCTATATAATTTTCAGCTTTTTTATTTCCACAGGAAATTATTTCACAGCAGCCACGAAAGAATTCCATGCTCTTTTCTCCATATCATTCATGGAGCTCGTGAAACGTTGACCTCTCATCAGTTTTCTGATTTGTGGCCCATCAAACACACCATCTTTTATTTTTTTCATAACTGAGGCTAGGAAATGTTGTGCATGTGTACTTAAAATAGTCACCTTCTATGCTCAGAGCTTTAACATTCTGCTTCATTAGACCCAGTTTGATGTGGAGAGAAGGAAAGGTGATTTTTACCCGATCTACTAGTGGTTGGTTTTTGATATTTGGTTCTCCGACATTTAAGCATGTTCTCTCCGGCCAGTTCTTCTGAGTCCAATGCTTGTCCTTAGCTCTACTATCCCACAGGCAAAAGAAACATGGATATTTCATGTGTTCTCCTTGTTGACCAGGTAAAAAGTTAACCATTTTAAGATCCCGTAGAACAAAAACTTGAACAAATGCAAAATGCCATAGAACAAACCTTGACGTGATAGGCAAAAACTGATTTTATTTTTGAAATCAGCATCCAAAAATTAGTTAAAAACAAGTGTCAGATCTTAGTCAGCAGAAAAAAAGTGAAAATATGTTGGCCAGTGTTATAATTTAGAAAAAACACTGTGTGCGCTTGATTTCTTGTGTTAATGAGAGAGAAAGATTATTTTAAACGTACAAAAGAAGAAGAAAGTTAAAAGGCATGCAGATGGAAGAAACAGGAATAAACAAATCAGTGGGTGTACATTTTAAACATCACAATTAACAAAACACATGTAATAAAAGTAAAGTCATGTACAAAATGATTCTTAATTTTAAGTCAACATTACAAATAGATGTTAGCTAATAATGTTTAAAACGCTTTAAGAAAGAAAGGCAGATGACTTCCATAAATGTTAAATGGATGCCATAAGTAGTTGGCCATCTTCATTTATGGAATACACAACAAACAGTTCATCAACCTTGCACGCTTCAAATGTACACAGGGTGGCCATCAAGGGACCTCAAGAACACAGGATGCTGCCAATCGCTTAACACCCTGCCTTCAGTCTAGGTGCACACACAAAAATGATTGTCGAGGCTGAGCTGATATAATTTAAAAGGAGAAATGCAATTGCATTTGCACATTGTGAATAACTTTGTTGATTCAATTTAATAACAACAACTATAAAGAATACAAAAAAATTAGAACTAATGTCTATTCACCATTTTGGGAATGACTAGTGCTTATACTTGTCTATTCCTGGCGTCCTTCAGAATTTTTTTGTTCCCCAAGAAGCGAGAGTGGATTCTCCTGAAAGACTGATACAGATCTGGAGCTTTACTCTCACGCCATCTCCACTCGTTTTTTTAATCAGTGACCATCACTGAAAAAACTCATTCTGTACGAGCATTGCTGCATGGTATTGACTATGTAGGATCTGATTTTCTTCATGTTCTCAAAATTTACCTGGCATTTGCTGAATAGTTTCTGGTACCTCCCCTCACTTGTCTGGCAATCATTTATCTTGGGGGAGGATATAGCACTTTCCACAATGCCAAATTCTTTGTACAGTGCATCCAATGTCAGTCTCTTTAAATTGAACACCATCACAAAATTCTTCAAGGGGCACAGCATCTGCAAGGGCTAATTTGGACACTTTGTTGCAAAAGCTGTCTTCAGAGAATCATGTGTGTCATTCAAGTACTTCCAGGTTCTTTTTAAAAAAAACTTAAAAAGTCACTCTCATATATTCTTGCCACATCTTGCGTTAATTGCTTCAGTCTGGCATTCACATTAAACCCCCAAAACTTGTCTAGAACCCTTCTTTCCAGTTTCTTATTTATGTCAGTTATGAGCTTGTACACCATGACAATGCTGAACAACTTGGCATCTAAAGCTTCAATACAATCTGTGAATAGTTTCAGAGTGTGGCTGAGAAATAAGAAAGTAAAGCTCAGCCACTTCACTGGCAATCCTGTAGTTTCCAAAGCATTTCCATAGTACTTTAGGGCACTCTTCCTTACCAAAACTTTGAAAGCAGCTTGTCAGGGGTTTATAGCATCTCAACAATCAGTCAATAACTGCCTGGTCACAACATGCTCCAACTCCTCTCCAACAAAGTCACAAAACTCTGTCAGCTGCACTGTTCTGCTTGCAGAAATGATAAAGTGAACATATACCCCAAGAAGAATGTTGTTTCTGCATCAACATCAAGGTTTCCAACAGTATATGTTGTGTTGTGCAAAACACGAGCTAGATACTTAGCTGCAACAATGCTCTTTTAGCATTTTCCAGTTTTTAATAAATGTTGTTGTTAATAATTAACACTTGCATTGTTAACTGAATACATGGAGAGTTTCACCAGACTGAGAGTAAAGGACCAGTAATATTTCTGTTGTGATTGCTTCTGAGGTTTCCTGGCTATTACTATAAAAATCCAAAAGTACATGCTGGACCTCCTCCTTAAAATTTCTCAAAACTAAGGAGAAACTCTTTGTTGAACTCTTGTTTGTAACATGATTTGCCAAAGAAAGATAGAGATCATTCTCTCTAATGTAATAACCCTTGCGAACAGAATGTGGCACTAAAATGTTCTTGCTCAATGCTTTTGTTTTTCCACATGACAGATTTTTGTCATGGTGGAGTTCTATAAGACTGGTGATGCTTCACAGCATGGTAAACCTTACAAAGTTCAGCAGCAGTCACTTTATTGTACTTTTCTGACAAAGCGTGATGACTTACATCTCTCTTTCCTCAATGGCTGACATCGACATCAGATCAGCACAAGCTACAGAATGCTTGATGCTCTCCCTTTCTGCTATGAAATCATATTCTTCTTCTGGCATTTCTAAAATGAACAATGTCTTCTGCTTGGGAATTTTGAAATGAGTGTGAATTAAATTGAATTTTGTGCAAGCATGGGCCTAAATTTAGAAGCAAGAACACCACCTTGGAACTTTTTTTTGACCTGTAAATTAAAACTGCCTCACCTGACTTGTGACATTTGTGTGTCAGTGTTTAAGTCAGCGATATATTAACCAATGAAGACAAACTATATAGCATCCAATTTGTCATTCTGAGATGCTGGGTGTTTCAAAATAAAAGTAGCGGGCATAAAAACATCTGGGGGGGGGGGTCATTCAGAAAGGGGACAGAGTAACTGAAAAACAAAAAAGTGGGCACCCTAAGTTTACAGTACATAAAAACCTAGCAAAGCCAAAAATGTGAGAGGGAAAAAAAAAAACTAAACAAAAAGATTTATATTTTTAAAAACTATACAATTTCAACTGATTATTTTCCTACAAATGATCTCACTTACGTGTGATGACTTTCATGATGTATATATGTGGACCTGTTAATAAACACGGCCTGGCAAAGAAATGGCCGGTGGTCTAGTTGTAGTTAGAATTCTAGTCATGAAAGATCAAGTCTATTTGACATTTTTTTCCACCAGCCAGTTAAGTGGGTTTTCTCCCACATATAAAATGAAAGTTATAGTAGAGATTTCTCTGCCAAAATCAGCAAAGCCAGGCCCCCTGTGGTGCAAGATAATGCTCTCTAGCGATTAACAGTGGCACTACACTACTTCACTAAAAGAATTGCCTCCCTTGTAAAGACTGGCAAACAATAGAGAAGAGCAAAGTGAGAGACTGTCAGCAGCTCTGCTGAGAAAATAAACAATTTATGAACATGGTTCAAGGTAGTTTTACTTAAAGCCAGTGCAGAGCAGCCTGATGCAGAAAAACATTAAAAAATGTAATGAATATTTTCAGGAAGGGGAGGCAACCGCAAAGATGTCGATGCCCTGGGGGGGGGGACTTGATAATGACTACAAAGTCTTCCCTGGGAAGACTTTTAAAGTAAAAAAAGCAGCATTACTATATAAGAAACACCTTTGAAATGCTACCGAGTCAAACCAGCAAGAGACAGAAAAATAATGCATTGGTGCTTCTTCATTTACAAAGAATCCACAATAAGTCCTGCAAAGAACCTATTAATAAGTTCATGTTGTTTTACTGACACTTGTGGAATCTTTGCCTTGGTTTCTGGTCTAATTTTTGAAAAGTGCCACAATTTCCTTCTTTTCTTTTTTTTTTGGTGGTTACATTGTAAATTAAAAAGTACACTTCTTCTAGCTTTATTGCCACTGAATGTGTGCTGTGCTGCATTCTAAATGTTCCTGAAGCTTAGCTTTGCAGCTTGTAAACATAACTATAACTATAAATTAATCTGCTAAATTAAACAAAATCTAAACAAAGTTATCTATACTAAAAGAATGACCAATAATAATAATTTGAAATTCTTCCACTGATCATGAAAAGAAGCTCAATTTCACTGTCATAGGAAAAAAAAAGATGATAAAGCATATTTTGATGTTGCTGCTGGGCTACTGGAGGCCATACATGCAGTGAAAGTGTAGCAATAAACCCACAGATAAGGGCACGAGTGAATGTATCTAGAAGTGATACACACCATCATGCTCAAGACCGACATAACCAACTACAAAGGTCTGTCTAAGGAACTGCCAAGCAACCAAGGTGAACTGACATTAGCAGGAATCAGAAACTAACCTTTCATCTGGACAAACCATAGCATTTTTAGTTACCAGTAAATAAATGAACAAAGATTTACATGACTTTAAACTGGTTATATGAAGAGCTAGACCTGGTGATAGAAAACATAACATTTTTCTCTGTAACATTGTTTTTAATATACAAAATAAAAACAACTGGTACTGGGTCTATTATATATAATGACAGATAATAGTGTTGATGTTCAATACTTGCAGATCTGGTATAAACCATAATGGTTCTCTATTTCTTTGAGACAACTAAAAAAAACACTATACGAGGTCTGTCGAAAAAGTGTCCAACTTTATTTTTTCCCGTGGGAAGTAATGAAGTTAGGGAGGTAAAAGTGTGTATAGTGGAGCCGCATGCCTTCATGCGCATGCGTGGTTTTTGGCGGGCTTGCTGGATGCGTCAGTCGCTGTCAGGCAGCCATCGTATGAGGTGCTGTACTACTTACTCGTCGCATTTTCATTTCGCCCGTGATGATGGAACCTGTGGAGCAACAATCTTGCATCAAGTTTTGTCAAAAGCTTGGAGATACCCAAGAGGAAACAATTCGCAAAATTCAACAGGCTTTTGATGACAATGCCGTGGGTGTTACCCAAATAAAAGAATGGTACAACAGGTTCAAAGATGGCCGCTCATCGGTGGAGAGTGACCAGCATTCTGGGAGGCCGTCAACAACCACAGTGCAGTTGTTATCGAGAAAGTGTGGACCTTGATAATGGAGAATTGTCGTTTGACGGTGCAGGAAATTGGTGATGAGGTTGGGATCAGTAAAGATTCTGCACATGCAATTTTATTTTAAAGGAGGATTTGGGCTTGCGCAGAGTTGCAGCAAAATGTGCCCAAGCTGCTTTCTCAGGAACAACAACTTCGTCTTGAGGTTGCACAGGACCGGCTGGATACTGCCAACAGGGATCCTGAGTTCCAGAATACCGTGATAACTGGAGATGAGACATGGGTGTACGGGTATAACCCAGAAACCAAAGCTCAGTCATCACAGTGGAAGCACCCAATGTCGCCAAGGCCCAGAGAAGCACGTCAGGTCTGGAGCAAAATCAAGGTGATGCTGACTGTTTTCTTTGACTACCGAGGTTGTGCATAATGAATACACACCAGAAGGACAAACAGTTACAAAGGAGTACTATCAGGAAGTCCTCCAACGTCTTCGTGATGCAGTTTGGCACAAAAGAAAGACTGGATCTGTGGGCCTCGCAAAACTGGCAGCTGCATCATGACAATGCCTCGGTTCATTCGTCGCAGCTGACCCAAGGTTTCTTGGCAAAGGCATTTTGCTAATTCGCCAGGCTCCCTACTCTCCAGACATGGCTCCTTCTGACTTCTGGTTGTTCCCAAAAATGAAGATGCCACTGAAAGGCTCCCGCTTTGAGAGCTGAGAGGACATCATGTGGAATGCAACAGCAGAGCTGAGAGCCATTCCGGAAGCATTCCAGATGTGCTTTGAACAGTGGAAGGATCACTGGGCTAAGTTTGGAAGCACAAGGGGCCTATTTCGAAGGGGATTAGCAAATGAACCCAACCAAGTACGTAATTTTTTTCCCCAGCCTAAGGTCGGATACTTTTTTGACAGACCTTGTATAAGCCTTTAACATAAATGTCTAGCTATCTTCAAATATCAACTGAACTATGCACTAGGAACACAGCAAAAGTTGCATTGCATTAGATCTTTCTGATATCTTCCAAGCTAGCATTTTACACCTGGAAAAATTAAGTCAAAACCACTTTCTTGCATTACAATTTCCCCCTACATTAATGTTTTAAAAATTTCCACCCATATATACAGTATTTGAAATAATTATGAAAAAAAAAACAATGCAAATAACATTTGAGAGAAGCACATTTCCTGTGTAAAAAATAAATGCACTTTAGTACAGCCATGTGTTGATATAGTACACTGTGACTGGTTGTCATGTAAGCAATCAGAAAAGTATAGGCAGTGATATCAAGTACCCCAGGGTCTGTTCTCTGTGTGATTAACGACAGACCCGTAAAGATCTTATGGATGACCTGGCTGCAAGTACAGATATTAGCATTTCTCCAAGAACAGTAAGATACACATTAGTGCAGAGTCTTCTCAGTAGATGTCTCAAAAACCTTTCCGCAGGAAGGGCAACAAGTAAACAAGAAATGGGTAGTAAAAATTTCGAGTGGGATAAAGAACTTAGGTGCTCTCTACAGGTGAGTCCAAGTTTGAACTGCTTGGCAATAATCAACAGCAGTTTGTTTGAAGGTAAAATGGAAAGCAGGTATAACAGTCAAACAGTTTCAGTGAAACATGTTGGTGGTGGTGGAGCAATATAAGCATTAGGCTACTTATCAACCAAGGGTGTTGAATCAGAGGTATGCTGACTGCTGACAAGTATTGATAGGTTCTCATCCATCATGTCATTCCTTCAGAAAGACATCTCATTGGGGAGGAATTCATCTTCCAACATGACAATGACTCCAAGCATACAGCCAATGTGTTAAAAAATTATATAGAACGGACAGGGCTGACGAAACACTCATAAAGATGAGTTGGCCAGCACAAAATCCTTATATAAATATCATTGAGACTATATGGAGTTATATGAGAAAGTCCAATAGCAATTAAACACCTTGGATGAGTTGTGGAGAATGCTATAAAAGATTTAGAACAACATTCCAGTCAGACATTGATAACCTGTATGAGAGCAAGAGGCTCACATAACAAATACTAATGCACTGTACAATATATTAATTCATTTTGTTTTTGTATATTCTGTGCATTAATGCATTTGTATGTATTATATACATCTCTCATTTGCTATTATTCAATATTTTTGCATATCCAGTTTCCAGAACCCTTTTAGAAGACTTGATAGTGATTGACATTTCTATACAAACAGGTTAATGACTTCTTACTACACAGTAATTATACACGACAGATGTGCACATGCTTATAAATGAGGACACCCTAGTAAAGTGCTATTTTTTTTTTTTTACTACATAGATTTTTTTAAAATGTAAAGTACCCCCCCCAACCACATGACAAAGCTATCTCTGTCTTAACTGCAAGATAATCTGAAAGAATTAATTAACCTGACAAGTCAGTCCACCTTTTTTCTTGCCAAAACTAACACCACACACACACAGCCTTCTGAGCACCAAGCTGAAACATGGAAACAACACAGATAATATTAACCCTCATCCTTCCAAAGGCAGCCCAAGACTTTTGGATGGGATTTATATATTTTAATTGACCTTTTTAGAAACCCTAAAACACCAAACACAAAAAAGTGGGAATAAGAGAAAAGAAAAGAGAGGGGACAAATAATTAATATATCAGAACCTGGTTAGTAGACAGTGAAAACGACTGTGGAAAGTATAAAGTCCCAGTAACTGGGCTGGAACATCTGAAATAGTATTTATCCTGAGATAATACGACACTGCATCATCTTGCAGATGCTTTTGGTAATTATCTAGTTACTACATAATATTTCTAAAAACACAAAGCTGAAGTCCTCACATGTATTCCTGATTCTCTGTTACAATAACATGTAATTGGTAATTTTAGCATCAAATATAATGAATCCAGTATTCTCACAGCAGTACTTCAATGACTGCCACCATGTGCTTTTGAGCTTTGGTGGCACAGTGGACACAGCCACTCTACAGACCTGTGCACAACTGTGGCACACACAAAGCTGTTTGTCGTCTTCTTGACAGGGGAGATAATGTCTTCGTGCAAAGGTTTAAATGACTTAAATTAAGAACACGGGCAAAGTTAAAAGGGTATATCATCTTAGTAGAACGATGTACAACCAACTAGCTAAGAAAGTTCATGTTTTGACAATCTCTCCTCCATCAGGAAAAGACTGCAGCAATATAGCTTTAATTATTATTTAGTGTTCCATCTGATAAAGTGATTGAAAGAGAAAAATTTGAACTAGCACCTAAGTGTCTGATAACACATCACCAATATCTTTCTGGTCTTAGGTTATTCACAGTATCAGCCCCTTTAATTTAATTCTTTTGTATAATTTATTTATATATCTTTACATCTTTTAAAATTACACTTACATATAAAATCTTTTCTTTTTCTTCAAAACAACTAAAACTTCAAGAATATTGATATGAGTCCATTATTTTTAATTTTCATGTTAAATTATGCAAAAAAAAAAACAAAAACAGTCAGTCAGTCCATTTTTTCATAACATTTTTGTTTGTTTATTTAATTTTGAGGAAATTAGGGATTAATTGTATACCAGGAATTCTACAGTTTCAACAAGCCTTAGAATCCAAATGCAGGTGGAAGAAATACAAATGTCTAGATTCTGTCAGTAGCATGACGACTTAATCACAATTGGAAAGATGCTTTTATGAAAGGATGGAGATGATAATGCAAGGCAAACAATACAGAAAACTACTGACATGCAATAATTATGCTCATTAAAAAACACAATGATGCTATAGAGAGAGAGAATAAAAGAAAAAGGTATCTGACTAAAACATCAAAATAATACGTCAACCATTGTGAGGATCAAAATTACTGTCAAGATCCAACCTGCTGAGTCGATAAGTTTGCAAACAGTCTTAACCACATAACTGACAAAACAAAACGTTAACTCTTTAGAAAAGTTAGGTGGCTAGATACATAGTCTTGCCTTATCTTAGCTACTTTCCACATATCATGAAACAAACTCAACTACATGCCTTTGACTGACAATATCATCCCTCCAAACAAAAAAATCCAATGGCTAAGGAATGGTTACTCTGGCTACTAAGTAGTATTGATAAGGACTGAGCAGCAAGATTGTCTTTAACTAACACAAGTCATTAAAGGGCAACCAGCTGGCATGAGGGTTATAGTGTGGTATGATACCGTAGACAAGTACAGTCAGCCTTTAATAACATGCAAAAAAGTGAGAAAACAAGAAAAGTTCTTGCACGTGCCTTTGGTAGACAGCTGATTCCACAACTTGCATCGATCTCTCCAGCCCAGAAAATCCCATGCCTGTGCCATTTTGGTTTAAGAGTTTTAAATTTAAAAAACTATAAAGACTTACAATTACCCACACCTTGATTGGTTTTCAGAACAATGACTTCGCCAGGCACCATGTAAATGACAATAAAAGAGGTTTGACTGAAAATACACAATAAACAATAAAAATAACATAAATACAATGATAACTAATCAGATAAAACTGGTGTTAGTTACATTAGACAGACCAGGGAAGGTGCAAACAATGGGGGATATGTTTGTTCTAAAACAGTATTATAATTTAAAAAAACTTTTTTCATAAAAGATGTATTCATTTTAAGAAAAAGACATTTTTTTCTCTGAATTCACTGTAACGTGTAAAACGATGGAAATAAAACTATTAGCAAAGCTGAAAACTTTAAGAAGGTTTTTACCTGTATCCAACCAAATTCATTAACATGAACACAATTTCTTTCCTTTCTCCTCCTCTAAATATCAAGATGTATGTCACCAGTTCTATATAGTACTGATAAAACTTACTACACTCAGGATATATAGGGAGCCCACAACAAGTACACTGATGACTTATTATACTTGTATTTTATCTCTAAACTATACTTGACTGAGTGAAACTGGATTACACTTGAATATATAATTCAATACTTAATATTTGTTTATTTTTTAGACAAAGAACAGCCCTTCTTACAGCAGAAAAGCCATATCAAATGATTGCTAAGCTTCTACCAGTTTGCAGAATGCCTCCTCCATCATCCCGTGTGAAAGAGTTAAAAGAAGAAATATATAATACAATACCCGTTTAATATAAATAAAGAAAAAATGTTTTGTTTTGTGTAATTAGCTAAAAAAGTAATACAAATAAAATTTAAAATAAAAGATTGGAAAAAAATTTGAATAAAGGAAATACCTGCATAAAAGACAATAAATGTTAACAAATTATTGGGTGAGTAAGAAAGATTGGATCTGAGTTCATAATGGAGAAGAGTATTCCTTGGGTTCTTTTTCTTGATGCAGTGTAAAAGTAACAATGAAAATGCTACTGAAATCAGGAAGCAGCAGTGCCATCTACATATGGAAAAAATACAAGAACTGTAACTACTCACTCCAACTTAAGTGTGACACGAAGATGAAATGAATTTAATCTCAAACAGCGTTCAAGATTTGTTTGGAATCAAAGCTGCACCTCCATCTCCACAAAAATCTAATTAATGATGAAATATGTAAAAAAAAAAGTTAACCTTTTGACATTCTATGGGTGAATTAACTTGGAACAGAAAACTGCCATTAAGCCTAAAATCCTTTCTAGACAAAACAAGCAAGTAAATTATAGTGGAACATTATAAAAGATACATGAAATCAGAGGATTAAGTTACAATAACCATAAAGATAATTTATATAATAATATAATTTTTACTGCTTAATTCAATCCAAGAATATTACAGAGAAAAAAAAATTGGACGAATCAATGTGATTTTGGGCTTCTAATACTAAAAACATGCATCTGTTAATGAGGCGACATTGACATCAAAAGGAATTAATGACAAGGTGTCATTACATCAGGGGTCAATGCAATCTTTGCCCTTATTAGCTGTGAACTTGACCTTAATCTGTCCTCCCTTCAGAAGTTATCAGACAATCCCACCGCTTACCGGGATTATCAGTCTAGCCCAAGGTCCCAGTACCCCAATGAACTATGAAGCCAGGATTCTAAAAAGGCAGATTTACCAGCATTGTGTTTAACTATGATAACAACCATACCGGGAGCCATGTACATCCACCAGAACAAGATTTTGCTTGGACGTTGAGTTGGTCTCGAAGTGCACCGAGAGCTTTTCTTTTGTGGTTGATTTACTGGCAAACCTCGCAGGATCAAACTTGAAATCCAAGATGTTTTTCCCATCGAAGACCACACAGGGAACTAGAAAAAAGAAAAAACAAAACAAAAACAAGTGTTTTTCTTGCCTCTCCCCTATCCTGACTTTGATTGGAATCAAGGCTCTAAAGCCATTTATTTCACTTCAGGCATTTACTGGCAAAACTGGAATGCACAGAATAATTATCAATCAACTCTCAAGCGAGCTAAATACAATAAGAGCTGTATCTCTACCATCAGATGGTTATTACCTAAGCATACAATGGCAATATATTCTTAATTGGAAAAGGATGCAGGAATGTTATTTCAATGAAGTGACTCAGATCTATTTTGCCATTTCAAAATGTTAAATCATAAAACACATCTATAATAGAAAACATCCTGATGCAAAAAGGTTTCTAAGTGACCATAAGTGTTCACTTTATCATCCCATTCATTTGAAATAACAGTGCCCAAGGTGGATCAGGTTTATACACATCCAGCCAAAACTCAGATACTAAGTATGACAAAGAAAAGCATTAATTTTGGCTGGCCTAATTTATGGCTTTTGAGGAACCAATATCTCTAAAATATGGCTGGGCATTCTATGGAATAGTAGTTCCAGAGTTAAAAGCACTTGTCAATTCCTAAAAAAACCCACAAAAAATCCCAACCTATATGGTTGTGCGTGCATAAAGGTGCTGCAGCAATTCTAGTGATGCACACCTTCATTCTCCAAACTATCAAATAAGCTAACAAAAAAACCCAGAATCCTTATATTCAAGGAAGTGTTAATGGCACTGCAGCATTTCTAATACCTATGAATGGATGGCCAGAAAGCCTATAGAAGAAATCTTACGTCTGTCACACCGTTTTCCATAATACATGGTATGTTCACAATCGCAGAGAAATTCCCCATTCTGCCACATGTTGGTGCAGGAAACATTCTGCTTACACAGGTGAGGCCGACAGCCCCTTTTGCAGGCAGAAAACACTGGGAACAAAAAAAACAAAGCACACTCTGTAAAAATGGCTGAACAAGAACACACAGGATACAAAGAAAAACTTTCATTCTTTAATGTCTCCTGCATGTTTTCCTACTAACGGAAATCCAAAACAATTAAGGCCATAAGCGCATGTATGTTTTTAAATACACATCATTTTACCACAGTCACTCCATTGCCACCATGATGTCCACACGTGTGCCAATGTGGAACCAGTGCCTGGATGCTATGACAGCAAAATGAGGTCTCTTTGCTATACAGCCATTGAAAGACAGATCATCATATTCGAAGTATTGTTCATGTATATCAACTTCCTTCTGAGAAACAGAGAAATGACAGTCTCAGGCAAGTCTGGGCTGTACAGAGAGGTCACCTAGCTCAAACTTTACAGTAATCACCTCTATAGCACCCCCACCCTTTTCACATGACTTCACCAGCACTCTACAGTACTCACATCAACATGTGTCCACATCCGTTTTTCACATAATAATTTCTATTACTGCTTTCTGCCTAACATGTCTCAATACTAGCTTCCATTTTAAATTGCTTTGGCAGGGAGAAAATAAAACTTACACAGCAGTGTACTACTTGCTAGTCTTCACAAAATAAATAGGAGTCATTTGGAAATGTATGTATGTATGTATTTTTGAAATCAAAATGAAATGGGGATACTGTGAAGTATCTACAAGGAACTGACTGAGTGCTGCTGTGTTTCTAAAATGTACTAACAGCAGCTTGCATGGAAAAAATGCATGTGTTTACTTACCTTCTGGTGTCATATTGGCTCTTTCTTGAAGCTTCACAATGTGCAACCCCATTTTCAAGCCCCGTATACAACCATTAAGTTTTTGGATACTAGACATATTGGGAGGCACACCCCCCACATACAGGTGGGTAAAGTTACCTGATTTTCTGGAGAGATATGGTGTTATAGATGCTGCAAAGGTAATAAATGGTGTTAATAACATTGAAGAAATATTTTAAATTTGATTGCCTTCTGAACATGAAGCTCAATAGTTTTTGAAAAACTGACACAAAGTGAGACAAACATTTAGTCTGTCCATAACAGACTGCTAAATCTATGGCTAGGTATAAAAAGACAGAACACAAAGGAAAAAGAATGGAATTATCTACCTATCGGTACCATGACCATGTGGTCCTTAGTTCTAGCACAAACAGCACTATGCTGATTTCAAATCTGTGTGTCCAAAACAGACTTGTTTTTATTAATAAATCAGCCTTTGTTGCAATTTTACAAAGCTATAAGTTATTCTTTCTGAACGAGGACTTTTCGGTAAACAGGGTGGTGGTAATGCATGGCCATTGATGTAGGTCTCCACCAACAGCTAAACAGAAAAATTCTAGTAGACACATTTTCTGTTGAACCCCTTAGCCTCACACCAAGACAGTGATCGTGGAAGAGGAGTATTTAAATTTTGTCACTTCCTTCAAGTAGTGTTCTGAATACTCAACATTCGTCCAAATAAATGGAAAATGGGCTTTTCTATTACATTGAGTGGACAGACAAATAACTTAGATAGAATGATGACTCCACAAACATGAACCCCCTGAACCCAGCTGTACTTCTATAGTCATAATATCCGACTGTGCAAGACTGTTATATTCTAGTAAATGTCTGTGTAACCACTTCATACTGTACTTCCCATACACAGCTGTTGACTGTGCAGATGAAGAAATAAGACTATAGAGAGTATGGCCTCTATGCAAGGTGTCTTAAGTTAGATTAACAATGGACGAAACTAACTACAACTAATACACCTACCAAATGAAAACATTGTTATCTGTCTTTTAAGACTTTGTTAATTTTAAATCCATTATTCCAGAAGAAAAAAAAGCTTTTTAAAATGAAGAATCAGATGAGCCAGTAATTATGTTGTTGTGATTACTTCAAGCTTTATTCATCAAAATAGCCAACTTTCATATGCAAAATGGCTGTTCATATTCTGGACATCCTGTTCAGCAACTTTTCAAAATACTGCCTTGCAATTAACACTGGTTGAATCTTAAATGCAAAACTATCTCATAGCATCTTTCAAATAATGGCTTGATGGAATTGCACGATATTGCAGAATACTGAGATAGAATTCCATCAATTTTATGAAGTAACTAGTGAATAACCAACAAAAACATCTCACACCTCCACATTTTCATCACTATACTTAATTGCAGAACAAACACAGCTCTCTTAATACTTTTCTCTGGCTGTTTTTCTAATACACTGTTGTCACTTAGAACAAAATATTTCAAAGCAGCTCCCATCTGACTACAACACATTGCACCATCACTCCAAAGTGCAGTTCTGATGTTGTTCAGCCCAGTCAAGTTATTTCTGCTTGTTACCATGTCTACATAGAAGCTTTCTACTGCCATTCGGTCAATCAATCCAAACTCTTTTTAACTATCTTTGGTGACAGAAGTTAAGATGCTGACTTTTTGCAGAGTTAATGTGCTCAGAAACCTATCTTCAAATTTCTTTCTCTGCCCCTTAAGGTCATGGCTAATTCAGTTGACTTCTATAAATGATTGTTCACACATCAAACTCCAACTCCATCCACAATTTTCTGTTGCCAGTTGTTTCATCAGCCAATAGTAGTTGTCATAAATGAGATCCATTAACAAATATATGAAAGCACAGCAGAGTACGAGCTAGCAGTTACTTCAATTAGTGGTAAGAAACTGATATCAGAAGAGCACAATGATATCATGCTTTAGTGGAAACTAAATTTAACATTTACATAAGAAACTTGCTAGATCCATTATCATGAAATAAAACTTGAAGTGATACCAACATCACAATTAATGGCTTATGTTTTCTGATAATACTTTTTTTGTTTAAATTATGCACTTTCATTTGGTTGGCTCAATAATGAACGGCAGAGTACTGTATGAAATTTACTTTACACTTCATAACCAGTCATAGTTAATTAAGAATGACACTCAAATTCCCACTACTTTAAATTAAAAAAGAAACCAGAGAAGTTGAACAGATAACTGTCTTTTCAAGTCATGTAATTTGTAACTCAATTTAAATTAAAAAAGATAATTAACAATATAAAAATATTCAAAACAACTTATTTAACTCATTGACCTCTGGTGTCACCTTTATGCATCACCATTTCTTGCTGTTTACTATAACTATGTCACATGACCAGGGTCAATGAGTTAATGCGCAAATACAGAAATATCAGGAACTTTTTCAAAAAAATTAATTTACACAAATGCATCCACTTCATAACTCCATAGCATCATTAATCAATCCTGAGATGTTAAAACATTCAGAATTGGCTGCTGTGGCTAATAGGGAAATACAACTAATGTGGTACATTTGCCAAATAGTGACACTGATGAGCTTGTCTCGGGTCATCTGTGTCAGAAAACTACATAAAATAGATTAATTACTTGCATAGATAGAACTACTGGTGTTAAAATGTTAATTTAAGTGAAAACAGCTCTTTCAAGAAACTTTTTCTTTTTCTGATTTTCATAATTATTATTTTATTCTAACAGATTGCAACAACATTTAAAATTTATTGTCAAGAAACATTAACCACAATTAAAGTTAGGAATACTGAAAAACTTGGATAACATTGAAGACAACACATCAATACTTTGTGTAATGGTGGAGTTGGTTCTTTATCACATGCAGTATATAGAATGGTGTCCTTCTACATGTGTTGTTGTTAGAAATGTCAGCTGATGATTAGATTGCATTGGATAAACAGCCTTTCGAACATAATAAAGCTAAAACCTACTTTTGTTGCGGAAATCCTGCAGCTGCTTCTTGAACCGCTTGTGCTTTATCATCTTGGATTTTCCTTCCAGGATGAGCCTAGTGTTTCCATCAACAATCTCTGCAACAATCTGATGCCAGTTCTCATCAGCTAGATTCACTGAAACCAACCATGTATTACAAAATCAAGAGACAGAACTATGTCGAACAAGGGTGTGTCAGGATGAGATGATGAGAAAAAGAGCCTAAAGAGATCTCTGCTAAACCAACTCTGGTTTGTTTGTACTGCTTCCTCCCACAAACATCAATCCTTAAAGGAAAATGCTCAGCATTTAAAAATGACAAGATTACCTCAGACACATTTAATCATCAAAGTTCATAACTTGAATAAACATGGCATCTCTATCCTTTTCTAAAAAATGTTAATAGCAACAGTTTGATAAAGGGTACACAGTAGTCACAGGCCTATTTTGTTTGGGTCTATATACAGGTTAAAAGGTGAACAAATGGGATTCTGTGCAGCACACCTCATCTCTCTGGTCCATTAGCACTGCCTTTGGTTCAGAACATAAAAAAAAAATTTTCCTTCTGCACTAAGGATATTATCAGTGGTAAATCTCAATGTTGTTAAAAGCAAATGAAGTTCTGTGGCCTCTGTTGGTTTTGCATTATCTTTTAAGTGCCAGTTTTAAATGATCTTGTAAATCCCACAAACAAAGATAATAAAAGTTGCAAAATTTCTTGAGATATGGAGGCGGCTCTACGGGATATCTAAACTAAACAACACATGTATGAAACCCTAACCCTATCCATGAACTCAGACTTAGAGGTCTTCTACTACAACAACAACAAACAATAATCCTCTTGTTTTAACTCTTTTGTTCCACTCTGCAGCACAAAGGAAAATAACCAACCTATTGGTGCTAAGTAATAAGAACTATTCAGTATCAAACATTTAGTTCATTTATTACTAGATGAAAAAAGCCATAAAGCAAACTTTCTTGGCACCAGAAATTCAATAAAGGTCCTGGGTACATTTAAGGCTGGTAGACATCTAAGAGCAGGCAAAACCAGGATTTTTTTTTTTTAGGGAAGAGGTTAATGCTAAATCATAATCAGAACCGCTAAGTTATTTAGAAAAATAAAAGAAAGTCTCACATTTGGGATGTAATTCTATTCTCCCCTTAAAAAAAAAAAAAAAAAAACTTTTTTGAAACTTTAATAAAATACTTTCCAACCAACTTTACAATCAAATACAGTAAGTGACTACAACTTCTGATTGGTAGAACCCTGCAAAAATGCCAGTAATTCTAAGATAAAAACTTTGGATGGAACCTCGCTGCAAACTTTAAGCAAAAATGATCAAATGGATATAAATATCTGATAACACGCATACGTACAGCACAACACCAAGTTTTCGTAAAGGAGTTGTTGGGCGTATAAGACAATCCCTTTAAAGCACACATCTTTAGATCAAGTACAAAAACCATGGAAATCAGCACTCTGGCAGTTTTACTTACCGTCAGCCTCTATGAACTGACTCTCAATTCTGTTGTACGAGTTGAAGCTGATTACGACTTTATTTTTTCTTCCGTTTTGTAACTCCAGCTGAACAAAATTTCCAAATGCATCATGGGCATACAAGAGCAGAGCACTGTCTTGCCTGGTGCGGAAGCTGAGAACAATGGTGCCATCAAGAACCTCAGGCTGATTGGTTTTGTTGAAGAACAAAAAAGAACCGATGTTGCTGCTGAATGTTACAGCATCCTCGTTAATGTCTGAAATTTGAACAATATCTCTGCATTTTCTGGCTATATAAGTCATACCACTGAATTAATTGGGGAGAAGATGCATGAAGTACATTATAAACCCATATATATTTACAGTGGTGGCCAGAATTATTTCACAATCTATTTTTAGACCAAGCACTGTGTTTATTGTATGTTCAAACATTCTTAACACAATGAAGCCAATTGCTTTAAAGCTTCTGTACTAAGTAAATGTCCCTAGCATAGTCATTTCTTATAGAGATACAGTAAAGTCTCACTTAACACTATTAATGTGTGCCTGGGAAACACTCTGTTAAGTGAAATATAATTTCCAATAAGAATACATGTAAATAGGTGCATGTTGGTGGATGAAAAGAGAAAGAGACAAAGAAATGAAGAGTAACATAACAATTAAGTATCATAAGCTCTAGGGGTCCACGCACGATACACCATTAAGGGTTTAAGTTTCAAGTCTCCTTGTGCATTGCCTCCAAATAGAAGAGTGCATCGATCTTCTTGCTGCTTTAAAACTGGAGGGGGGGGGGCATTTTTTTTTGTCTTGGGAAATATAAGTTCTATTTGCCATCTTCTTCCAATATAATCCGTTTCATCTACACTGACCACCTGCTTAGGGCATCAGCTATAATCAGCAAACGACGGAAACTTTCGTTGGCATTTTTACTGGCCGTGGCTGCTTCTCCCATCACTTCTATGCTGTGTAGATGAAACTGCTTCTTAAAACGGAAAAAACCAACCCTGACTCGCATGGAAAGGTTTTGCATCTCTTTCACTTTCGCCTTTCTTCGGCGATTCGTGCAAACTCAGTGCTTTGCACTTTATGACACGCAGACTTAACGGAACGTTTTGCTTCGTTTGGTGCTCAATCCAAGCACCCAAAAGCCTTTCCACCCTTTCCATAACGTCAGGCCTGGTACGACTGTGGCACTCACTGATGTATCACACAGACCAAGTGCTTTTATCTTATCCGCATTTGACCGGATAGTCTGCCACATCGTTTCATTCTCAGCCCTGCCCCACGTGAAATCTCCGTTAGTCTTTCACCTTTTAATTTTACTTCCAAAGAGTAACCTTTTCATTTCATTTAGGTTGCTGAAGCACTAATATCCTCACCTTTTTTTCTTTTTGGGCCCATTGTTATTAAGGGATAAAAACACAATTTGGTAAGTGTTGGCTCACTGGCTATCGCGGAAGAATGTCAAACACCGTCCCTCTCGCGGTGGGATCGTGTCATAATGAAACATCGCCGTGTAAAGTGAATTTTGTTCCTATTTTATAAATCGTGTAATAGTGAAATCATGTAAAGCAAATTTGTGTTAACTGAGACGTTACTGTATAACTACAGAATAACAGAGCAGTAAACTTCAATAAAGGTGCACTTAGCAACATTAATTACACAATGCTAAATACAAACTTAAAATCAGATATCTAAGAATTTTGGGCTACCAATGTGTGTACACACTGGAGCATGGGTGTTCAGCACCCACACTGATGTGCATTTTAAACTTGAATAAACCTGTTCATAATCTAGCATTTTTAGCATTCTAAAATCTATAAATATATGACTGGTGTTCCTCCGCAGAACCATCAGGTTAGTGTTAATCAGAGCTAAAATGGTTATCATCACCAAAATTGTTAAAACAAACTACTCTCTTCACTTACTATTCTCACAGTTGTGCCCAAGGTGAGCCCACTTGTCTTTACATATACATTCGTAACTTCCCCACTTTTCCACACACGTGCCACCATTTTTACAGGGCTGATCCCAGCAAGCGGGTAGACATCCATTTTTAATGTCTGGACTCCTTAATATAAGTATATACATTTAAATTTAAATAAAATATTTAAGCAAAAGAAAATTTATGAATTTAAAAAAATCCATTATTTATAAAAGAAATAACTAACTGCATGCCAGATGTCCCAAGTTCATGTATACATATTTACTCTTATCATCTAGATAAAGCTTAAGATGACTGATAAACAGTCCTTCCATAATTTTTAATGTGAATGCCAAACAAGACCCAGCTAAAATTCTGATGCCACTGGCTCTGTGTCCAGTCATAGATGTGAGAAGCGATATCAAACCCTCGTGTCCAAATCAAATCATTTGGTCATAAATAAGTTCAATACACTTTCATAACATGAACAACAGTTCTTAGATTTAAGAAAATCAAGTCCATCTAATCTGCCCAGGATGGAGATCTCACCTTCGAAAACAGAGACTCAATTTACCACTAAATTAAAAGCAAACACTAAAAAGATTTACAGAAACAGCTTAGAAGTACCCTTTGTTAACTCATTTTCCAGACACATTAAGAACACCTAAAAATAAATAATTTCTTTAGATACAGCACACACCCGAACTTGAAAATCAATAAAGTTTTAAGAGATAAAGAGGAAAGAACTTGTCTTATAAGCATATCATACAAGACCAAGTACAAGGTTCCCCCTTAAACACAACTGGAACAGGAAATAGGGAGGTGGACAGTTGTATAGAATATAGCAGAGAACCTAGAGTTCAACCACTGATGTGGCCTGACTTGGTTTGGTGACCCTTTCATAATGTGGTTTCTTCCCCTTCTTCCAAACCAATCTGTCGGTATGGGTTTCCTCCAGGTTCCACAAGACACAGGAACGGCGATGCGTGTTAGCAGTAGCCACTAATAAGCCTGATGCAAGGGTCAGTTAGAAATCCTTATTTCTGGAAAAGACTGGATATAATTCTGTGAACCAAGTAAATGCGCCAAACGATTGACTATTTTCTGTGATATGCGAGTTTCGTTTCTGAACTAATAGCAGTCGCATTCTTCTGGTCTCCACACCCAAGTGCGGGTCTCTGTTACCCTTCTCTTTTAGTCACTCAGGAAACAGCAAGACAGTACCAATTGGGGAAATCAGTCATAGCAGCAGCACCACCAACATTTCACAAATAACCATACGGAAACAAAGAAAGAGACCAGGAGTCTCTTTCTGGTGTAAAAACAAACACTGCAGGGACAGTCACTGAGCATTTATCTTACCTGTGTGGATCAAACTGAGAAACGTCGGTGAATTTTCCATTGTAAACCAAGTCACGAATACATCCTATTAGGCCTGGAGCTGGATGTTCAACAGTTGTTCTGTGGGGAGACAAATGTCATATTTTCTTCTTTGGCACTAAACCATCAAAGGTGACAAAATTTTCAAAGTACATGGAAGCACAAACAGCACAGTAAATAAATAAAAAAAAAAAAAGAAAAAGAAAAACTAAAACGATCTTTTAAAAGATACTAACTTTTACTGGTAAAACCACATCAACATCCATTAAATTCCACGTTCTCCTATTACAAAGCAGAGGTTGCTTATTTTTCAGCTTTGAAAGATATTGAGATTATTTACGTGTTTGGAAGGCCTCCAATGTACATCTGCCCGTTGGGTCCAAGCACCTTGCTGAAGTTACTGTCGAGGTCGAACAACTGGCGAATTGTGCCCACTGTCAGTCGGATGTTGTACTCATCGTGCTCCAACTCAACTAGGTTCCATAGCCCGCTGCTCAGGGTTGTTGTTGACACCACCTCTCTTTCCACCAGATTGCCTTCAACAACCATTTGGAACATCATCTTCTTACCTGAGATGGATACATTATTTATAATTTGACTATCCAGTGGGGAAAAAAACAAAACAAACTGCTTATCTGCATTAATAAAGACCACAAACTAGCAGATAATTGGATTTCAATACTCCAGAATCTAAGAGACCTATAAATGTAGGAATTTTAAACAGCATATTGCTAACAACTCAAAAAATAATAATTAAAAAAAAAAATCAAATAAATTTATACTGTAAATAAAAGAAAATCTACACAGAAAAAGTCATCTGGCTGTTCAGTGTGTTGATCATCACAAACTACTATAAATGCCGCAGTGAGCAAGAAAAATTGTCTTAGCCTTTCTCTGATAGTGTCATGGTGTGGTGAGCCAGTAAAAGACAAGAAGAAGAGATTCCAATCTACTTTGCTAAACCGGATATCTATTTCAAATGAGGCAGGTGTGTGGTTTAGACTGATAGTACAGCCAATTGTAAATTTCAGGCAAACACAATAGGTAATCCTTTTATCCTAAAGTCTTGTAAAAATGGTAATTTCTGGTGATCAGAATTTTTTAAAAAAACTATTAGTTTACCTGTGTATTTTGGCTGAGAAAAAAAATGGTAGCGCAGATAACAGAATGACAGGTAAGCACAATTTTACTGTAGTTTTTCTAATAACAGAAACATTTTAAAGCCACATGGAGAGGCTGAAGAAAAAATGCAAAAAAATATCAAGTTGGAGAAACAAACTTGTGACATGAATTGAAGATGAGCAATGTGTACACAGTATCTAACACTACTAGCCAAAGGTCTGACCAGTGTGTACCTGGTACCCTGTATTACTGACCAAGTAAGTGGGTAATGCATATACAGTATGCTGTACTATTAACCAACGATGAGGGCTATGCAAATGTGCAGTCAGTAATAACAGGTTTCAGTACAAAAGAAAAAATGTATACCCCAATTGAATTTTTATTGACAAATATTTTAATTCATCTTTTAAATAAAATTATAAAATCTGAAACCAATAATACCTGATACCAGTTTGATGGTGATTTCATTGCTCGCACCATCTGTCTGATGTAAGATTAGTGCCTGCTGCTCATGGGTCCTGAAACTGAACTTCAGATCACCAGTCCTCCATGCTGGAGCTCGCATGTAGGCAGAAGCAGTCTTAAAAGTCATGGATTTTTCGGAATCATGAAAAACTGCAATTTGGAAAAATAAAAAAGAAAGTTTCTTAGTTGGTAAAAAAAAGTGCCAATTGAGAGCATCTACTTCTATAAAATCTGCTTATCTGACCCCCCCCCACAAGTTTCTTAATCTACTGCACATATCAGATGAATCTTAAATCTAAATCTGTGTTTCAGCATAAAATAAATAAAACCTGCAAATCTTTTTTAAATAATGTATTAGGTTATTTGCATAAATCTGTAACAGTAATTTTTCAACAATCCTAGTGAAATGAATCTAATTAAAATATTTTTATTTTTAAAATTTAAATAAATTTCTTCAGAGATAAAGGGAAAGCACCATTACAAAATTGTTTCCCTTTGATCGATTGTAGTAAGACTATGTAATGAGCAACTTCTAGTCTAAGCAGCAGGCATTGCTTTATCTTGAGAAAGATGTAAATAGAAAGAAAAAAAAAACAACAAAAATCACCATTATTCAAAAGGAGACTGAAATGAATAGTCATGTGGACTGTTTCTTCAGCAACCAGTGACCTGATACTGGCAGTTTCAAAAGTTCATGCAACTACCACCCAGGAGAACAATTAACTTTGCCATAGGATACACAGCACTGTTTCCACATTGGACGGGTAGAGCATGCAAAGGCTTGGTGGGACATAGCATCTGTGAACATTTCCCAGTGAAATAAATAATGCAACATGTAAAGAAAAGAATAAATATATCAGTGCCAGTCCTTTTACAGATGTGAGGAGGGGGTGAAAAAAATCTACAAAGAACCTTTTTTTTAAAAAATCTTTTTGTGGTGCGTGTGTGAAGGTTCGTACGAGTATGCGTGTTTATCTCTGAGGAGAAGGGAGTAGAGGTGGGTGGCCGAAGCCAGGTGTGGAGCAAGCTCCCAAGGCCTAAAAGGCCGTGTTGAGGCACCGAAGCACCTCGTGTAGCTGGCCGCCAGAGTTACCAGAACTGTCATTTAAACTTGAAATGGTTGGTAACAGTGTATTATAGTAAAATATACTGATAAAGGTCACACCTTAACAACAAACAATTCTCTTTAAAAGCCATATCTCATTGAATGCTACAGGAATTAGGTTCACAAGGCTAAGAAGTCTTGGTGCAGCAAGTGGAAATGTCAGTGGGATGAAGATTGTAGAGGAAGTGTTTTATATAACAGTGGAAGGAAGGATGGATCTAGACTGTAATTGTCCTGGCATTTTGCTATATTTTGCATGTCTGATAAACTTACTGCTTCCCCAGCATTTCAAACATCCCAAAGTAATTCTTCCCAGCCCCTCTGGACTTGTAGGATCCTGCTCTGCATTTATCTCGGTAATTGGAAGCTGATGTGCTATTCTGTTGTAGCCTGCATCTTTCTGCCATTGTTTTACACCTGTCAAAGACAACAAATAAACAAACTAACTAACACGAAGCAAACTCTCCATCCAACTATCACACACTGCAACACATAATTTCTTATGTGGGTAATTCAATTCAACTGAACTAAAGAAAACAACATTTAATTTGAGAGAAAGTGAGCATCTGGAGAACACAATGTAGTTATTACCTGAATATGAGAGAGAGCATTCGGTGTCAATACAGCAACTTGCAAACAAATTCTCCAAAGTAGGGAATAAATCGGTTTTAGAAAACTTATCCCCAAATCTTGCTCGCCAAATAGATATATAGAATAATATATTTTTTCTATAGTATTATTTCTTTCTTTGAAATCATAAACAAACATAAAATAAAAATTGCAGTTTTAGACTAAAAACAATTCTTCGGTAGACTTGCCTCGTTCTTTTTCTATGAATCTTATTTTTTTTTGTATGTATTTTTGTAATAATCCATCATCATAAAGAACAAAAAGATTTTATAACCCTTCCCCATCCAGAAAATGCAATATTTGTGTGCACAAATGTTCAGATAATCTCCAAGATTGCTGCATAAAATGTACCTACCTGATTAGAATTATTAAAAAGCCATGGAACGACTCAAATAACACCAATGACAGCACATGGGAAAAAATGTAATTTATAGTTCAGAAAGTAAAAACTGTACAGACTTGTCACAGTGGTGGCAATACTGATTCAATTTTTTAAATCTCAATGTCATTAATTTTATCACTTTCCACCTTCACTCCAATAATCCTTAAAGATAATTTTCATCTCCTTCCTGGTGCTGTCAGCTCTGCAGCACAGTGGTTAGAGCCCTCACCCACATGGTAAAAAAAAAAATTTTCTGGTATCAGCTCACAAAAGAAATTCCCTGGACTTATGTCATCAGAGTCAACAGACTGTGAAAACACTGGCTCGTTGATAGCTGCAGATGGCCTGAACTCCCCTTAACAACCTCGCTCTCCTTGTCATTGTTGCTGCTTTCTACTGATGTATTCCTTGAGACCCCCAAATCACCAGAAGAAAAGGATCCACTGATGGATTCCAACACATATCAAATAAAGAAACAAACCAAGTAACACATGTAGTTCACAATGGTAGCTTCATCAGTAGAATCACTTGTGAGAAAATGAAGCATATAAATAGCCAAAGGAAATGATAAGGTGGATCAGCATCCTTCTACAGTATAAATGGAAGTGGCCATTGAAATGGCTCATCAGTGCCTGGTCAATTCTGGCTGATTTTAATGGGAAAGAATTAAACTAAATCTCTGTGGATATATATTTTCAGCTTTCTCAACAAATCATTTTACTTAAATTAACAAAGCAAGAAACAAATGAGAACTAATTCTCTTTGTATGTAGACCCAATGTAATTATAGATTCTCCATGAAGACTGGTGTCTGCGGCACACACCATCTGGCAACTAACAATGCAGCAAAATTTATTATTTAACTGTCTCTCAAAGCATCTTCTAGTCATTGAAAAAGGCAATACTTTATTTCTCTACAAGATAAACAATAAAAGAAACAAAAATGTGCATTTTTCAACATTATTTTCTATTCCAGCTTTTATTTTTTTAAATATAGCAATGGAACGTCCAATATTAGCCAGGTTGTCTGTCATACAGAGGAATCAGTAACTGGTGGGAGTTAGGACTTCTCAAAGAGAAACATTAAAAACAGTAGTTAACTCCCTTCTAAAATTGTTTTTCACTTAAAAAAAACACACAGAGAACTCATCAAATATTAACTTGTCTAATTCACTTATTTAAAAGATAAATAAAATAAATAAAATATATATATATATATATATGTAATGAGGAATTTTAGAAAAGCTTTCCATGACCAGAATTTTATAAAAATCTAAGTAAAGACTAAAGTTCAGTGAAATCTTTCAAGGCTAAAAGTGAGCAACGAGACCAAAGAAAAAGTACAAACTGAAAATTATTACCCGTTTGAGTGGCAAAGAAGCAACAAAATTAGGGCCAATGAGCTTAAAGGGTAAACATGCTATACTGATAACCTTGAGTAAAGCATCTGCTGAGAAAGTAGTTTGAAATTATTGATAAAATTTTTAGAAAGAACGTGGAAGAATAGAGTTGGTATGTGGAGACAACAATAATAATAATGATAAACTTTATTTTTAACACTTCCATAAAGACCATTAAATGAAGAGGAAAACAAGGATTTTGATGAAGCACAATTTTTGTTCTCTGGCAAACCAGCATAGTATTTGTTTGTTTCTTTATACTTACGATAATCGCAATTGCATTTCAGGAGAGGGTCAGAGCACTGACTATTTTTGGCACAGGCACACTCTCCTGATTTTGAAGATCCTAGGTATTCCACAACTTCCCCATTGGCTGCCTTAAACCACAACTTTTCAGCCAGTCTATAAGCAAAACAAAAACAAAGGTAAGAAACGCTCTATCTAGCCAGCATTTGTTCCTTTTTATTAAAAAAAAAAAGAAAAAGAAATTGACTGTCAGGCATTTTATCCCTTAAAAGATAAAAAAGCGTATTCTGTAAGGCTTCACCTGCCACTAACAGAGCAATTCAGCTGCAAGGGATATATCAAGTCAATCAAAAACAGAATGGCAATAAAATGAGTGTAAAAAAAATCAGGAAACCTTGACCAGTCCACAGATATAGTATATAGCCCTTCTGCCAAGATGCACCAATAAAAGAACTAGTCACAGGATTTTTTCTCGACCACCCCGACCACATCTCTCACTTTCTTAGAGGGAGATGATGGCAATTACAGAAAGGAGTTTTTTTTTTGTTTTTTGTATTGTCAGTAAATTTGAGAACTTTAAATTCAAATTTCTTATTATTCACAAGAGAATTATCCAGATATCCAATTGTTTTTTTTTTAAATTCTAAGGTAAGAGTAAACTCAATAAATGTCGTTCTCACCATTATTTCATTTTGAATAATAGGAAATTTGAATTTAAAGTTTCACAATACAAAAACAAAAAAACTCCTTTCTGTAATTGCCATCATCTCCCTCTAGGTATTCTGGGAAATAGAATGGATTGAGGGGAAAAAATATAATCAACCATTCATTCTACCTCCAAAGTTTACTTGTTAAGAAATCAACTGATGCTAGACTGTCGTTCGATTAATGGTCAGCAACACTCAGATGGGCATAAAAACTTCTGCAGCCATTACAAAGAGAGATGGTTTTTTTTTTACCTCAGGGGCAGGTCGTAGCAGTCGTACTCCAGGTACTGTTCACACTGAGCTGACTGGTATGTCAGCGCCTTCAGGTGATCACTGTCCATTTCTCTGAAAGAGGACATGACAACAACATCAGACTGTAACACTTCGAGCATCCAATCTTCTCAATGAGCTCTTCTCTTTAACCAAATAAAAATGAAATGAAGAGTTATTTTTCTATTATTTTCTGAACTTTGGCTTCTTCTTTTTTTTTTTTTTTGTATTTAAAAAAAAAAATTCTTCCTGGATTGCAATCCACAAACACTTTCAACACAAGCTATGTAATGTTCTATTTATGAAGCCCTTTATTTCCACAGGTGTCTCATGCGTTAGAAATGGGTACATGTTTATTAAAAACTAAACCTTAAAAAGTAGGAAAAAAAAAGTTGCACACCTGTATCTTATCACTTTCCTGAAATCAGGGAGATCAAAAGAGCGAACGGTGGTGTTTGGTTTCAGGTTATGCTGCACCACTGTCTCTCCATAACTGCCGTTCTGGTCTCCTGTCACCATCCGACATCGAGTGTAGATGGAAGACAATGGCCCGTTGCCGTCCACATCAATTTTATAGACACCTGACTGCCTCTCACCTGACTGGTAATACTCGTCACAGGTTTTTCTGTTCTTGGCTGAAAGCAAAACAAAACGAATGACAACTTTCTTTTTTAAATTCACAGTTGGTGTGTGGACAAACGGCTGAAAGTCACATTTTGTTGTTGTTTTAAAGTTTGAGACAGGCAGTTCTTTTAAAGCTGTGCCACAATTCTGAGAAAGATGGATAGAGAGGGAGAGAGGAAGGGTTTCAACTATTTAAAAAAAAACAACAGGTGTGGAATAAACACCTACAAAATCCTTGCTGTGTGAATGCATGATGTCTGCTGGAGCAAGGAAAGCCAGTTTGTAGAAAATGGCTTTGTTTTCCTGATCTAATTAATAAAGTCCATCACCAGCTCATCTGAGATACTCACCAAAATGGCAGGCCTTTCCTTCATAGTCGGTGCTGCTGCAGTCACAGTGCATGTCATCCCAGTCTGACAGACAGCGGGCACCGTGTTTGCAGATGGAATTGTTTTTGCAATAATCGATCAAGTTACAGCCGTCCAACTTGAGCCCGTTAGCCTCTGTCGTGTGTATGACGCTTATGGGATCGATGTCCCTCCCCTGAAGCCTGATGTTCTTCACACAGCCAACAAACCCATCTCTTCTACTGAATACAAAGCAGAAAATATTTGAAAGCTCTGCATGCTTAGTAATGCATGCCCCACTGAATTATAAGTAATAATAATAATAATAATAATAATAATAATAATAATATAATATAAGAAGTCCATGCCATAATAATTTAAAACTGTTTTCTGTCCATGTACTGACTGTTCAAAATTTCCAGTGACTAAGGACACCTCTACGATCATCTTTAGATTTTTATATTGTTATTATGTGTATTCTGTTTGGCTTTCCAGTCTGTTTTTGTCTTTTTTGTTTGGACCTTAACTGTCTATCAAGATGTTCCCATGGGAGCTAAATGGGGTTTACACAGATTTTGTGGGCCCTCCCCCCCCCAGCAGCAAATGTAATCCATTCCACATGCATGTATGACAGGTTTCTCTATCCTCCTGCCCTGAAGAATAAGATGGTTCTAGTCACTGATCACTTTAACAAATATAGGCAGGAAAGTATTAGGTCATTACAAAAGTTTTGTCGGTTTCTATATCATGCTAATTCTGGATTCATTTTTTGCCTGCTTGTGAAGGTGTATGTAGATAAGTTATATATCGTTTTGTAGCGTGAGCTTTGGCATACCTTTTTAAAAATCATTAAATGGATATTTGTTTTGGGGTTCTGAGTGAAGCATGGACAGAAAAGCTTTTCGTGCCATTTTGCTTCATGAGTTCAAACCAGACCACAGAGCGAGCGAGGCAACTCGTAACATTAAACAAGCAAGGGGCATGGACACAGCAAATGAGTGCCTCGAAGATGAGGAATGTAGCGGACGTCCTTCCAGCTGTCATGACAACCATCTGAAAGCCTCAGTTGAAGCCGATCCAAGAAAAACAGTGCGAGAGATTGCCAGAGAGCTTGACCTAAGCACTGTAACTGTTTCCCCGCATCTTGACATAATTGGCCAGATGAAAAAGTTTGACAAGTGGGTGTCTCACGAGTTGAATGAAATCGTTGATTGGAGATTTTGTCATAAGAAAAAAATGATCCCTTTCTTGGCCGAATCATTACGTGATGAAAAATGGATCCCTTATGACAATCGCAAACGATCAGCACAGTGGCTCGACAGAGACAAGGCACCTAACCACATTCCAAAACCAAGCCTGCACCCAAAGGAGGTCATGGTCACTGTCTGGTGGACTGCAACTGGTATCATCCACTATAACTTCTTGTAACCTAGCAAAACCATCACAACTGAAAGGTACTGTTGTGAATTAAACATAATTCATCAGAAACTCTCTCAACGACAGCCGGCCGGCATTGGGGAATCTAAGAGGCCCAATCCTACTCCATGACAATGCTCAACCTCATGACTCTTCAGAAACTGAACAGATTGGGGTATGAAGTTCTCCCTCAATCAGCCTATTCACCAGACCTTTCTTCCACAGACCACCTACCACCTTTTCAAACACCTCGACAGTTTCCTCTGTATGAAATCCTTCTCCAACCAAGCAGCAATTGAAACTGCCTTCCAACAGTTTATTGACTGCAGAAATTCAGATATTTTTCAAAATGGTATAAATGCGCTCGTAACTCGTTGGCAGAAGTGTACTGATTGTAAAGGAAATTACTTTGGTAAATAAACTTCACGTTCAGCAATGCTATAAAGTCTCATTGTTGCAGTAAAAAAACTAACAAAACGTTTGTAACAAACTGACATTTAAAAATATGGCCACACAACCAGCAGAACGTAGACATTCATCAATGAATACCAACTAATAAATGCCATTACTCCAAATCTGCCATGTTTGACAGGTGGTTTTAAAACCAGTGGATCAAAAGCTGCGTCAACTTGGTCTTTTGTCACGTGTCACTAATAAATAAACCATTCAGCGTCCTCAAGTCTATACGAAAGCCTCTGTAGTGTGTCCACTTAGCATTTTTAATGTGAATTTGGTAGACGACGATAGCCCATTCTGCATGACGATAGTGTGAAGGTGTCCATAATGTTTGTCTCTCTAAACAGACAAAGAATTATTTAATGAAAATTGAAAGATCAGCAGTATTAAACCAATAATTGGCCAGCTGCCTGAACATGGGGAACTATCGCAGTGGTCAGGTGCTTTTGGCACCATATTTTTTAGGAAAATAAGTCTTCTTATCTGGGTGGTTCATTTTACAGTAGCAGCAGTGACTAAATACATTTATTGTAGACAAACCAACTTTTTGATATGGTGAACATCACCTCTCCTTAAGTTTAGAATTTCCAGGCTTCTTAACATTGATTCTTTTCCTCTAACCTTTTGGGTAACCAAACACTTTCCCATTATGTTTAAAAGTTGCTAGATTTTTTCTTTTCTTAGTTTAGAGTTATGGACAAATTTGTGTGTTTAGTTTTTCTAGTGCCGATTTTGTATGTAAACATTAAGACCCAAAACATAAGAGAAATAAACAAAATCCCAACATAACAGAAAAGTTAAAACAAATTTTTGACTATGCTACTTACTTATGGTTCTTCTTAGTGTATATCCAATAACAATTTTTTTTCTCTGCCGTAGAGGGGAAGTGTATGACTGTGCAATGACCGACCTGCTGTCTACTGTTAGTTTTGGTTGGCTAAAATTGACAGACCAAAAGTAAACTGATATTGAAATCACACACATTCAGTTACTACAGAAGTTGTGTTAAGACAACTGCAGATATTTTTCTACAAAGGAATTCAAAATGCTGAGAATGCTATATCCTCCAAATAGTTACCGATTGTTGTTAACGGCCAATATTTGTCCTATAATTTTTTCTTTAAAAACAGTATACATCTTTAACCTTTTTGCAAACAAATGCATATATTTTTTACAAGTTGATTCTTGTCTACAAATAGTTAAGAGTTATAGTTCTTTTTTCATTGAGTATAGTAACTGTCAAACTCCAACAGCAAGCATCCAAAATCCACTGCTTCATGAAAGAGTTGGTTAAAAATTAAATATTTAAATAAACAAAAGACAGCATCAACTGAGTCGTGCCGGAACACACACACCATCCAATGAATGTTGAAGTTGCAATTTCTGTAAGTTATCAGCCAAACGGATTTTCTTCCACTCACCTGTCCTTAAAGATGAGGTGCATTGAATGCCACCGATTGTCATTAACAGCAAATGGGAGAGACAAATTCTGAGAAAAGTTGCTCTTTGTAGTGACTATAAATATCAAATTGGGTCGGCCATCCCACAGCATAACCTGGTTATGAGAAAACAGATGATATCACTAATGCAGTTACACGTATGCATGTGTGTCCCTCACATCCACTAAATGGGGTATTAACAAAAAAGCCACCAGGATTTCTCTAGTAATACTCCATCATTCCTCAGGTCTCTGAGGTGCGAGAAATGTATAGCTGAGGGCACGTGTTCTCGGGGTAGATGCGTACTGCACACAGTTAAAACGATGTCATTATTAAAATGTTTCAAGTCACTATAAACTTTGAGATATCCACATTTTAAATGGTATTTTAATCAGATAGCTAAAAGTAAAAGTTTAATGCAATTAATTCTTTGAAAAAAATTTTATATTTTTTAAGAAATCAGTATATATATATATTTACCTTTTAGTTAGTGTAATAAATATTAATGGTTTATTAAAGCTGTTTATCAACAGCAGAATTAATAACATTTCAGTCTGCGAATTATCTCCAATAAAATGATGCAACTGAACAGAAGATGGATAACTGAAACCTGTTCTTTACCTTCAGATGGCCAAAGATGTAGCCATATTTTCTGTCTGCCTCCTTCAGACCCACATAAAACAACATTCCATTAGATCTCACTGTTCGGAAGTCAAATTGCACGTCCAAAGTTTTGTCCGCTTTGTCTGAAATGAGCAGCATCGTGCCTGCCTCAGGAAACGTCAAAGGGATTTCTTGGATTGGGAAACAGCCATACTGGATCTTCTGCCCACCATGATACTGTGTAGAGCCATTAGACTGCTTCAGTTCATACAACACTGACTTGTCATTGAAGTACACATTCCGCAAACAGCCAACAAAGTTCTGGGTGACCATGAGACCTGGTCAGAAGAGAAAAAGACAGTAGAATGCGGATGTCACTCGAGAAGCAGAACATCAAAGTACATGTGAAAGCTATTAGTCTTAAACAGAAAGAAATTCAAAGACTGATAGAAATCACATCTCTAGTCATGTGGTGCTCATCTTCATTTCATACATCCACATGTATCTGAAAGATTAGGAGTATAATTTAAAGTTCTCTCTCTCTTCATTTCAATCTCATTATGAGTAACGAGCAAGAAAACTGACTGACAATCTCTTTGACACACAGAAATATCCTTCCTAACGCAATATGTTGGACATCAATTGACCAAATAAAACGTACCATCAGCCATCTTTGTTAACTCACTGGATGGACTGCAAGTTTTCAAACTGTCAGTGTGATTGTATAATGGAAAACTGCTTGACAGAACGACAGGCAGCTCTTTTGATCTGGCTGTGGCTTAAAGCTGATGGGGCCCACGTAGTAGTCAGCCATCTTTGTTAACTCACTGGATGGACTGCAAGTTTTCAAACTGTCGGTGTGATTGTATAATGGAAAACTGCTTGACAGAACGACAGGCAGCTCTTTTGATCTGGCTGTGGCTTAAAGCTGATGGGGCCCACGTAAAACAAAATACCACTATTTTGATTTTTGAGAATTATACATTAGAAAATACATATGCATTAATATCATTAGCCATGGGATTATTCCTAGCAGACCTTTAGATGTTTATTGACCAATTATTTTCTTAAAATTCTGAATCGAGCCACTATGTGTCTCTTTCCCATCACCTGCCCCCAACCTTCCAGAACACCAAGCACTAACCCCTGCCTGCCTACCTTTTGTTTTCACAAAGTTGTTGCCTCCACCAAAATAAACATGGGGATCGAGATTGAGGTAGTTTTCCACATCCTTCATTTTCATCTGTCCGTCCAGGTGGATTTCCAGCATGCTGCCTCGGTGGACCAAAGTTAGGTTGTGCCAGCTAAGTTACAAAGATAAAGCCAGTTTAGCTAGTTTCCATTAGACCAGGAGGACAGGTGCACCTTTACATTAGTTAAATGACTTCCTGTCCCTCTGCAAATAACTACAATATGCTGCATGGTAATTCTACTGTTTGAGTAAGACTGAAAAAATGTCACAGATTCATAAAATAGTAAATTATATGCACTCACTCACATGTTAAAATGTTATTGTAAAAAAAAAAAAAAGAAACTGATTTAAAAAATAATAATAATTAGATATATTGAAATGTAATGAATTGAAGATTTTGATTCAGATAGCAACAGGAGAGACTGATTAGGTGGGGTGGGGCGGGGCAGGGATGAATCCTTCTAATGAAGCTGCTAAGAGCAAAGACAGCAAGCCAACCCACAATCTTGGCTAGTGAGTTGTGTCAGATATAGATGTTATTCTTGTCATTTCTCCTAATGCCCAGAGTTTACCGTAACTCGGGTATTACTCCTTGTTGCTGATGTGCGTGCAATGTTTTTCAGATTTCACGTGTTGTGGAAAGAAAGGTTAGTGTCATTTATACAGCAGAGCTACATTTACTGAATGCAATTTTCTCTACCTACATTACAAAATAAGCCAGGATACCTTCCTCGGTCTAAGAGATTATCTCACAACTGAGACACCAAACGACGGCAACATCGGTTGATGATGAAAGGCAGCAACAGAGAAAAAAAAACCCTGTCAGAAGGCAGGGTTTTATACAAGCCGGTGTCAGACATTTCATCAAGCTCATTTACATATATAATTCCCATCTCTCACAGTGCCAGTCTATGACCAGCACTTCTTCCAAAAAGGCAAGCATTTCACATCTACAACATGAACTACTTCTGATTTCTTTCTGGAAACATTCCACAGAGATGTTAGTCAGCATTGATACCAACAAATCTCTGAACAAAAGTTACAAATGTTTTTTTCAGTTTCACTTATTCTCAAAAGACTGTACAACAAAACATTTGAATGGAGGCAGAAAAGGCAGGGAATTCAAATATTCTTTATCTTGCAGGAGTGACTCAAAAGAATGATTAAAGACCTAATCTGCCTGTTCCTCTGATGTTGTGTGCATGTGTGGAGGTTCAACTCCCCAGTTCTTTTGGGGGGGGAGGGAAAGATAAGTCAGTTTGTAAAGAACGTGCTACTTCTTTAAATAATTCACAATAAACCCAGGTCTCAAAGATGGAAAGGGTGGGTGGCGGTGACATGCACTAATTTTAGTTGCACCTCACACCAGTTTATAGCTTACGTAATGCTGAGAGAGAGATTTAGGTACCATTTATTTTGTCAAAACACAAGCATCTATTAAATAGAACAAAGTCATGTCTTTTGAAATTTTAAAGTTAATTATAAGATGGCTTAAAGGTTAGTAAATGTAAATGCCCACCACTCAGCTGACACCACTACGGTCAGATCTCATGTCACAAATAATCTTGCATTACAAAACTTCTTTTACTGTGTTTGTTCAAGAAATTTAAAAAATAAAACAACAATAGAGATTATAATATCCACTGGTCTTCAGCACAGGACCACCAGAAGTCAACATGTTTACAAAAATCTCTAAATTATAATTACATAATGACATTAAATTTATATAAATTAATGCTCATTTATGAACAGAAATATCAAGAGCATACGAATGCATGCAGAAACTACCTAATAACCTAACCTAACCTTATATGGATAGTGAACACTATATCACCAGCCTTTTTTGATATGACAGTACTTATTTAATGAATCTACCACATAAACTCTGACTTCACAAAATGCAGCTATTAACCTCTTCGCCACGGAGTCATTTATTTAAGCAAACTTTGAACTAAAGTTTTGGGCGAGGCCACTGAAAGCCAAGAATTATATAGATAAAACAAGTTATGAGATCCCAAGTAACTGAGTTGTTTTTTTCCCTTTTCATTGACAGATAAAATAATTCTTCATATTTAATTTCACTGAAGGTAAAAATGCTTAGTTTTCCCTAGCAAATAAACCAGCCAAACTTAGGTATAGTTCCATTTTTTTTTTTAAAGGATAACTGTCATGCAGTTATTTTCAAACTTTGATATTATGAGAAAGAATTAGTATCCCAAAGAATTATTAAACATGCAAGAAAACAGAATGAAGATAAGACTATTGAAGAAACTGGGAAATTTATAGGGAGCCATAACACATAGCCACTTGCATTCAAATTTGGCTAAAGTGGATGCTACTGGATACTATACTGAAAATGGAAAAAGGTTTGGATTCCTAAAAATCTTGTGCCTTTAATCTAACTCATATTTTTTAAACTTTATTTTTTTTTCATTTGGTGGACAGCATGAAATGTTGGTTAAAATTATGAATTAATGAAATGTTTCTCCGATCAAATAATTAAAAATGTGTTTTAAATAAACGATCTCCCACCAGAAAAAGACAGACTACATCAAATCTCATCAACTAAAATGTCACGAGGAGGATAAATCGTTAAAAATTTCAGCTGTGAGGGTTAATGCTCAATTATCTTCCCTTCTGTATGGGGACAGTTTGACATCAGCCAGAGATTTTAAAGAATAAAGTGTAATGGAGTATATTTGTGATGGTAAATACTAGTTTTTTTTTTATTTTTTAAATGAGCTAACATTTACAACATTAAAAAATTCGAACGTGTCCGGGTTAATATACACACATGCAGACGCAATGATGATTTGTTTTTCTGTCTGTCTGTCTGTGAATATAAGCTAAGTCAAGTAAAGAACTGTGACCGCCTGAAATAGCCACATTTAGAGAGAGTTTCCTCTCTCGCCATTTCACTGAATTTTTATTTTGAAAAAAAAAAAAAAAAAATAATGAGACACGATAACAAAAAACAGGAGGGGTAGGAAAATGTCTCAGGACAGTTATTGACTCTGTGCTGAGTCGATCCTTCTCTTAGATTCAAAGTTTTACAAAATTCTATGATGATTTTACTTAAAGATCTTAGGATAAATTAAAAAAAAAAAAAAAAACTGCCATGAAAGATTTCTGCAGATTATTTTTCTCAAATTAAATATTTTGTCTATTTTTATATTTCACACCAAATCCATGCCAGTCATTTCACCTGGCATTGAGATAATTAACCACCTTGAGTAGTCTTCCACGTTAGTTCATGCACAAGGAATGAGTGGTGGAAGGGTTAATCATCGAACATTCAATCAGAACTGCTTATCGTGGGCTGCAGGCATTCAAAGACAAATGCTTCCTTCCGCTAGCAATATCAGCGGGATTGGAACTCTTAAAAGAGAAATATACACTGTCAAAGTGTTGAAAAAGAAAACAAAAACAAAACAAAAAACAAAATGGAACACTACAAGAGAGTGCTTAATTAAAACTGCAAATTATGATAAAAGGAAAGAAAGAAAAGTGAGCATGCATCTAACAGATGTTGAGTGGCTACATACTGGCAAAAGCTAACACAAAACAAATCTTGCACGACATGCAAACCATGGGTAATGCTGCTACACAATAAATCCAGCCCAGATTCTGCAACGTCACGGCTCCACAAACATGTAGAAGCGGACAACACACAAAACAAATGGGGAGGGCAGTGGGGATTGTCACTGTTTTATCTTAGTTAATGGAATAGCAAGTTTGCTAACTTATGCCGGACAACCATTGTAGTGCTGATGTTGACCAGTCGTAGTGAGTTAACACTATGTATGCTACTGACTACTTGAAATCAAATTGAACTCTTACCAAATTTCAACAAAAATAAATTTCTTTAAAGAATAAAAATGTAGATTTATCAAACCATAGGACAAAAAAGTCCACTCTTGTGAATAAAGATTATCTCCATGAAATCAATTGCTTACCATTTTTTTTAATTTTCATATTATCAATCTAATTACTCTATCTATAATTATGAAATAGTTTACAGAAAACGACAATAAATATTAAAGCTTTTAAAAAATTCTTTGTTTTAATTAGCTTCCTTTGCACAGTGAGTAAGAGAGACAATTGAGTTTCAAGCATAGGTTGTCAGCTCAATCTCATTTTCCCCAAGGCAGTATAAACCCAGCGCATTACCATTGTTTTGTTAGGTAACTAACATATAATTGATGGGAAGTAACTCTGATTACCTTAGTTTCTGAACCGCATCTTGAGAATGTATTATATTTTCTTGGATTATTGCACCAAGTTGGCATAGAAACAGGGCTGATGTTTTCCAAATAATCATAAGTTTTGTGAGTGTGGACAGATAAATTCTTTTGTAGAAACACCAAGTGCTGTAACCTGAAACCGGCTATTTAAACTATCAAAGTTCTTTATTTTTTTGATTTGTTTGAAAAATAAAACAAAAGACTTAAAAGAACTAAATGTGTAAACCCCTCTCTCTTTTTTAAAGTTCTACTTCACACCTGTGACATCATCTATGCACATTATCATCACATCTTCAGGAGTGTAAACCCACTCCTTTTACATGGTGTCAGAGAGATTGGCATCACACATGAAGTCATCAAACTTGAAATAATACAGAAAAACAAAATTGGCAGCAACAATATACCTTAAAATGTAAAATTTAAACCAAATGCGAGGATCTTCAAAATGACAAAGACAAAAGATTTAGAAGGCTATTGGATGAGGATTTTTGATAAACCAATAATGTTAATGTACTCAGCATCATTAAACATCTAAGGATAATCCACCCCCAGATCTTTGTAGGCCTGGCTGTGATGTTCTTTTTTCTGATGGGTATGTCATGTCATCCAAATATTTCACATCTATCTGAGGTGCATTTTTATTTACCATCAGTACTGTTTTCGTGTGTTGTGCGCGCACATGCGTAAAACAATGACATTACACAAACTTGAAACTTACAGCTGCTTTAAAAAACTGGCAAGAAAACAGAAGCTCCTTGTTTGGCTGTAAGTATTGTTGCTGTTTCTTCAGACGGACAATAAAACAAAATTAAACATGTTATTTGCAGATCATAACATGATCCTGCATAAAATAAATGATGATGATTATACGTAGATCTGCAACCAGCGAATATACTATGTGGGAGATAAACTTTACAATGCACGGGACACAATGAACCACACGCTCCTTGGTTGTGTATCACAGACTTCTGTTTTCTTTTATGCATTTTCTTTTACCTGCATCTTAGAAATGCACTTTTGCAAAAGAAGAGAGATAATGGACTAACAAGGTACAGACAGCACGGGTGATGTTTGTAGATGATGCAAGTGTGAAACCTGTTGGAGAACTAACAGGCAACTAAGAGACAATGATCATGCAAACAGTGATGACACCTTACCCATCCATCCTGCAAAATACACAAAACCAGTGTCAGTATCTCAATATTAGAGAAGGGGGGGGGGGAGTTAACAAAATAAGCAAACATGCAGTAGTGACCTTCAGTTAGCTAAACAAACAAACAAAATTATGTACAATTTTAAAAAAAATAATTAAAAAACTATAACTACCCACCAATGACATTCATAAACAGGTGGGTGAATGACCACTTGTCTACAAACTATAGTACACATGGCGGCCTAACGAAGATTGCATGCAGGCTATAAACATGGCCGCCATATTCGACATTCAATGTGAACTTGAAAATAAAAATGAAAAAAAAAAATTTTTTTTATTTAAAAAAAAGACAAAATATAAATGTAATAACTCCACGATTAGGATAAAAATTCTCCTTATAATTAATAAATTCATCTTAACCCGTAAAATTTGAGTTAGATTTCTGAGTCAGAAGTTGGATAAATGTTGACAAAGAAAAATAGAGCACTTTCAAAAACAAATCTTATTTTACAATTTCTGATAAAAAGGGTGGGTGGTGGTGGTGGTGTTGGAGTCATCATCATCTATGATTCTACAGCTGGTGTGACGACAACATCAATTAACAGAAGCTAAGATGATAATAAAAGTGATAAGTTTCCAAGATTCAGGAATCCTTGTTTGCCAGATATCTGAAACCTGTTCTGAATGCTGCACACAACAATTCTGTGCCCCTTCACTTTCCTTAAAAAAGGAATATGCAGATTTACTTCTCTCCAATTCTAATGTAAGGAGAGGACAATTTTTCCCCATGTCTTCATGAGCCCAAGTTAATTTTCTTAAATTGATGATGAGCTAAGGTGCAGTTGGATTTTTAAATAATAAAATTAAATATGGTTTGAAGTTGTACTTCTATTTTTTTCTCTCCATGCAGTTGATTTTGGGAAACTTGCAGGTGCACACATTCCAATTTCTAAACC
The DNA here is from genome assembly GCA_018389105.1 of Nautilus pompilius. Taxonomy (NCBI): domain Eukaryota; kingdom Metazoa; phylum Mollusca; class Cephalopoda; order Nautilida; family Nautilidae; genus Nautilus; species Nautilus pompilius. The sequence goes on along the minus strand of JACATO010000640.1, from coordinate 290,393 downwards.
ACACAGAAAAACACATACACGGATATTTGAACAACGAAGAATAAAACAACCACAAAAACGAGGTCTAAAATCAAAGAAAAACTTCAGCATGTGAGTAATGAAAGCTGAAAGTCTGGAAAAAAAATTCAGGATACTACAAATTAAAAAAGCTACAAGTAACAGTGTGGTGGAATGCTTCTGATGGTTTAATAGTACATAATTTTAAAAAGTATGCGGATGAGCTTCAGATAGATTTTAGAAGAAAAAAAAAAGATCATCAGTGATGTTAACAGAAAGATGAGGGTTATTTTGAACATTCCCCACTACCTGGTCAAAATTAACCCTTAATATTTACTGAAAATCTAATGGGATTAAAATTTGTAGGATGTAATCCCCTTACATCTGTTGTGTGTTAAAAGATTGCTTATATCACAGGTCAACAATAAGAAAAATTGAAAATATTAAAAATGAGGAAATTTATACCTAAGAATATCATAAACACATTTTTAAAGTTTTCTTCCTTTTTGTTTGTTGAGAAATTGGTTTATACTCAAACTCTAAGACAGCTTGTTTCAGCCACTGGATTAACCTGACTGAGTCTATTCCTGGTTGCCAAGAAATGCAACTGATAAATAAATGATAACTGTTTTTTTAAAACAAATTTATTACTACAGAATCATTAATAAACACTTTACATATATATTCCTTTTTAAAAAGTAAACTTTACACAACAAGCTAACGTGTCCTTAATTGTTATTATTTAATAGAAGTTATTTGGCAAGCCTAACATATTTTTTGAGGTACACATCCACTAATTTAAAAGATATTTGAAGAAAACAGCTAAATAAATAAGGAAAATGCAACAATAAAAATAGCTTGATATTTTTGCTGAAAAAAAAGAGAGAAAGAGAGAATTACTGTCAGTGAATTACATTTTATTTTGTAAGGTCTGAGCAAAGTGTGTTTAGGCTGACAAAAGTGGTGACACTAAATGAACCTTTCAGAAATCCTATTTGCAGGTCAGTAGAAGTCAAGCACACGCACACACACAATAAGAAAGGATGCATTCACTCTTTTCTTTTAAATATTCAACAATGAAGTTTCAGGTAAGCAGAGTTGAAACCAGAGGCAAACCACTTGAATGAATGAGCAGGATGAGGTTTTTATGCAAACAGAAAACATTCTCTATGTACAAATAGTGAACACAGAGTCTCTCTCTCTCTACCCCCACCAAAGTCTTGAACGTTGTCAGGTGGATCTGTAAAGATAGGGTTGGATAGGGGACTGCTACTGACTACACACATTTGTCAGGCTTTAAACTCTAATATGAACTCTGCAGAAATATTCCACTGCAAGCCTAAAAACTGGGATGCAAACCGAATTTTTAAAAGATTTAGCGCCAACAAAAACTGCAGTAATCCCACACACAAGCATGGAGTAAGAATACCACTGTGCTCAAAAATAAAAAAAATCAAGCTGGAATCTAAAGCTGACCCTATCAATAGTGTGTGTGTGTGTGTGTATGTTTGAGAGACACAGAGAGAGCAGTATAAACAACTATACAAAAGTATCTATTTAAAAAAAAAAAGACAAAAATATATTATGAAATAAAATAAATAGGGACCAAAGAGAGAGAGAGAGAGAAGCAGCCACCACCATGTGATCCAAGATATTATTGCAATGTGTACAAGGTTACTCGAATGCTCGTGGTATACTGGACATTTTTTCATTTCTATGACCGTTACTGTAAAAAAATAAGAGCTTATTTACTTATTTTAGTTGACCCCTTTAACCACAAAGTCTAATAATGGACAGAAAAAGCAAAAATAATGATAATAATAATAATAATAATAGTAAATGTGCTGGACTCGGCTTCTGAGTCTCATTGAATTGCACCACTACCGATGTTCACTTACCTTTTCCACCTGAAGGTGTGACCTACAGCCCTAAACCCGAAGTATGCTAATATCTAAAAGCACTTTTGAGAATAGACAAACTTCTCTAGTTAGCATTGTTTTGATGTTCGTGGCATTACTATAATAACTAACAGGGAGCATGAGAGAGAGAGAGAGACCTGTTAATTTTTGAGGCAGGCTGCGCAGATGTCAATGTTCCTTTGTTAAGCATGACACACACACAAAAAGAAAAGGGGATGACTCTGATGAATCCCCAATTTTTAAAATAATTAAACAAGCATGTCTCCAATTACAGGACCTTATGAACTATATGGCTTTGAAAATGGGAGATAATTTTTTCTTCAAATTCAATGTTAAAGGGTTGGTGGAGCCTCCTATTTAAACATCACATCATAATCTTAACCCTCTCCCTACAAATTCTAAAAAAAAAAAAAGACATTTAGAGGATTTAAATTTCAAAATTCTGTTGGCTATGTAAACTGTTACCAAAAAAGTGTTAATGCATAATTTAATCTGAAAATATGCATTAAATTAACTTTATATTTGATGCCTTTCTACCTCAGTAAACAATCCTAAGTAAAATGGTCAGACAGAACTTCTTGTCTCTGAACAAAACGATGGTAGAAAAAATAACCGCCGTCAGTTTTGCTTCAATATACATGGCAGAGCGCATAGAAACATCAGTAACTGCCATAAAATTCTAATTACCCAAACATTTTTTTGATGTTAGATTTTAGTTAAAACCATTAAAAAAAAAAAAAATTTGTTGTTTTTCAAGATGATGATATGACCTATTTTGAGGAAAGTACCTTCTGACACTGTAAATTTTCTGCAGGGAGATATGCAGTTACTTCCCTTTATAAATGTCATGATTCATGGATTGAAACGTTAAAAATGGCTTACCGAGTCACATCCATTTCTATGCTGACACTGAACAGCCAGTCTCTGTTATCAGAGGAAATTGAGACATTGACCAGGCCACTATGTAAGGACACAGTGATGTGGGAATACCTAGGAGCTCTTCCAGCTGCATAAAGTAGTAACCCTGTATCCCGGTTTGTCTGTAACAGATAGCACAAATTTAAGTAACACATCAAAAATGGGAAGGGGAGGGGTGAACTGACAAAAGATTTACTAGAGTTCAAAGGAATATTGTCAGTACTGTGTTTGCACTATGGTTTTGTTAGTGCTGACTATCCAGTGGAGATATTATTACTTATCTAATTACAGTAACAGCTGTTGTTACTATCTACAATAACATAACTGTATTCTCCAAGATTCCAAGCATGTGAAGAGTTGTTTCAGTCCAGCAATATCTATAAGAGCTTTAACTGAATATCAATTCATTCTGTTACATGAAACAACAACTACTGATACATAATAAACAAAGTGAAAATTAATAATTAGGCATCTAACTCATTGGTGAAGGCTCATGTATTTTTTCTTTCTTCACAATCTCTTCACCAGCTGTTAATCTGCATAGAACAGAAATGGGACCACAATGTTCTGACCCACTGTGGTTTTCTATCTGTTAAATGCCAGAGTCCAAACAAGTACACCATTTCATTCTCCTGGACCCTGTTACCAAATACCAACAATCATCAAAGAACAATTTTCCTGATTTAATAGAAACCTAACCTACAATGAATGCCGACTGACTGGCTTACAAATGTGATGCTTTACATAGCTTTTCAAGAGAAAACCCAAAAGCTGAAATCATTTATTAAAAGTATTACTAAGTTAATATTATGATTATTGTCAGCTCTTAGTTACCATGAGAACTACATGAATTCCTACAGCAGCCTATTTTGTTGTCTTATCTTGAAGGTGTTTATACCTGCCTACCCATCCATCCACCCAGCAACTTCTGTAAGTAAACTGGTGCTTCAAGATGAAACCTTCTAACATACAGTGTCTTCTTTAAAAAACGTGAAATGAAGTCAATTTAACAGGCACTATATCTTGAAGCAAACACATACACAAAACTAATCTGTGTTATTGATTAATCTTTTAATCAAGATGAAATTGTGCATATACATTTCTATTCTGAAATGGTTTCAACAAGGTTAATAGTCTACATTAGGAGGGCACCAAAACAAGATATAGCACCCAAAGAATTGACATCCAATTTATTTCACAACTAAAAAAAGAGAGCTAAAATATGCAAATTAAACCTGGCCAGGTACAAGATTTAAGTGATTCTATTTCATCACCCCTCCCAATTTAAAAAATAATCTAGAAATAAACACTTTCAGGTATTCGCTGTCATTGAACATGAAGAATGATAGCAATGCTATTACAGTCTATCTGCTGAATTATGCATTCTCTTCAATGAAAACACCCTGCAGATGCCAGGACAGTAGGAAAAAGACCCCGTCACCAAACCTTGAACTCCATGCTGATTCTTGATATCTGTATGGGTAAGTCTTCTTGTGCATCGTCATACAGCTGATATGTAAGCCATTCATATCCTTTCAATGTCACTGTGGTGGCACCTTATAAATAAAAACACATTTTTAAAAAAACCTCACTAAGTATTTCTGAGATTAGATTTTAAAATGTTTAATGCAAGTTAAGCAAAACCCTCTTTAAAAAAGTTGCATCCTATGTTTGGGAGCACCTAATGATTTTCCAGTGCAATGAACACACAGGTGTATGTATAAACGCTACCAATGTTGTCTTAGAACCCCAATTTTCTAGGAAATGCATTACAAGACTGTTTTCAGATCCATCAAAGTATTAAAACTTGAGTTGAGTGTCTCTACTTCCAGTGATTCAATGTTATCTCTCAATATTTTAAATTTTATTTCAGGATGTCGCAGAGAATAATTTTACAAGTACATACTAAAGAAACCTAGCCATTAGTGCAGAGATGCCAGTGCTGGTTGGGTCCCAAGCCTGGACAAATGGGAAGGGTTGGAAGGGGGAAGCGCACCTGACCAAAAAATCCTATGCCACCCTATGAAAAATGGTACAATCAAAAATGATGGACCACTGTGGCAAATCCAAATAGGGAGAAGCTGTGGCAGAAGAAGAAGATTGCATGATCCCTAAAGACAGGTGGCAGGACTTTCATTAGTACTATTTTTTTATGTATGTTTGTAATTTTTGGTTTTAAGAAAGCATTACAGCTGGAAAAAGTGCCTTTGTTTTTATTAGTTTTACATTTTCAAATTGTATTTTTGTTCACTGGAAGTAATTTTACAAAAAAAATATATGCTGTACCACCATCTTGTTACTATGCTACTGCCACTCCAAGCTTATCATCACTGTAACATCTATTCAAAGCTAAATATTCATGCTTCTATTCTTTAAAATACCTGCTCTTTTTTTTGATGGGAAGATGTCTAATGAGTATGGATAAAAAACTAATGAGCTAGTATGCTCAGAGAAAGCAGATTACATTTGCTTTTCAACTTTTTAGCCCAACAAGCAAAACAGATGTTTATCTCCTACTTCCAGTTAAAACAATTTTTAATTCTTTGCCCAAACTTGCTGATTAGAAATGAAGATGGCTAGTCATCAGATGTGTGTCTGTAGTACACGTAGGCATCTGCCTAGTACATTACCTGCTTAATTAGTTACCTGCAAGTGAAGCTGAACAATCTATTTCCCCTTAGGGCCTGATAAGTTATACCATACCAGATTTTAAGGGGAAAAAAAAGTGGTAACATTAATCCAGGCTAGAGAAAACACCACCAAACTCTACAGACAGTCCAGGTGATACATAAAACAGTGTAAACAATAATAAACAAAACAATTAAAATGTAATGTTTATAAATAATAATTCGTACTACAATAGTAAAGTATGCTAAAAGTGTATCTAAGATAATTAGAAAACCAGTCTGTCATGGAGTCCAACACAACATGCAAACAAGATTTAAACTGAAAAATCAACAACAACAACATTATATATGAACAGTACCATATATGATTATGAGTGAACTGCTAAAGTTGTTTTAGAGAAGATGCTGAATCAATTTGGTTTTTAGTAACAAGAAATAGTTATGGAGTTATGCAGTAACATCAGAGAAACTCAGCTACCTTGGGACTAAGAATGCAGCAAACAGTGACCAGATGCTGAGCTGCATTAACAGGGTCTTCTACCTTCTCTTCTTCCTTCACATAAAACACCCAGTCAGACTTTCTGAATAGATTCAGGAGCCTGATAAAAATACCCTCATCCAGTATCAGACTGGCAGTACACCGTTTCCAATTTCAGGATTAAGCCAGGGTAGTTAGTTAGCAGAGGCAGAATTCAACACTACTCAACAGTTATGTAAATAAAGTGAGATGTATCCATTATAGGTTGTTGTTTTTTTATTAAAAAAAAAGCAGCAGATACCTCAAAAAGGATTTAAAAAATGCATAAGACATGTCAAATGTGTCATCTTCCCGATTTCGACTGATGATGAGCTCTAAAAGAAACAATTCAGCAAATGATAAGAAAATCAACCAAAATGCTTTGGGTAACCTCTCATCTCTCCCCTCAACTATTTGTTTATCATTCCAGATAATTTCAAAATACCTTATTTCAGCTTTTGCTAAATAGTTTACAAGGAAAGATGGCTATTTAAAAATGCTTACTGTAGTCTAAATAAAATTAAAGAAACTTCATAGCTCCAAATTTGCAAGTTAACATTTTCTTGAATTAAAGTCAGACATTTTTTTTTTTTTAAAATGTAATGGCGATGAAATAGAAATAGCTTTCACAAACATTACTACATGAAAACATACTTTGAACAGAAGAAGCCATTATTTCAGCTTTTTCTTAAAAAATTTGATAACCAAATTCCTTGGCCAACTCTCCTGCGTGCCATTTTTGTCAATGATTACTGAACGTGAATGAGCTAGGCCAGTAGAGAAGCGATGTCTAAAACCCTGACTCTTGCCAAAAATGCCGCTGGCAGCTTCGTACATAGACGTCATGCCATGTATCACTAACAAATTGCTGCACAGGACTCTCAAAACCATCAGCTAAACGAAATAAGCAGCCATGAGTAAGACTGTGGCAAAATACTCACATCTGCATCAAAATATTAAAACTTGTGTTTTTCACTAGAATTAAATAATAAATTTAGACTGAAATTAAAAAAAAAGGGGGGGCCTTGGAAGATTATGGTAAAATGCTCACCTTCAGATTCACAAAATTCTCCTTCGTAGTCTGTCCCAAAACATTCGCACGTGCTGTGTGTGTACCTGTTCACACACGTGCTGTTGTGTTTACACAAGTTTGTTTCAGCGCACAAATCCAGACATCCCTTGACAACCCCAACTGCTGTTCTCACCGGAATGTCAATGTACCTTTCACTTGAATTTTCGTACTTTAGGTTCTTCATGCAGCCAATAAAATGGTCATAGTCAAAGTCTACCGGCTTGGAGGTTCCTTTAAACATCAAGCAAAAAATAAAACAAATTAAATATACAAAGAAATTAAGTACAGCTGCTGTGGTATCAAAATCGAAGTCATCTACACGCCAGTAGCGCACCACAGAACTACTGGGGAACTTTCAATCACAACCACCAGTGAAATGCATAAAATACCCACATTTTACTGAACTACAAATAAAAAAAAAAACTTAAACATAATTATTCAAGTTTCAAAACAGAACACGAAATGTAATAAACACATTTTTTTTAAAGGAAAACAATTAACAAAGTAGTTATTATTCACAATTCTAATGTTTAATATTCATTAGTGTACTTAAAAATCCATCCTACTGGCTCCACTTTTTAAATATCTAAACACCAGACGATACTTCCCAAGATGTTTCCAGTTTTTCTTTTTTAGGTAAAAGTGTACAAGAGGGTGAAATCTGTGATATTAGTAAGACTGCTGAGTTATTAACAAGTATTCAGATAATTTTAGTAAATTTAAAACACAACATTCTACAAGGTCTTGTGACAGTGCAATGGCAAGCCTGTGATCCTGAAGTTTGCATTATTGACCTATCTGTGTTTTAGGGCCATGAAACACTATTTATTTAAGAAACCACTATATTTGTAGAAAATAACACGGTTCATCTTGATCGGTAAGTGTTAATTTTCAGAGCAAACTATGAAATCCTGAATAGTCACCTTCAAAAATGTAATACGATTAAGGTGAAATGATCAGGTAGATGTCTAGTTGTATAACAGCACAAAGAAAAAGAAAAAGAAGAAGAAGAAGGATGCCGCTAGCTCTGAAATCTGATTGTATCACCGGTTACCAACGGGAAAAGCCAAAGAACTATTAGCAGGCGATTCTGGTTTCACTACATAACAGCCGCAGGAAATTATCTACAAATGGCATGTAGCAGAGTTATTGTCAGCAGATACCTGCAAAAGTAGGCTGCTAGTGTAGTACAAATTGAAACTTTGCCAAAAATGGAAAGCATGAACAACAACAGACGAAGGAACAGGAATTCTAATATATATTACAGAGAGAGAGAGAGAGAGAGAGGGGGGGGGGAGAGAAAGAAGGTGAATTTTCATAACTTTGACTGGAGCAATAGGTAGGTTTCTGGTTGTATTCTAATGATAAAATAGATTAGTAACTCCTTGCCATATTCAAAAGTGAAACCAGAAAAACAAACCATCACTTGGAGAGCAGTTTTCTCTTTGTAACAAAATTATTAATCACAGTTTAAAAGCCTTTAAAATTTATAAGCACTGAGATAGTGTGTGAAATATAGGTATAGTACACACGTACTGCCCATTTGTTTCCCCACAAATGTTATTTCCTGTGTTTTTAAATAGAAACAATAGACAATAGATAAATACAGTAAAAATAAAATAAAAATAAATTCCATGTAAGACCCAAGCTGCATAAGAAGCCAGGCAAACCAACAAAGAATATGCTCTAATAGTTTTGAGATCAATCAACAACAAAGGATTCACCTGCCAGAAATGCTTATTTGGCTGGCTCAACACACAAACTAATAGGTTTTCTGTCTGCCGTAGTTAAAGAGAAGAATGGACAGGTACGTTTGCAGCTGGAAAATGAGACAGGCTGGTAATTCACTGTTGCTATACACTTTTATCGCTTAATTTAGAAAGTATTTAAGGCTATGGCCAGACATTAATGTTTAAGTACAAAACTCAAAAAACAAAGTCAACAACAACACTAAAGCATGCAGGTAAAAATGGAAAGGTAGCCAATAGTGTACTTTCTATCACTCTTTGCATAGCTTGGACCAATAAGTTATTTAGGTTCTTTCCTAACTAAAGTTTAAAACATTATTTGGCCCACTTCTACGCAGGAAAGGGATCCCCACAGTAGTTGCTGCTTCATTTTGCTTTACTGTTACATTTAATTAACAATAGATTAAAATTACATATTTTGCACTGCATAAAATTCACTTTATAACTTCCGTTTATTTCAGTCTGATTCTGTCTGTCTGTTGTTCTGAAACATCTATTTTAATATCTGAAAGGCACAGAGTGGTTTAACTGTGATCAGTTACTGAAAGCTTCTGTTTGTTAATTTCAATACCACTAAGAACTTAACGAAAAGAAAAAAAAGTTGAATTTTAAAACATTCTTGTCATATAATACTGGTTATTTGCTCATTTAAAGCAATCTGATTGAGCATAACCTTTGTAGCTGTGAAGGCAGAAGTAATGTTTCTAAGCATCCCTCCTGTTCAAATCTTTTGTCAAATGTGGAAACTGTTTAGCACATAAAAAACACAAATGACAATCTCACTGCTTCAGTTCTGAGTTACCAATGATGATAAAATAAACTAGACTGACTTTTGGTTTTTGTTGTTTCTTTAAAATTCCCCCTACAAGTCATTATTAAATCAAAAACCTAGTGCTCTTGGCATATCTCAACGAACATGTCACCATGATAAAGCAGTTTGCTGATGGCACAACAGCCTTATGACATTTTACGATGACCTGCTGGTGAACCAGCTTCAGGAAAAGTGAGGGCCCAGTTATGTTCTTAGGTATGTAAGTGAAGCCTTATGAGGGGAAACAATGAGAGACCATTAAACAGAACAACCATCTGATAAAAACCACCACTCCAGTTGCTCAGCATTCTTTCATTTCACCCACCCAGGTTGTTAATTCCAACTATAAACACCAGAGGCGCCTGCAGTGCTCATGATGATTTAGCTTACTCATCAACAATCTCTGACAATTCTATTTTCCTATCTAAGGCTCAGGGTTATACAGACAACAGTAATGACTTGATACAATGTCAAAGGGTTTCTTTGTTAGACTAAGGAGTGAGGGGGAAAGTGGTTTGGTGTTTTTCTAAACTCCACAATTATCTCAATAAGGGAACTACTGGGTGGAAATAAGTGTTTTAAGTTAGCCAGACCTATTCAGATAGGCAGAGTTGAGAGCTTACACAAAGCTTCCCACAATCTGAAGAGATTTACATGGACAGCCACTGAACAGAGAGGTTGGTCCTTTAATAAAAACCCTATTGACAAAAGAGAAATGTGTTCTAAATATTAACTTACACCTGGGCCCTCACCCATCCCTCCCTCCCTCCAGAACATGTTGTCCTAAGTGTTAATGTTAAATGCAATGCTTAAAGCTAATCTTGTCAGGATTTGTATTACATTATCACTTTCCAATAAAGTAGATTTGGTTTCTTGTAATTCTTTGCCACAGACTAGGGAACATCCCAGTGGGGGTGACAGCTTAATGACATTCTTGATCAATGTAGAGTATAGCCTGTCAGAATCTATAAGTCGCTGCATTCCTCATTCACTCATCACTATAATCCCAATAAAAGCATTGACTTCTAGGTGAAAGGAGGTTAGTAAAGATAGTAGGGTTTATAAATTATAAAAGCTGCAATGAATGAATATGTGAAAGTTCTCGCCCACCAATGATACTATAAACATGGGTGAATCCAGGATCTCTGTTATAAACCCAAATGTCTCTTCTTTGGCATGCAGATTTTAGCTGAGTCAAGTGGAAACAGATTGAAAGTTCTCACAGCATTGCACTATGAAAGCATTTTTTCTTTAATTACAAGTTGAGAATCCCTTATCCGAAATCCTTGGGCCGAATGAGTTTCGGATTCCGGAATACAGATATACCGGCATAATTTGGTAGCTAACCCACTGGGGAGTGGGGGACTGGGCAAACTGCATATGGATACATAGAGGTAGTTGTGTATGAAACCATAAGAAAGGTAAGCTATCACTACGGTACTGTAGGGGGATGTGCAGGCCTTCTTGACATTTTCAAAGTATATTCACACCAACAAGAAAGCACGAAAATTACGGTGAGTAATGCCCCATACGTCGTCCAGCAACCTTCTGGAATATCCCACTGTAGATGCTCTGAAAATATTTCGGATTTTGGAGCTTTTTTGGTTTTCAGAATTTCAGATTAAGGGATTCTCAACCTGTATAGGCAAGCAAACAAAATCTTTCAGTCAGCGCACCACTTTAATCCATCATTTTTCCTTTAGGAGAAACAGTATTAAAAAAAAAAAAAACACAGAAGGAATATCAAGTTTCAGTGGAATGTGAACACGCAACTGTAGATTAAACAATTATGGCATCACATTACAGCAAAAAAAAAAAAAAACACTTCATAGATAACAATTCAAACCTTCCTTCCTGCCTACACAGTTGTCCTTCGTTTGAAAAATTTATATATCCCATAATTTTACCCAATTTACTGTATTTTCAAAATTGATAATCAAAGGAGGAAAGAAACTAACGCAGTCTAAAGAAGTCGATAGCACTAAGCAGGAAGATGATCTGCTGCTATGAGACCAGCTAAAAACTAAACACAAATGTAGCTGCAGGTCTGTTTTCCACCCCGACCAACCATACACAACAGGGATACATGGTTCTAACCAGGTGACAAATGCATGCAAATGCAGAGTTCTGGGAAACACTGTTAAGGAAGTAAACTTTTACCAATAAATAATTATAATTTTTTTTTTTATTATTTACTGTACATTTTTAAAAAACATTTCCTAGCAGCAGATAAGGACAAGCAAACTTCTGTTAAAAAAAAAAAAAGAAGATTAATTTACTGATTTTAATTCTCTTCTGTTAGTAAACTTTCCAGCTTAGTTGAGCAGATTTTTTATTTTTATTATCATCACATGAATGCAAAATTATTTTCAAAAAGTTTGACAAAAACTCTGTGTTGTGATTCAGTGCCTGTTTATAAAGGATGCTATTTTATTTAGCTGAAAAATGAATTAATAATAATAATAATAATAATAATAATAATAATAATAATAATAATTAATAAATCCAAGAGTAAAAAAGAAAATAAATTTCAAATGCACCAACACTGGTATTTTTGAACTCTAGACGATAAAGACAGAGCACAGTAGAGCATTATTTTAAAGAATGCCCAGGGCTACAATAATAAGGTAAAAAAAAACTGTAATCATCATCATCATCATCAACATCATCATCAGTGCTGATAAAATGTCACTTTCAAGATCAACTCTGCTATTCAATTTCTTAAATAAACCACTGACTCCTCCTCCAGAAGTCTATGGAAAAATTTTGAGACAACACTAGAACTTCAAAGTAAAAAAAAAAATAAAAAAATCTGATCACATATAAGACTTGCCTCCATATGATATCACAGATGAAAGTTTTGACCATGTTAGTACTTCTCTGACATTGAAGGAATGTTGCTGAAAAGCTATCAACTGTTGTTGCTGAGGTGTAAACCTGTCCACTGAGACAGCAAATCCTCCTGTTCTGATGTCCAGGCTCAATTCCAGTTTGTGCCAAGCATTGTCATTCAAATCTGGAAATTTTAAAGAAAAAAAAAAGACAGACAATATGTCAACAGCTGTAAATTTTGGAAAGATTTATTTTAGTAGAATCAGGCAGTTATTAAACTAAAAATCCATTTAAGTCTGCCATGCTCTTTTATAGAATTTCAGAGATTAGTTCCAACAATCTTCCCTATTTCTTCTCAACTTGGCTCTGATTAAGTCAGACCACAAAGTGTAGTGAAATAACCTTTATCATGAGTTCTCTTGTGCATTCATTAGCATTGTGTCACCAATGAAAAATAATTTTGTTTTGTTTTTCCTGCTTGCTGATTCTCAGATGGCAAGAAAAACAACACTGGTACAGGTAAGGCAATTATGAAGCAAAAAGTGAAATATCAATCAGTCCTAGTATACCTATTGCAAAAGAAAGAGCTGATACAGGTAAGACAATTACTGAGTAAAAGTGAAATATTGGTCAGTTATAGTACAACAACTGTATATATAGATAGGGCAAGAGAAACAGCTGATACAGGTAAGACAATTACTGAACAAAGGTGAAATGTCAGTCAATTCTTGTATAAGATCCACACGTTAACTAAAACAGTAATCTGAACACAATCCTAAAAGCTTGGAACATGAGGCATGAGGATGATTTTAAAAAATTCTGAGAAAAACATACTAAATCAGGTACCATTAAAAAGTAACAAGTATTTTTACAAAGCTTACATAAATAACCCTCTTAAATTAGCTTTCATATTCAAGTATAGTAAAGACCAAATTTTACTTTTATTTTCTTATTAAATTAGGTATAGATCATTACCTTGCTCTTGGAATTGTTGGCACATGTTGATACATAGCAGAACATGCATGATCATGATAGACATTTTTGCTGTTGGCATGTTTGTTATCTATAGTAATAATGGGTAGCTAAATTACCAGGTGCATAGCATACTGCGCTTTGTGGCTAAGGGCTTGGGTTCGGTCCAAAATGAAGACTGACTTGGTTCAAGTGAATCTCTTTCTTCACTGTTGCTCCCCTCCAGTCAATTAGCGTGGGTTTTATCCCACACTTAAACAAAAGAGTTTTAGTAAGAACTTTCCATTTCCAGCCAGTCCCATGGGGTACAGGAATGGCAACACATGCTTGCAGCAATCATGGCAACTATACAACTTCAATGGACGTGTTCACAGTTGTAGATGACGATGAGTGAAGAACAATCACTGATGATTTCAGCAGTTATAAAATTGATACAAAATTAAAACAACAACATATGCAATTTCAAGAAACTTCTTTTTTCTTACACAATTTTAAACTGCTAATACTTTTTAAAAAAATAATTTCTAATTCCAAATTTTAAGGCTTGTGGAACATATTTATTTACTCATAATACAATCAATTTTTGTTCATGAACTTGCACTTTAATTTAAAATACATGCATATACATATAGCTTTTTTATAGTTTAGAAATAAATGAAACAAACTTTTAGAAATTTTGGACACTTGTCCTGTTTAAAATTGCCTTGGGACTGACACCTGTATCTTTTTACTTGAGCCAACAGGTTATATAGCTCATGACAGGTAGCAATTATGTTGACAGTTTGGGGCTTTGTGAACAAAGCCTGATAACTGCAAACAGTAATTTGTCATTAGAATTCCTTTATTTGAGGACACACACCTGCAGCAAAACAGGGAAATCAAGGGGGAAATCTAAATGGTCACAGGCTCAGGAAATTGCTACAAAAACATTATCTCCTAACCCTCCTCCATTTGAAAGTTTCCAATGTACAACTTTCATGTCAAACAAGTTTAAAAAATGATTGGATACTTGCAGAGAATTTTACAAAAATCATTAAGCAGAGGTCACTATCCTCAATAAAATGTGGCCCCGATAAAGCCGGAAATAGGGTACTGCAGGCTAATTTCAAATCTGACATTTCTAAGTCCACTTAGAAGAAAAATTACACAAGATAGTTGATATTCAGCCTAAGATATGTTGGTTCCCAAGGTAAGTAATTATGTAAGCTCAATGAAGATGAGAATACTTTAGCAGAGTTTTCTCCGAAACCATTCTTCAGAATTATGTTCTCTCTTTTTTCTTTTCATTTTAATTTGAACATAGCTCTTGTTCAGGAAGATTTATCATTGAGATTTTGCATATTTTTCACTTTTTTGTGGGGGAGAATTTCTTAATCTTTGAAACCTTACATTACATATTCATCCAAAACTTACAAACAGCTCTTCAGACATTGATTGCCCTTGACACGCCACAGTCAGACAACATCCTAAATCTGAAAGCATCTGGATGAAAAGCAAGTTAGCTATGGATGCCACAAAATGAAGCAGCCCATAAAAAATACCAAATTTAGGAAAATGCACTAGAAGATACAGATAGACATGGTACTGCTGAATGTCCTTCCTATTTTGGACAGCAAACCCAAACATGCTGATTTAGTGACCCACAACCCAATAAGACCCCTTAAGTTATCGTGTACCGCCACTAAATTCCATTTCTGCATAATTTGAGGTCAATAAAATATCTTAAGCATCTTCTGGCCCCCACAGCATTGAAGAAACTAGTAAATTAAATGGGATAATAAAACAGTACTTTTTAAAAATTCAAGGAGTATAATAATCCTGTTAACATTTTAAATGCTAAATAATAATAATAATGATGATAATAATACTTTAAGGTTAAAAACAATGTCTGCAAAAACGTCTGGTGTGTCTAAAGAAAATGGCAAATCCATGTCAAATATCAAAATTTTAAAACATTTCGAGCAAAGTAAATGTACAAAATAGTTAATCATGTTTATGATGAATGCGAAACATGACTATGAGACCTTTAGTTGTGTTCTCATCTAGTAACAACAACAACAAAAAAAAGTGATATACCAGCTTTAAGGGAATAAATGTGAAAAACGTTGTATATGTGATAGCTGAGATGTTCTTGCATTTCACCCTATACTTAGGCACAAGTTTAAGAAAAAAAAAAATTAATGAAACATTTGAATAGTTTGTGAGGCTGATGGAGAACAAAACACTCTGGCAAGTGTGCAAATGTTAGATGGATGTATTTACCAGCATAAAGGAACAACCAGTACCAGAGATTTTGGCTAGGTCCAGATGACCCATGGGAGCTCGAAACTGCTCTGGCTATCCCACCCACTCCCATTCTACAACGCCCTGCTGAAAAATTGCAAAACAAACTACAGTATCAAATAAATAAATATAGAGAAAAATATTTTTGCTTAAAATTCAAAGAATAACCCTCCCCCCAACCCCGATGTTAGCAAAACCTCACCAAGTCCACAAGAGTTGGTAGAAAACTTTGGGACACCAGTAAGAACCTAAGTATGCTATCAATGGCTTGTCCAAATGATCACAAGTAGTATTTATTTCTTTTTCCATAACCACTATAACAAATTTTATTTCCCCTTCCCAGTATAAAAATTCTTCCACAGGTGCATCTTTTGTTCATTTGGAGAACCTGAAAAATTAGCTGTCATACCATACTAGACCCCAAACCCCACATTTACCAAAACTTCTGAATTAATAAGCAAGCAGGGAGAGGAGAGAAGAGAGTCCAGGAGGTTCTCTAGAGATCTCATTTATCCAGGAAGAAATCACATCAAACACTGATATCTTGTGAACCTGCTGTTCTTTATCACTTAAGTAGTCTTGGCAACAGCCAAATTATCCAGACAATTTCCCCATAGAGAAGATAAACAGGCAGACAATTTATGGCTGATAATTCAAACCCTGGCAACTCCAGGGTTCATGTGTTGCTGGGGTGAAAGTTAACCCACTGCCCTAGCACTGAGTTTGGAACATGGAATATGTTAATAAATCATTGTTCTACTGTCCAGAACAATAGAACACCATGGTTTACCGATAACTGGTACTCTCTATATATTAAATATGGCATTGCTGTGAAAAATTAATATCTTCAGAATTAAACTGGGTTACAGTTTGGTCAAACACTGCACTCGCCTTGTTTAACTGGAATAATTCTGTCCCTTTACACATTCTACCGGGATAAATCATAAGTTGTGGGGAAAACTGAGCTTTCGCTGATTTTGTATTCAGCCTCATCATGTTTTTCAACAATTTACAATATTTCACTCACATTTAAAGATTATACTAGTTTTGTGCAATAGTGGGAAGGTCTCAAGAAATTATTCTGCACATTCTGCCAGTAAAAACCCCTCTAGGTTTGGGTCCTTGCTGTTTAAGTTAGGCAGACCCTGAAACTCTAGTAAGTAAATTATACCAAAACGGTGGGCATGAAACAGCAGCTAGGAAGAACCATACCATGCCCTTGTCACGGTCAGGTCTTACTTTGCATCTACAGTGGTCATTTTAAGACCTTATTGTTGCATTTGATCATCGATTTATTTAGACTAAGCACACGAAACTTTACACACGCGTATCCTCTGAAAATCCATCAAACGTTAAGAGATTTAAAAATTTTCTTTTTTTTTTATAACTAGTTTTTAACTGAAACAATGAGGCAATAAAACCATCAACAATAACACACCTGTCCTAAGGTGACAACCCTAATATCATCAGTAGAAATATGGGCTTCAAGAAAAAACACTTTTCACCTATACTACTGTAATCATGTATTTCACTTTTATTCTTCAGATTTGCTTCCAACTGCAATTTTTATATAAAAAAAAAATACATTTCATCTAGATTTCCCACTGATAAAACGATGTAATAGGATTTGATAAAAAATTCCTTTTATGAATACCTAAAAAAACAAAAGGAAAAGCATGTGGATGTATCATTCCTTTTGAAACACCTTTATTTATTCAACTATCCTATAGCTGCTATATTTACAAGTTTAAAATGAACATTTTTTTTTTTGTATATTTAAATACAATGCACGTAAAACACAAACAAACAGCTGCCACACATTACTCCTAATATGTTTTTTTTTTAAAAAAACAAAAACAAAACAGATAGCACAAAGTATGTAATCCTAAACAGAGTATAGGATAACAGCTATAATGTCAAATGGTCCATATACCAAACATTAATGTAACAGTTGCTATTAAAAGCTATTTTTTTTTGCTAACATCTATAGTTTCCATTTCCAGAGCTATCTGGAACTTTAATATAGCAAGCTGTCAAGGCGCATTACTTACACCCAAAGATCTGCTTCTCTGGAAGGCAGAAACATCAATATAAATGGCATTAATTTTAATGAAACGCAGTCTGGGTACACACTGTAAGCGGGGATCATAAACTGCGGTTGATCTTGATTTGAGTGCCTGTATGCGATAAGAAAGATGGCTAACCTGGATTATTTTCTTCAGAAAGGGTCTAAATCAATAAAAGACCAAAGTTAAAGGACACTTATTTTTAAAAATAAATAATGATAGTTACATGTTCCACCAATATTAACAAACAATACATGACCAGCCTCTAGACAGGGAAAATTCACCAAGACGACTTGATCTGACCTCTCCTCCTAAATCTGAAATTGTTTTCATGTTTGGTCATCAGAGTGAAATAAATTTTAACAGAAAAGTTTACATCACCCTGTAAATGTAGTGTATATATTTAAAAACTCATGTTAATACTGACTTGTCAAAAATAGTTGTGGATTCTCATTTTACTATTGTTGTTTTCCTCCTTGTTTCAGGGGGGAGGAAACATAGCCTCACTACATTGCACATAAGCTCATTCATACATAATTTAAACCATTTTTCAGAGCCACTCTACAAACAGGCCATATTTTATTGGATGAACCCAGAGAAAACCAATTTTCTTAAAGATTTTAAGCAACATAACTGCAGAAGTACAAATATACACTGTATTTTTCAAAGATTAATTTGATACGGAGTATAAGTCGGATTGGCTAATTTTCCCATTTCGCTTTCACAAATAGGATCAACTATGGTAGTTAGTCAAGCTTTCAACCAGTCAGAGCAATGTGTCAAATCCTTCAGAACACTGTTGCATTGCATTGTTATTTAAAGTACTTCTAGCCTCATGAATATTAATAAGATGTTTTGTGCATATCATTGAACCCCTCTGTGGGTTGATCTTCTGGTGTCTAATTTTTGTCACTGCATGACATCAATGATCATCAGATGATCCTGTGTCATTTGCACTGTGCTAAATCAGCTGCTTTAAAAAGCCAGAGGTTTCAGTTTTATCTATCTATGACACCTATTTTATTTTAAATTTCTGTGCCACAGTCTAAAACAAAATCTTTTTCTACACACACAGCTGATACTCTCGAAAACTGTCAACTCCCAAATCAAGTGTGATTTGTTTGGCCTCTAGTCTCAGCTTTACAACGCTAAGCCCATGTCACACATCGCATTGGTTTAACACTTATTCTTCCAACTCATCCTAACGTTAGCTCACCTAGCTATGCAGCCGTGATTTGCCTTCTGGGTTTTCTTTGTAGTCCATAATGTAGCCTTTGCTTTACGCCAGTCCCCCAACATTTCTTTCTCACTGATACCATCTGTATATCCTGTGCACAGCCACATTACAACCATTTTCTTCAGCAATCTTAACAACTTCCACACGAAAGTTTCCATGTTCGACTTGTGTGCTACGCGAAGCATTTTAAGATGAAGTAGATGATTTGCTGGGGATGTTTATACAAAGAATGTAATTGTTAAGTGTACTAGCAGTTAATTGCTCACCTAATTAGCAAATGTCTTGGACAATAATTTCTATAGTCTGTTTCAAATGAACAGTTTCAGTTTATTTTAAAAAATAAAAGAAATAGTATTGTGTCATTACAATTTTTTTTTTTGATTAAAGCAATTCCACTGATTCTATCCATAGATAAGTTGATTTGGGATATATCTGATCACAATGTCTTCATTAATCACTCAGACAGTAAAGCAATAAAGGCGACCAATTTACGTCTTTTTTTTGAAAATTCCAGAATAGCCCCTTAAATAATATCTTTACCTTCTCATTTCCAAGCTAACTGAAATCAACGAAATCATCATTTCCATAACATTCTAATATTAAAACTAGAAAGAAAACAGTTTTAGATGTTTGCAAAGCTCTTAAAATCTTCACACTGCTATTCCAGGCTAAGGCCGTTCTGCACAAGCAGAGGCTTTCTTAGCAAAGCCAGCCAGCATTGCCATGGTAACGGCAGCAGGTAAAGCAGTTTGGCCTGTAGCTCAAGAATTAATTTCATCAAAACAAGAGAGTATGAACAAAGCAACTGGCTTCCAGCATAGCCCACAACACTTGTAGATATTGTTATAGCAAATGGATTAAATTGTCTTTTTTTTTTTTTTAATTCTAATTTTTTCTTCTTTTATAAGTGCGCGCAAAATAATGGTGGTAAGGTTTTCTTAAAAAATGTTACAACTGTCACGTCTCAAAAGGATCAGCAGATTGATTGGGTTCTTCTCAATGAAATCAGTTTAAACCCTTTTTTATTTTCTAACTTCTAATGCAGTTTGCATCAAGATTTAGTAATCTATGAATTTTATCATCAGAATAACAGTACAGCTGAGCTACGCGATGTGAGTCACCGCTTTTGTTGGCAAACTAGAGAGGGGGAAGTTCTTTGGGGGGCATCTGATGAAGCAGCCTTGTTTAGCACAAGAAATACCGAAAATGCAAATTAGGAGCAGACTTTTTTTCCATCTCATATCAGTGATGAAAACTGCTTTTTTCCGAAGCAGAAAAATCTTATGGTAACACCGTTGGCCTTGGATGATGTTATGATGGAAGGAATGTGGCAAGCAAGCCCAGCATTGCTTTCTTGCACAAAGTCTAGAACAATTTACACGACTCAACACCACTTACTTAAGATGAGTGTTGGCTGGTAGCCGCTTTTGTGTTTTTTTGTATTTTTTAAAAAATATTATTGGTGCTTCATCAGTGTTATTCCATTTACCTAGATGGTTTGCCAGGTGGAAATGTTAATTTCGTATTTACCATACAAAGCCAAACAAACAAAAACTAAACCGACTGATGGTGAACTATCCATTTAGAATCCCCAGTAATCCAATCAGTGGTGGAGGAGAAATATTTGGAAAAGCTATTTTAAAATTATAAACATGGTGACAAGGAAAACTTTATTCCTCCAGAATTGTTTAGATACGACAACCTTTCCCAAGTCCTGTGTTTATTCTCACATCACTTAACACACAGTGGTCTCAACCACTGATAATAAAAACATTTCAAAATATTTTACTCATCCACTTCCAGCATAAAACTGAGTGAGTTCACCCGCTTCTCTCTCTCTATTTTTTTTATATCATGCAACACTTTCTCAAATAGAAACCCTTTCATTCCCAATTTTCACTCCTGAGTTTATACTCCAGAGGACACAGCATATACACCAAGCATCAGTTGTATCATACAGTACCTGATTTGATTTAAATATAAAACAAAACAAAAATACACCGTGCTAAGCCAAAATCACCAATAAGAACAAAACTGGTTTCATTCCTACTGGACCATCACTTCCAACTGTTCCACCCCTCCCCTCAAAACAAACAAACAAACAAACAACACTTTGTAGAGTTATTTAGTGAAACAGATGTACAGTAGACCTCTTTTTTAATCCAAACTAGTAGCTATACAGAGGCAGAACCTAGTGGTCCCCCCCACAAGAGCCTGGGTTATAGTGAATGCCCATCAAAATAGGCCGATACAATATTCTGAATTCAGAAAATTACAAATCTATCTAAGCTAGGAAACATACACACACACACACACAAGATAACTGATGAGAGAGATATGAAATCAATCCACTTTGTGAGCCTGCCAAACCCACATCTTTTCAGTCAGTCCCACGTAAGACTGATATTTTAAACCATGCTGACAGCTGTCATTATATACCAAACCCCTTTCTGGAGCCTTTGGACTCTCGTAGCTGTCTTAAAAAAATTAAAATTAAATAAATAAGTAAGTAATTTGAAATGAAGAAGCTAGATGCCAGTAGATTCGCATTTAAATAAAAAAAAAAAAAAAAAAAACAAACAGCAGCAGAATAAGCCAAAAAGGGAAAGATAATGTAGCATCCAACTTCCCAATGAAATTATGCTAAGGAAAAAATAAACTAATTAATTAATAATACTATATTTTGGTAATCTTCCCTGTTATCATCATCATCAGAGAATGAATTTTCTTTATACAGTAGATGCAGACACCGACTCTTGTGAGATAGTGGGAGAGTTGCAGATAACATTCTTACCTCTAGCAATAGTTCAAGATTGCATTTCTTAGTACAAACTAAACCCCTTTTCTCTCCCCCACCCCAGGCATTATTTCTAGTTTCGTTTGTCTGTTTGTAAGCATCTAAAGAGACAACAATGGTCCCGGGGTTTCCACTTCTATCTAATCATTTGTACCACAGATTTGTGAAGTCATCTCAGTTTATGTCATCCGGGGAAATATTTTTGTCTCTTATAACAACAGATCTCAATCAAAGAGCTACTATAGCAAGAAAACTAAAGACAGATGTTTGGTTCGAGTAACCTTCCAAGTTCTCGGTGCCCACTATCCACTACTCGTATCTGTACCTTTTCAAAATGGTTCCTAAGCAGAGAGAAGACAGAACTGTTTCTGATGGGTTTAGTGACAGAAATCTAGAGAAACACGGCAGCCAACTTTCAATGTTAGCACAACATTTAGCTAACTAACCTCGCTCTACAGAAACACTTTAGATGTAGATTTGCTTTGTTTGCATACCTTTGAATTGAACCTGTACAGCGCACCAGCCCCTCCCCTGATCCCTTAGTTTTCAAGGTTTGGACGACAGCCCTTATCACCTGAGTACCATAAGCTTAAACATACCTTCCAATCCAGCAAGCCATAAAAAACAAACAAAAACCAGGACTATGACATTAATGCCATTTTTAAGGTTAATATGCGCATCTTAAACCGAAATATTCTGGTTCTGAAAAATGGGTATGTGACTTCATATAAGTCATGAAAAAACAACAACAAAAAACTTATGATTTTCTTAGGAATCTAGTGCAGACCAAGATTTTAAAATCAAAGGTTGAAAAAAGGGAGGGATTAGCGCAAAAAGCAAAATAACCCTTCCTTTTAGTTTGTGTTAACCAGTCTCTTGATTATGGGATGGCAGACCTCAATTTCTCTTTTAGCATCAGACTGTTCCTTTGCCAAATCATAAAGCAAAATGCTGGGCATCAGTACAAACATTTAGAAAGACAGAATGTCTCTGTTTAGACACAGCTCTCCATTTTCTGACATTCTAGACGGGACACCAGTTATTTGCAGGCTACTTGGAAGCTGAAGCAGCAGGAAAGTAAATAAATGAAGTTTGCTTCACCAGTTCCCACTTTCAGAAAAGAAGCTGAGTGGGGGGGGGGCTAAGAGTTGAAAATTAGAATGACAGAGCCGCATTTTTCTTTCAAGAAGCTAAACATGTAATTTATCACATGTGAAGGCAGTGTTGTTTACTCATCACTGAAAAATGGAAGAGAGGTGAGGAGACTGAAGACTTCTGATTAGAGGGCTTATCTCTGTTTTTCTTATAGTTCTTGAAAACTAAGTCTTGCTCACGAACAAAGTCTGCCTGGAAAAAATGTTGTTTTTCTTTTTCCTTTAATAGGAACATTTATAGGTGAATCTGAAAAAAAAGCAGAAATCTCTTATTTGGTGCTACGTGCTGTTATTCTTTTCCTGTACGTCACACACAGAGCAAAGCCAAATGCAGCTCCTCTCTTGTATCCATTTTATCCATCTACCAATTTATCCCTCCAACATAAACGTTTTAAAAAAGCAAACAAAAACACAACTTAAGCTTCTCTTTCTCTCTGTGCACACACACACAGACAGAGTGAATCCTCTTTTATCCTAAATAACTGAATGTGTACCCCTTTTAGCCAATGGGTATATCTGATTAAAAGCAGCTCAAATATCATTAGGTTAGGTTTAAAGTTTTTTTTTTTTTTTGGAATTTAAGGAAAGTGGTTACTACTGTATGGATGAATAATAAATTTAGAATTATCAGAGAGAGCGAGAGAGAGAGAGATGACGTCAGTGTATAGAGAGAGATGATGTCAGTTATTTATAGAGAGATTACGCTAGTACGGAGAGAGAGAGAGAGAGATGGAGATGGAGAGAGAGAGACTGTTCAGAATGTTAAACACTCCTACATTAACCAGTGGTGTTATGGTAATGGTTGCATACCTTTTGTATCACATGAAACATGTAAACAAAATCTCAAAAAATGAGAAACTGTTCTAGGAAGTAACATTTTTCAGGAATCAGATCAGCTGACCAAAATTTCCAGTAAACTAGTTCTATTAGCTAAAAATCGATGGCTCTAACTTTGAGCTCTAGAATAGACTGGTTGCCAGAACTTCTACTGAAAGAGGGTTTACTGTCCCAAAATGATGTATGCACTTTGTGTTTCAATGATAAAATGTTTCATTTGTAAGCACACTGATAACGATAATGTGCAACACAACAGCGTACTTCTAATGTCACATGTTTATAATGTGTGGCAAAAATTATGAGCATAAGGCTGATGTTCTTTGATCAGTGCAAGAAAATAATAAAGTTGTACTGGAAATTTGAGAATTTTGCCAAGGTGCAGTGTGCATGGACTCGAGTATGAATCACCACCAAAAATGCACCTTACAAGTGCACAATTAAGGGATGTATAAAGAGTGCTCTGAGAGGCTGTGTGGAGCATAAAGAACACAGCAGCTATGCTGGCCAAACATACCATTAAAATGTGCACATTGTCTGTCTGGTACAGGCAATTCAAGTGTCCACTGAATTTTCAAGAATGCAAATTGGAAACCATACATTCCACAAATGTTACAGGCAGTGAATGAAGTAGACCCAGATTGGAGACTTGAATTCTACATGTGATTTTTAAAGAGTGCATCAAAATGCAACTTTCATCAACACAATTGTGGTCAGATGAGGCAAACTTTAAATTGAATGGAACTCTAAACAGACAACTATGCACTGTACTACTGAAAACCCTCAACTTAATGTTGAAAAAGAGGTGAACCTGCCAGGGGGCATAGTGTTGATAGATGTCTTTTCCTGCAATCTCATCAAGCTACCATCCACAAGCTCCAACTGAGAATTTTTTTATGCTTCAACAGCCATTTCTATCAAATTGTGTACTGCTGCATGGCACACTGTTGTTAGATGCTGCAAAGATGCCAATGGACATTTTGAGCACTTGATGTAGTGTATTACGTTTGGGGTGTCTGATGCATAAAGCAAAAATTCTATCTAGCAATTTGACTTTGTTTAATAAGCTATAGATAAGTGTACGCATTTTTTGGGACACCCTACACACACTCGCAGAGAGAGAAATAAATGATTTTCTCACTCTTACATTTCCTCAGAGATTACACAGCAATTAGAACTCTACATCAAATATGATGAGCAAGTGTCTTTTCAAATCTACTCTGCACCCATGATAAACCATCTAAAACACAACAACAGTATGGTATCTACTTTGCGCTTCAGGCCATAGCATGTGAAAAGGGGAGGTGAAAATTACTATAATAGCTCAATTCTGCCAGCTGTTAAAAAAAACTAAAAACAAAACACGTATCTGTTATTATCTCAAAATAAAACCACATCAGTGGTTAAAACTTAATGTCCATGCTCATACTAAATGTATTTTCTGGAATAATAATACTGTATTATATACAGACATCAAAACACAACTGCAGGAGAGTAAAGAATCGGTTAATGTTTGTAGCTACTTTTTATACTACAAGCAGCAATCAATATTTTTATTCTAAATTTAATTATATCCTGGATTCATTTATAAAAATTATAATAACTACCCACACAATAATTACTTCCAGTCTCTCGTGTTACCTAGCAAGTAAGATTAAAGATTTCTATAATCTATCACTTAAGAATTGCACAAAGTCTAAAACGAGAGCTTGTTACTAGTAAGCTCAAAGTTTTGCTTGCTGACAACTATAATTAGGTAAAAGCAAACAAAAAAATTGAGAACTCTAGAAACTTATGAGGACCTATAATAACCTCAGTTCTTGAAAAATGTTCCCAATAAAGAGTTTGTTTTTGTTTTTCCTTCCACGAGTAATGATAGCTCTAACAGCTGATAGGTATTAGAAACAGCTCTTAAAGCAATTAATTAACGAATGGATCATTGTTACAAGCTGTTTCTTTTTTTTTTTTTTAGCTACATCCTTTAGCAACCAAAGATTAGTGGAGGAAGTGCTGGCAAGCTGGGTGCACTACTTTCTTGGTGGGATGCCATTTTTAGGGACTAGAATATAAATAATGTCAAATTGTAATCTAAACTGCCAAAGAGTTTGCTCAAATGTACTGAAAAACTAATAACTGTCAGAAAAGAGGGTTAGGCAGTGGTGGCAATAAGTTTAAAAAAAAATGTCTTCTTGCTGAGTTGGCATGAAATCCAATAAGATTTACGACAACTTATAGATACTGTCATTGGGATTTTTAAACATCCATTTTAATCAATACAATAGTAAAAAAAAGAAAAAAGTATTCATTAAATTTCAGTTTAATTCAAAGAAACTAGATCCTTCCGGTTTTACCTAATCTGCATTCTACTGATCTCCAGTTGGCATTCTTCTTTGTTGAAAAACAAACAAAGAAAATAAGAAAAGGTAAGAACTTTAAACACAACAGCACAGGAAAACCATGTGACAATTTGAAATCTGGTCAGTCAGATATTGTATATACAGAGACATTTTGTCATGATCTCATGTGCAATAAAATTCATAAATTGTACTACTAATGCAAGAGGGCTCAAATTAATGGAAGAGAGGTCAGGATAGCAAAATAACACAAAACTGTTAATAATTACTGTCCACCAATTATATTCATAATAACTTCATATTGTTTCAAATTTCAACTGAGTGCAGATTTGAGGCAATTAGATACAACTGTTCCATGTTCCTTGCAACAGGGCAATGCAAAGTCATGGACATTTGACAAATTTTGGTGATTTATGTGAACCAATCTGTCAAGCAAATCCCATGCACAGTTTATAGGAGAATGGTCACAAGTCCTCACAGAAACAGCAAATCTGGTCATATCAATTGTGTTCAAGTATTGTTAACCATAACCTGTCCTTATAGGCCCATAGATCCTATTCCATACCGTCATACTTCTACTATCATAGTTGTTCCAGTCAATAAAATTGTCTGGATCAAAATGTTCATTATAATACCATCAAACTGGAGTCTACCATCTTAAAAACTGTACAAAAAAATATTAATTTATGAATGAACAAAACCTGCTGCCAGTGTGCCAAATGTTATCACTGGTGTATTTATTTATTCTAAGCATTTACATCAAGCCTGTAATCCATGCGTCTGCAGATTATTCTAGTGATATCGCATGTTCTTTATTGTAGTTATCCAAATTTTATATGCTTTCTAATGTTACATTGAGATAGCATCAACAAATAGTAATCTTCTAGGCCAAACTGAGAGAGATCCCAAAATAGTCTATAATTTCGTGGTTCAAATCCATACCAAAGAGATAAACCATTCAGATGGTCTCAAGTTTCCTTAGACAACAAATGCAGATTTGCAACAAAAAGTTTTTACTAGAACTCTTCGTTTTTAGATGTGGGAGAAAGCCAGAAAGCCCACATAGCTAGCAGGTGACGAAGCTGCAAGACAGACAGCTTTCAAGCCAAGCCAGCCTCTCTTTCATTTAGCTTCTACACTCTGTCAATGCTGTTATGTAAAGGAGTTACTCTTGTTCAGTCTCTCTCGCAGAACAGATACAAAATATTAAGCATCTTGAAATCTTGACACTTTTGCATTAAAAATATACAGTTAATATAAGAAAGGTCTAAATTAAAACAATGATTGAAAAGATCATTACAGCTCTGTGATATCCAACAACTAACAAACAATTTGCAATACTCTTCTCTAAATTTAGAAAACCAGTTTTCAACAAATTCATGAATACTAAAACCATTTTCTGCTCTGCAGTTTTGTATTTGTTTCAATGTACTTAGCACAGGTGGCTAATGCTGATAACACAGATTTGTGGGAGTGTAAGGTGGTCAGGTTACTTATGAATGAAAACAAGATCTCTTAATATTATTTCAGTTAATGGAGTTTCTCAATATACTGATTTGATATAACAAATACATCTATGGATGTACAGTTGTGTTGAACTATCCCCTGAAGCATTGTTACTCAAACTTTATAAATGATTCTCCTTATCAAACTGTCCTCAGCAAATAAATTAATACCAAACAACATGGCAAGTTCTACCTGTGTTTCTTCTTACCCTGTTTAACCTTACAATCTGCAATGTTGAGTGTCCTGTATTGTTGTAATCTGACAAGTTTATTTATAAAATATTACTTTTAAAAGTAAAATAGTCCAATCAGAAACACTGAATTTTGTCCTACTTCATCTTTTGTGAATAGCACAAATGATCAGGATTGCACTTTTGTACTACCATGCAATAATTACCCATGATACTGTTCTCTCTCATTTTTTAAACAAAAGAATAGAAGTCCAGCTGTACAGTATACACAGTACATCATCAACTGTCAAAGATTTTAAATTTATAAACAATATTACATACTGCCCATTTGGGATATCATTTAAATAAATGAATTAAAACAATCTTATTCTCTGTTTCGATTTTCTACATATCATCCACAACAATTTAACAAGATCACTGGAATTTGCATCATTCCCTATTTTTAAATGCACGCTATAAAAACAAAGTATTTTCACTGGCTCACATTTTCTACCCAATTTTAAGCATTAACAACATATGAATGAATTGTATTCTCGATGTAATGAATGAGGCATTCCACATTTGGCCATTAAACACTATGATAAACAAAATAGTTATAAAATGTTTTCATAGGATGAAGAATTTTAAACAATTCCTATTTAAGTCCAGCAGTATTTTCCAGGCCAAAGACATTAGCCAAATTCCATGTTAAAGTGAGTTATTATTTTAAGATGAGTTCATACAGGAAGCAGCTTATTAAACATTAATATCTAAAACCTGCTCTGTTCTGTTAGCCCTGACTGATATTTAAGTATATTAATATACTTAAATGACTAGAGAGATCAAATTTAACTAGTTAGGGTTTTATACATTTAAGAAACTCAAAAAATATTTTTCAAATAATTAAGGGTTTTGAGCTAGATATTTATGACAAAAAAAAAAAAAATAATGAAAAATTGCAGTAATAGAATAATTTGCTGGCACTGGTTGTCAATAGTGATTGAGTATATCAATTTAAATACCATACTGATAGACATTTCTCTTTTCTGGTAAACTCTGACTGTCTGTGTGTGGAGTACAATTTGGGCCGCTGAATGGCCACAGCTAGTGGTCTGTGAACTGTGATTTATGCTCAATACATCAACATTTCCTGAAAAAAAAAACAACTTCTAACTGTTTATGCTAATTGTCATCTGTCCAAAAAAAGAAAAAAAAGCAATATTTTTATAGAAGAAAGTGCCATAGCTTAAAACAACAGCCATGGATTGCAAAGGTGAAAAGAGAGTCAGGGTATCACTACTCTGCCATGATCACCAGATATTTGAATGGATGCGTGAACACCCTACTACGAATCAAGATATCCTTCATCAAATGAACGTAAAACAGTATCCAAACATTACTTGAATTTTCCAAATCTCGCTATTGTTACCTCACCTGCCACAGATGTTAATGGTAAAATAATTCTGCTTTGAAACTTGTAAAAATAAATTCACTAATGGATGAATGAAGAAAGATCAAGTACACGGTCTTTGTGGGATGAAAGGAAATAAAGTAGAATGCTAATTCTATTCTGAACTGAGAGGAAGCATCACTTAGATTGCTGCTGTTTAACCTTCTGACTGATGACTGAATAATCAATTACCAAAACAGCCTGAAATATAATAGATTCAGTATCCCTTTCAATGCAACTAAAAACTATTAGTAAAACTAACAGGTCAATAATTACTGCTTTTGGTAGAAAAGATTTGAAAGTTTAAATCTGTATTATTGACACACACCAAAAAATGGTGGGATTTATATATACATTTCATAGTTCACTGGCAAATTTCTGATGCCAAGCCTTACACTCTAGATGCTGGTAAATGAGATAAGAAAAAACATTCTCACATTGAGCTAACTTTCAGAATTTTAAAAACTGTGTGCACCATATGATGCAAGTCATCTATACAGCAAAATGTTTCCAACTTGAAATTAGCATGGTGCGCCCAGTCATCCCCCCCCCCCTTTAAAAAAAAATAAAAAAAATACTACTACTGCCAATGTAGCCCTTGGTTCTACAGAACTGATGATATCACTTCAGGAACTCACAAGAACAGAGATCCCAAGTGTAGAAATTGTTTTTTTTTTTTTAAATGCTTCATCACTTCCCACAGATCTGAAACAAGTCTACTGGGATAAACAAGAATTGTTGCTGAAATTAAATTCACGTAGATATCAGACTTAATAGTACATCCGCTGTACAATGTAACACATTCCCAACATACTTACAAGAACGGAAAGGAGCATGAAAAGAACAGAAAATCTAAAGTGTGCAAACTCTTCTCCTTCCTCGCCACACGTACTGTACCAGTATACAAAACATTTAAGTATCCCATAAGTATCATAATTTAAACAGCATGTCAGATTAACAGAGGGTGTGCGAGTTAACCGGCTTAAATTCCAGACTTATATTTTCATATCTAATATGCTTCACTGGTGTAATGTCCACTTGTTCTTTATGAGAGTCTGTAAATGGTACTGAGTGCAATAAAAAAAAACACAATGTTAGAAACATTGGTCAGCTTCAAAGGAAAAATGTACTGGTTCCCAGCGCACATGTTCATCATCTGCCCAACAGAAAAAAGGGGCTCCTATATAACATGTGTTAAAACAACAGGTTACTGTGTAAATATTTAATCTAGATGAGGAGGAAAACCAGGGAGGTAAAATGTGTGTGTATTACAAAAATACATTATCTGAAATTTAGGGAATTTATAATTTAGATCAGGAGGAAATGAAATCATGATGGTTTTAACTCTATAGCTACTAAGCTTCCATGTGGAGATAACCTTTTAACATTGCTTTTAAAGTAAATAAATGCTATATTGACCTTATAGTACTACAGTTAAAGAACATTAAACTGTATACCCAACCCCAATACTAAAAAGAAGGTATCTATTTTAATCAACCAGTTGTGAGGAGAGAGTAACTTGGAATGCAGTGTCATCATAGTACTCTGCAGGATTCAAGCCCACAATGCATAGCTCTCTAATAAAAATGTTTCAGATAAAACATGAAACAAGTCTTCCACCTACACAGGTAACAAAAGTAAAGAAAGCTGCCATTAACAACATACATGAATCATTTCTTTCTATATTCTTAAAAAAGTACAAATTTGTTGTCATTTAATGGTCCAGTTCCAAGCACAGACTATATAAATATTTTGACATCATGAATAACATTGTGCTTGTCCTATATGTTTAAAACGCTGTGACATGACAAAAGTTTCCACAAAGTACCTGCCATCTGGTTTTATTTTCCCCCCCAGAATTTAAAAGTTTGTTTTTAAAAAAACATCATCTTTTTTTTTAATGAGAAATTACAAAACTAATTTTCAGATTAGTCATGTGACTGTATGGTGTATAGTAAATTTTAAAGGGGGCATAGGATAGATGTCTGACAGTTCCCTTCCTCAAGTAATTTTGAGATGATTTCATTTTGACTCCACCTACTTGCATTCTTCAATGTGTTTTTCTAATAAATTTGTGAGCTCTGAATCTTTCTCGCATGCACCAAACATTGTACTCCATGTCTGTTATCAAAGTAAAGGATTAGGAATGATAACTACACTTATTTTGTCTTCAGTCTAAAATACTTTAAGCAAAAGAGACAAAAAGAAGCAAACAAATGACTTACTTCGGCCAATGACGAAATTATTCGCATACTGATTCAGTCGATACTTGACATACAAAATTCCTTGCTGTAGCATAGCCTTGAGCTCATAACCTTGTAAGAGGGGAAACTTGCTGAAATTAAAACTGTCCAGTGAATGGTAAAGCAGCAATGCATTAGGCAGGTGAGTCCGGAAGGAGAGGCCGAGCCGTTGGTATTGTGTTGCAGTGTAGCTGGGAAGAAAATCTATGTAGGACTGGTCAGGCACTTTGAAAGTCCAGGTTGGCTGTGTAGACAGGGTTATCTGAAGTTGAACACACACTAGAAAAGTCAACCACACCACCTGCCCAGCTCCCCATCTCCACATGGAAGCCATTGGCTTCACCGACCTGAAAAAACAAAAAAAAAAAAAACAAACAAATTAATGCCTAGAGTTACACCTGTTAATGTTCTCAAGCACAGTAAAATATAAGGGCTGCCATGAAGCTGATGAGCCCTAGTTAATCACAGGAAAATCACTACTTGGCTAAATGCGTGGTTCGTTTCTCACAAAATAAAATACTCAGGTAAATACCAGAACCCTGGTCTCACGGTGCACAAGAATATGCTTCTAGGACTTAGACACTCTGACGGAGACTTAAATATGATGTAATCAGTGACGGAAAACATTGAGTCTGTGAATAAATCAGGTTTTTTTTCCTGATCTAGAGCTGATCACTGCTAGGTCTCATTTTAATGACACTAGTATGGCATACGTAAAAACTTGTCTTATTAAGACATATACAGTATATACAAGGGTCGCTCTGAGACTAATGCTTCCTATTTTGTTTTGTATGTCCACGACGTCAGAGGAGGATGATGTTGATGGTATGGCAGTAGAGTTTGAACCTTCCTGCCAATATCCAGTAAATTTGGTTGCTGTGTGGCAGAGGAACAGTCTGGAAAAATGGCGTCTGACATGGATGTGTGTGGAAAAAATTGCACCCCATTGATATTCATCGATGCTTGCTGAACGTTTATGGAGACCAAACAGTGGATGTGAGCACAGGTGGCACGTTTCAGTAGTGGCGACAAGCCACGTTCCGGGCAGCCCTGCACAGCTGCCACCCCAAGAAATGAAGAGCACCTCCATCAGCTCATCTGCATGAATCGGCAGATTACGATCAGGGAATTTTGTGTGAAGCTGGATGTCGGTTTCAATGCACTGGTGGAGACAGCGTTGGCAACATTGGGATATCGCAAAGTTTGTGTCAGGTGGGTCCCATGGATGCTTACACGGGAACAGAAAGACCACCGAATGCAAGTGTGAGAGGACCTGCTGAACCAATACGGGGCTGAAGGCGACAGTTTCCTGGACCTCATCATCACCGGCGACGAGATGTGGTGCCACCACTACGAGCCGGAGAGCAAGTGATAGTCCATGAAGTGGCGACATGCAAATTCCCCACAAAAGAAAAAGTTCAAGACGCAGCCATCATCAGCGGGTAAAGTGATGTGCACTGCGTTTTGGGATAGGAAAAGCGTGATCCTCCTCGATTTCCTGGAACCTGGAGAAACCATCAACTCAGACCGCTACATTGCGACACTGACCAAGCTGAAGGTCTGAATTTCCAGAGTCAGGCCAGAGAAAACGACAATGCTTTTCTTGCAACAACATACCAGTTTCAAGACCATGGGGCACGTTGCAAAGTTTGGTTGGACTGTCCTGCCACACCCACCGTATAGTCCGGATTTGTCGCCTTCAGACTTCCATCTGTTCGGGCCAATGAAAGATGGATTACATGGGCAACATTTTCCTGACAACGATGCCGTCATCGCAGCTGTGAAAAAGGGGGTCGCCTCTGATGGTGCAGATTTTTACAAACGCTGCATGCAGGCTCTTGTTCATCGCTGGCGAAAATGCGTAGCCAATGGTGGTGACTATGTGGAAAAAGAGTGTTTTGTAGCTAAAGACTTGCTCTATCCAGCGGTGTTATTGTGCTCCCTCTATTTGTTGTAGTTTTCATGGAAATAAATAGGAGGCATTAGTTTCGGAATGACCCTTGTAGATAGCAAATCGTTTAAAACTAAAAAGATTATCAAATATATGGTAGGTTAATTTAAAGAAAATAGCTTTAAAAAAGTTAACAATGCTAATGCATTCATTTTACTTTTTAGAAAAATCAAAAAATGTTTAAAATGTTTATGTCATTGCCCTTCATAACCAGTGAGAACTGCCAGCGATGTTCCTTGGAAGGCAGAACTCGTGCATGAATTGTTTATAATGGCAATAGCTTGTATTGCACCATCCACATACAAGATGGCTAGCAGGGGTTAGGTTGCATACAGTCCTTCATTTTTAGATGTAAGAGAAAACTGGATTGACTGGAAAAGTTCAAGAGACCAGCTAGGGAAGAAGAATCAGAAGAAACCCTGCTAATAAGCAGGTATGTTAAACTAAGCCAGTCCCAATTAGGATTTTAACTTATATCCTCAATCTTAGCAGTCTAGTATAATGTAATACTAAAATGAAGTTGATTTACTACAGAAGTACGTTAGCAGTTATTGTGAATCACAAGACTTTCAAATGTTTCAACAAGATGAAAGTCAAACATCAACATATCTCAAATAGCTAAGCAATAATAAAGATTACAAAATTCAAGTGCAATGTGATGGTATGGATGACAGCATATAGTGACATTGTATATACATGAAATAACAGTGAAAATTAAATGAATCTCTTTTTGTTTTGCGAACCTTCCATAACACTGCCCCATGTTCTTCTGTACTAGTGTGTTGACAGATTTATATTGAGTACTGATTCCCTTTTGATTGACTACTGAAGTTGGAAGTGCTGGGGCCAATCGATCTCAAGAAAGGCATTGTTAGCACTACAGAAAATGCTTCAGATACGTCTACAGTTATGGATGGTGGTGAATGCAGAACAAGGGTTCAAATTAAACTTATTTAGATATTCAGGCTATTTTATGGAAACTATTAAAGAAAAACGATTAATCAATATTTATGATATGCATGTAGTATGTAGACAACTTCAAGCACATCTCTAGTCCTTGCTATATCACTAAAACTAGTAGTATAACTGCACTTTCATGGTTGACCTCTTGAGTTTCAATGTACACAACTTTCTTTTATAAAAACGTATGCAGCTCTGTGTCGACTTCATGAATATAACAAAATGTAGCAATGTTATATACATGCGAGTGAGATATTTACACTGTCACCTTAAATAATAGAGGTATTACATTACAGCTGTACATTATGGCTTTGTGTGGATTATTTCAAATGCAATGATGTTAAAAACAGAAAAAATATTTTAAAAGTCTCATTTATAATGTTATTAAAAATGAACAACTATAATCAGAGTATTGTCTTATGGAAAATCCAAATCTGACTAAAATATAACTTTGGGAATACCACTAACAATGTCTTGCTAGATCTCAAAGGTCATAATGAGAATTAATTCTTACAACAAACACCAGGTCTTCAACACACTCTATACCAAAGTTATGAGAGAAATTTACTCTTAAAATAGAAATACAAGATTCTCTTCTCCTGTTGGCCGCACTAGATGTTTGTTTTGATTTTCTTCTTTCAGTGTTTAGCCTTTTGTGACAGCTTTATTTTAATCATGTGTGTATAATAACCCTGACTATTACATTAGAAGAGGGGGGGGGACAGATCTCCTCACAAGATTTACTAGGTAAGCAGTTAGGATTTCTTATTACAGTTTGGTTGATATTCTAACCCCACCCCCATCTACTTTAATTCAAGCCACCATGAAAACCTTATCATTCAACATAATGACTCTAATAATTCTATTATGACAAATGCGAGAAAGAAAAAGTTAATTAGATTTGGCTGAAAAGTGTTAGCATCACATTACACTAGATCCTAGTACACAGCTAAGTAATCATGTAGTAAATATATCAATAAAACAATGAAGTCTCCTGTATAACTCCTTTTACAGCAAGAGTACATTAAAAATGGAAAATGCACAAAATGACATTTTGCTCCATTACAGCTTAGTCAATAAATCTGGTACTTCTATCAGGTGTATTGTGTCGTTTTCCCATAGCAATTACAGAAAAGCAAGATTTCTATATCACAGAATATCAAATGTCAAATCACACTTTCTATATAATGTTCGTAGATATAAATGACATGATTATCACCGAGCAAAACATTTTAAAAATCCATGAGATTTATTTCACAATTTTATGATGCAACAAAGTTCAGCTGAAGTCTCTTAAATTTTGTAGTCACAATTAAAAAAAATATATATATCAAGGATGGAACCACCATGAAACAAGTCAAAGGAAAAAAAAAGAGGAAAGGTCTGATATGAACAGTGTTTTTAGGGTCCTTGAGTAACATGCATCTGGGAGACAGACAGGCAGCCAGCCATCTACAGACTCGTAATTCTAAAAGTTTATTCAGAAATCCCCAACATTTTTTGCATTTAAGTAAATATTGCACTTTCATAATTTTCAAAAATCTCATTAGCATTTTTTTGTGTTTCTGCAATTGATTTTAATTAAAAAAAAATAAAATAATAATATTTTTTTTTTTTAATCAGTAATAAAAAATAAAACCAGAGGGTTGTTCTATTATTAGAGATGAGTGCTAAGGATGAACATTAAATGTTTGTACATATTAAGAAACTATCAAAAGCTTCTTTTTTTTTTTTATGACAGCCAGGTGACAAATGGATATAGTATAAAGCATGTGTGTCTTCAGGTAAGAAATAAAGAACAAGCCTAAAAAAGATTCTATAGCCAACCCGCTAGAAGCTAATTGTAATCTTATTGTCTTGATAACCAATTTTTTTTAAATTAATCACCACTAAAACTACTTCTACTATTATTATTTATTATAATAATGGCAGTAAAGCAAAGTAACAAAAATAAATTACAAAAGTTTGTTTACAGAAAAACACAAAACAATTTATTTTTCTGTGATTGTTTTCACAATTTTAATCAGTACAGTAGTCTCTTTGTAAGATAAACTACCAGGTAATAATTAAATCAACTGCCTTCTTTGTATACATGTTTTGTGTAGAACAACATCTAATTTTAAAAAAAAGTTGATTTTTTTAAATGAAAAAGGGCCAAAATTATGCTAGAAAAACAAATTTGTCACCACTACTGTGTGTTCATATTTTTGTCAATGGCTTTGACTGCCTCAAGCTGTTCTGCCAGCCGGAACAAAACCCACATGACCACCAACCAGTCCTGTCAATCAGGAAAGAGTTTAGCTTATCTGCTTAATCATTTAGTCATATGTAAAGCTGGTTGCGCTACTACAGCACCTTTCCATAATAATTTGGCAACCAGTCACTATTATAATGTTAGTTTGTTGCAGGAAATGGCAAACAAAGACTAGTGATAAAGTTTCATCAGTTAAGCAAGCCATCTTTGGCAGCACCAAAAGTGACATTTTGTTTCATGGTCTAACCCAGGTTCCCTCATATCTGTGAAAGATTATTTTCCATCATATTGGTAGGACATGGATGCATTACCTTCAGTTGCACACCCTCTGTAACCAGGTTGAGGTAATATAGGAGCCCTCTCTGTTTGGCTGAGTTTTGTGCTTGCTTTGCAGCAGCTATGACAGATGTTTCAATAAACTTAAAATATTAGTCACATCCATGAGAAATGTCAAGACCTTTGGCAATCTGTCATTAACACTGGCCAATCTCTGAATGGCCTATAACATGACAGTGGCTAAATGGAGAAATATTGGAAGATCTGCCATGGTGATAGTGCACATTGGTTATCTACACATGCAGATGTTCAATACATGTATTCTTACACTTGAAACATACATTTTAGTCAGGCATGGTCATTTATGGAATTGCCAAATCAATGTGTGACGGTACTGTATCGGCTACCGCTGTGGTTCATAATCAACTTTTTCTTAGATTACAGTTGAAACAGTTTATGATTGGCAGTAAAAGGCATGGATGGAATTTTTGCCACTACTAATGAACCATAATGAACAAGTCGAATAAAAAGGGACAAAGTATGAATCTAGTGGAAAAACATAAATCAAGCTCAATACTTTCTAGCAGATAATATATCATTTTCTTTAATCTGCTATTGTAGATTGCGAGACAGCATAGATCTAATGCAAGTGCCCGTGTACTTCTCTGCAGCTATGAATTTATTAATAAAATATAGTTACTTTGCTAAAATTAATACAAACATTATTAAAATTTAAATATAATTACTGTTGTAGACATGAATACACAGAAACAACCTCCCTATCTCTTTTATCTACAAATTTACACAGTTAAAGATAATATCACAAAGTTTTGGTTGCTGTTGTTCGGGGACCTTGAAATGTTTTCAATACTTATTATTCTAAAACTTTAGAAATGTCACACCATTCGATTTAACAGAAAAGTTGTATTAGAATTTTGTACATAGGCTTAATCAAAACTTAAGAAATTATTGCATATTCAACACTCATTTTTATTCGCATTTCACAAGTTTGGTTTAAACCCTGAAATCAGATAAAAAAAGATCTATTCCATTAGGAAAAGGGATAATGCTTCAGAATTTTAACTGGTTTTCAAATATTTACATGGAATTTAAAATGTAGGAAACAAAGAAAAATTGCATTTTAGTTCTTTTGGTGCAGATGATTTTCTTTATATATATAATACACACACACACACACACCAGCTGAAAACTGATGTCACATAATTGTAAAAACGTTAAATACTCAATATCCATATTTTAGTGCTAACCTTAAATAAAAGATACTTAAATATTGAAAATGCAAAGTGAACAATATATCTTGAAGTTTAATGCTAAAAAATGAGGTAAAGATATTTTCTTTTTTTCCCCATTAATTGAGAGACAAAAATAATTACCTAGATATTATAAATGTATTTTCAATGTTTTATTTAGATGAAGTAAATATAATATAGTCAATGCTGAGTGAAACTTGAATTCCACAAAAGGGTCAAACAGGATGTATACATGAATATTTATTACAGAATTTAATCATCTGAGAAGGGTTAAAATTGCGAATGTTCAAAAACTAATGCAATAAATTAATTTAGAAATATCAACGATGTTGTAGTTAATTTAAGCTCACCAAAACTAAGTAAAGAAATATGAGCATTTTTAAGCACAGCAGGACTTCATTTGGATGATCTAAATAGTCTCTGTTATAAGTAACCCTGTTGTTACCTGGTGGTTCAGCCAACAGATGCACGAAACAAATACAGAAGTTACAGAATTCTTTTACTGCACATTGTTTAACATATAACTTATCATCATCTCCACTAAGTTTTATTGTGCATCCAAGATCTTCTGAGGATGCTGATGTTGAAGCATTTTGGAGAATGATCATATTGAAAAAAACCGGACAAATCTGAAAGTATATTCTGAGTGACAGAAAAGAGAGAGAGAGAGAGAGAAACTACTGATACATGTCACAAAATCTAAGCAAAAAAAAAAAATCAATTTGCTAAACAGATGTAGCCAACAGCTATTACTCGACTGAATTAGCTAGTTGCATGCACGCACAACAAAAGAATGCCTTCCATGGTATCTTCGTCGTTTATTTTAAAAAAAACCTGTCAAAATAATCTAATGAAGCCAGAATACCTGGTAGGCAAATTAATCCTGATAAGCCAACAAGCTGAGCACTGTGTATTGAGCATAATAGGTTATGTTTCTGTTAGACTCAGAGGCGGCTAGTGCAGCAAAATTAAAAAAGCAAAAATAATCTAGCAGACTGGAATTACTATGTAACAGCAGAATATTTCAGATTATTCTAGTTCTACAGTTATGCTCATTGGCCAAGAGTAAACTTTAATTAGAGAAACGCTCATGATCTTCTCTCCAACAGCAATATCTACTTATACTACGATTATGTTTTGCTAATGATAAATGAACAAATGCCATTAAATTTCTCATCATTCATAGAATAATTCTCTTAAAACATGACTTGAAGCTCTCGTATTCTGTGCAAGAAGGGATGACAGTCGCTAAGAAAAATTCCCGACATGGTTGTCAGCTTCGTTGGTTCACCAGAGCAGCAGTGGTTACAACCACGTCTAACTGCGCACAGACAAGGTAAAGAAACGCCTAAAACAGACTTCTGCAAGAAGAACAAGTCAAATGTAAGAGTTAATTTAAAAGCCGAACATCAGTTATATAAATC
Source organism: Nautilus pompilius (assembly GCA_018389105.1). Lineage (NCBI taxonomy): Eukaryota > Metazoa > Mollusca > Cephalopoda > Nautilida > Nautilidae > Nautilus > Nautilus pompilius. The sequence goes on along the minus strand of JACATO010000640.1, from coordinate 250,751 downwards.
AAAATTTGGATCTTCCCAAAATGCGAGTAAAACTGAAACGAATTAGTTTGGTATTACTCCTGATTCCGGTCCCGCCCAGTTACATTTTACCTGTCCCCCACCCCACTTGCCGACTTAGCAATGCTTGCTGAGCCTGGGTTTAGCACAGGGCTCCCTAAAACTGCACCCCTGCCCGCCAAAAGAACATAAGGGAAAAACACACTCCAGCAAACCTTTACAGCATCTGGGAATCTGTTTACGTCTGACTAATAAAACCAATTTTCTTCTTAAAAAAAGTTAATTGACTTATGATAGAAAGTTAAGCATTAAAAAACTATCGTTTTCTTATATATATATATATATATATCTGTGGTGCACCTGTGTGACCTTTATCTGAAGTCTGTCTCAATGTATTCCGATTTTTGTTTAAAATTCATTTAAGTTACTATCAACCAACATAACTGATTAAATCCAAGAGAAGACTTATCCTCATCGTCCATTCTGTTGGCTAAGAAATTCTTTTTTTTCTTTTCAATTTGTAGATTCTTTTAAAATGTTCAAATCTAATCAATCACCACTAAGAATTTATTTATTTTTTTGCATTTTTCAATTTCTGCAACAACTACAACAAAAGGAGGGGTATTTCTTAGAAGAGAACCCCCCACCACTAGTTCATTGCACGATGTAGACAGCGCTGCACAGACACCGCGTCTCCACAAAAGCGGCAGCAATGTAGAACGGCAATAACCGATTCCACGCCTGACAGAACGCACTTCAGCAGCAATTCCCAATAAGAATGGCTACTGATTCAAATTAAAAACCAATTTTCACTAACTGAATTCCGAGTACATGAAGCTCATCAAACACGACAGCCCTTTTGCCTGAAGAAATCTAACCAAGGTTTCACTAAGTGAAAAACTACAAGTTAATCATCACAGGTGGGTTGGTTTTGAGCTCTGCCTGCCCTTCAGCAAGTGAAGATTTAATCCACTAACCCTATGACGACCCGTGCAGGGTCCAACCCCGGCATCCGTAAAACGTGCACACATGCGTGTGTTAAAATTGTCAAACACTTTACAGATTTGACGCAGGGAGTTTTAGAGCACAATGCTTGCTAAACAATGCAAGTAACAGACAACCATCGTATGTCCCATTATTAATGCAAGAAAACCACCGAACACCGCTGCAGTAATACCAACAAAAGTCATTCCCAATCTGTGCAGAATAAAGCCTTTGGGGGGAGCACGTTGTTTTATCTTAGAAAATAGTAGTTGGGCACATTTTTTCTTCATTTACCATAAAGGTGCTTCGTTGAAAAAAGTAATACAACCATCTCTAATGTTTTGCAAATTTTAATACTCTATTTTAAGGCCTTTATTAAAAGTAGGATTCAGTCTAGCAAGCTATAGTTTATTTCCTTCCCCCTCTTCAACCACTTCCCTCCCACAAAGAAACTAAAATTTGAATGCAAATATAAATTGACACATAGAAGCCATGACCTTTTGTGCTGTCTTCTTCCACAACAACACCTAATAAGGCTGCATAGTGCCATGGCTACTACTATTGCACTTTGTGTGCCCTAGAATTCTTGCTTTTGCAGGAAATGGAGAGACCCTATTAGAAATCCTCTATTTAGCTGTGAATAGCCAGACTGGTACATAAGAGATAAAACCATGCTATGGGAAGTTTGCCAGTCCCTAAACAAGGAGCCAGATCACCTGGCCATCGACCTCCCTTGTTTAAATCCTGCATTTAGATTTTTTTCTGATACAACAGAACAGAATTTTTGCTGACAAGCAGCTATTTAATATAATTAAATGCAAAGAGGAAATGACAAAGTGACTGATTAGTTTGTGAATTACAATTAGGAATTGTTCTTAGTTACAAGTGCTGTATTCATCTCAACATGGCAATGGTTCATGTAAGACCACCCAAGATTTATAACATCAAGCTTATCTCACCATAATGATGTTCATTACTGAAACCACTGAAGACCTATAATTAAAATACCATAATGCCCATGAACTAACCACAAATAACTCATGAACAATCCTAAAAGTAGCATAAGTTTGCACAAATTCCCTAATAGTAATAATATAGCAGATCTACACAACATATTCAAGATGTGGACGAACCAACCATTTGTACTACTACTCTAACAGTTGATTACTCCTAGCATTCTATTTACTTTGCCTGCAGCAGAATTCCAATGGTATTCACATTTAAGATTCTGGTTAACAATCAACCCACAACATACATTTTCTGGTTTGGTGTCATGCAGTCTTTTGGGATTTAAGACACTTCAGTTTATCCAAAATCACATTTTCTCTGATGCTGCTGCATTAATGAGTCCTTTGCAAGTTTGCTTCCATTTCTGGATCATTAACTACATCAAGTTTCTAATGGGTCCAATTTGATCAACTGCCTTCCTCTTTGAGCTAACATGAATAAAATGATTTGCAATTAGTCTTAATATTACTGGGCTTTTCTCGAAAACAATTTTTCATTTTTTTTTGCAATGATTAAGTGCTTCATTGTTTTATATGATAATTAATCTTTTTCAAAGTTAGAACTTTCAATTAATTTCACTAGTTGGAGATATTTGTTTACTTAAATGAATTTCCGTCACCCTTCAGAGTGAACAAATAAATGTCCACTAACAATGGTTGATTTCATTTATGCATTCATCTAAACCCGCATAATCTCCCTATTTGTCCAATGTTTCTTTCTACTGTATATACACCACCAAAAAAAAAAATGATGATTTGTATTCAGAAAGGTCTGTGACAAAACATGTGTGTGTAGATCTAGTAGTGATAAGATGAATGCAGCTTGGGACTGTTTAGCTAATATGGTCTTCTCATCCAATACAATTAACATTTTTGAGAATGCATTGAACAGATTCATCTTTGAAGTGTGGGGCAATGGGAAGGAAGAAAATTAATCATTAATGAGACACAGAGGGAGGAGACAGACAGACACACAGCCTTTTGTATCATGCAACTTTTTGTCCCTCTCTCAAAGTAAGTTTGATATCAATATGGAACACTCAAACCCTATTTTAGTCTGCATGAGCACAATGCTAACTCATTATCCAATAATGAACTAAAACAAAAAAGTTCCACATTTGTCTTCTTTTCAAAATCACATACTTTTTGCTTAATTATAATAACAAAGGAGATAAATAGTCTAAATTATTCATGTTCTCATCTCCAGTGACCTCGCTTAATTTTCCTTTTTATAAGCACGAGAAGGGACCCCCCACCCACCACCACTTCTAACTACCTAATCTCAAACAGGCTTTGCTTGGATGCTTTATTTCTCATCTCTACTCACAAAAGTTACACCTCCATAAATGTTATTTTCAATTTAAATCCTTAACCTGACTGGCACCATTTGCTTTGCTTGGATGCTTCTGTAAAGTTGTGTTTATATGGTGGAACCAGAATAGCTTGAAGTAGGAGTAAACGGCAAGTATGCAAACTGAAAATGCTTTATTTTTATAAAACCAACTTCCTTCCTAGCACGGGTAGAACTGTGCTAAAAGACATAACTGAGACCAAGACCCTGGTCACAGCATTAAACACAAGAAAGTAGACAATCACCATCACTATCAGCTATATACCTAATGACTTGCCTAGTGCCCTGGTTAGCATTAACAAGTGTTGTCATCCCTGCACCTCATGGGACCTAATACTTTAGTCAGCAAAGTGTCTACTTGAACTGCTCCTGCCCCTCCACTTTAGCTATGGCAGGAGACTGAAACCAACAGGCTGATACAGAGAGAGAGAAGAAACTGTGCTGTGGAGGTTTGCCAGACCAAATCAGCATCCAGCAGGGATAAATATCTAGCCCTGCTGCCAATTTTCAATAACTAATTAAACTACTGAAATTCTATATAAATGAAAACACAATTAATCCACATATTTTACTCTTTCCCATCTGCATTTCTAGCATCATCTTTTTTTTGAATTATCAACCTCTTCTTTTTAATTTGTGTGTTTTGGATGTAATTATAACTTTATTATTCAAATGATGACTTTTCAAAATAACATGCATAAATAATTCCTTTGGTATTAAAATCATTTAGCCAAGTTAATAAACAGATAGTCAACAAGACATTCCTATTGGCAAAAAAGTATGACTAACCTGACTCTCTGAAGATAATCAGAACAGAAGAACGATATTTAGCATAGCTTTCTATAACATATAGCAGCTACATCTGAGAAATGGGAATTAATACAATACTTTGTTAGATCTTTTTACAGAGAACTAGGAAAAATCCTTTAAAACTAATAATAAAAAAATTATTGAAGTTTATATTTTATGTGGAATCATCTGACTCAATTATAAACCTGTTCAACGTATTTACATACAGTACACAGAAAATATAACCATAGATAACCATTTAAAGCCCCAAGCACATGCATATCATTCCAAAAGCAGACATGAGAACATTTCCATAATCGTGTCAGTAGTTGATCTTTATTAGCAGCTGCAGGCTGCAATTAAAAAAAAAAAATAATAAAATGTGAAGAAATTTAATGAATACGCTAGGAAACTACAAATTTTGTAGTTATTATATTTACAAAGTGAAAGGTCCACTTTTCAGTGCTTGAATGAAGGCTACATTTGAAATGATAAGGCAGCGTATATAAAAGATACTCACAAAAGATGGATCTTACTGATATAATTTTATATTACTTCGTATTTGCCTTATTAACCTGACTGATTCAATAGATCCACGTTAAGCGAAGCACATTATTTCAGACATTACGTGGACAAAACAACAATTTTGATTAACTAGATTTTAACCGAGTGCTTCGTTCATTTATCCCGTGAAAATTGGGAAAACATTCTCTCAGTGCCAGGCTATAGAACTGAACACGGACTTGACTCCACATCTGCTCTTTAAGTCGTCTAAAATCAGAGTCCTACCTTTTCCATTTTCTAACCAAGTTCTACTAGAGGCGAGCTAATTCGTTAACTTTCGCAGCACTGAAATTGTGGGACTGTCTTCTTCCACTCCACTCCAGTTTTAATAGGGTATAGTAGTGGGCTGCTAATTCAAAGCTCTCAGGAGATGGTTCGTAAATCCATAGTTTATTTTAACTATTAAAAAGATCAAGGGTTTATTATGGAGCTTTGTTTTTCTTTTCTCTAAGAAATAGCTTACATCCTCCTAAAGACATGCAAGATAATGTCCATTATATAACAATGCGCCAAAAACACAAGAAATTAGTGAAACAAAAATTCAGTAAATCTACCCTCTCCCTTTCTTCAAACACAAGACTTAAAAATGTAAAAAGCACAAACTCGTTTCCAGAAAACAGGGCACCTTTCCCGAAATAATTCCATCCACACATCAAAATGTATGTGTGTATTAAAGAAGACAGAACAGGTGCAACACTTCTGTGGTTTTATAAAACTAACATGTTTCTGTTCATTTGAATAAATAATAATAATAAAAAAATTACTGACCATATTTGTTCCCAAGATCATTAAAAATACGAACCTACATAAAACCATAAATTATGGTCAGATAGTAACTCAACAAGAGTAGGTAAAACACTGGACAAAGCAAATTATCTAGGTAAACAGCTCTCCACTGAGCCACTAATGTCGTCATCATTTTGATGCACAGAGTGTTATAAAGCAACACAAAATTCCAACACACAAGAGTTTTGAAGAGGTAATACAGGTTAAACTCTGGAAATTTAAGCTTACCCGTGTATCTCTTTCAGCTTATTTTATTGTTAGGTGAATAAGTTACATGCAATGGGTAAAGGGAACTTCTTCAAACATAGCCGACCTCAAAATAACATAAGCAGTTTTTTTAAAATATTCGTTCCTTTTAGTAGAGCCAGCCATAAATTACTACAAAGCTGTTTGATGAACTGTGAATCTACAAACTCACCAGGCATTATTGGCATTCACAGACACTACTCACCTACACAAATGCAATTTAAAGCAGTATAGCAAGAACAAAATTTCTGAACTGACGTGCATGACCTCTCATCCACTGAGCCACAATGCAAGCTTTTTAATCTGAATTTGTTCTCAAAATTTTTTTAAAAACACACAAAAAAACTCATGAATTTTAAAAATGACTATTTAAAAAAAATAACTGATTAAAACTATATTATTATTTTCAAAATGTGTAAATCCCAAAATAAACTTAATAAATCTTCCATTTTATAATCATATTGCTTTGATTTCTGTTAAGATATCACAAAGTGGGTACACTTGTTATATTTCAAAATATTTCCATGGCCACACAACTGGAACAAGCCGCTCCGTCCGTGCCTGCCTCTTGTCCGTTCTGAATCTTTTTGAAGAAAAAAAAAACAAAAGCAGTCTGACCAAAAATTTCTTGTAAGTTGCCACATTGTAAAACTAAGCCTCAATTTCATTGTGTGAAAGTCACTGATTAAAGGCTAAAAATACAACCTATTTTCTCTTGACAAGATGCAACTCAAAGGGAACAGCCAATCAGGTCCAATTTATCCATAGGATCACTGTTAAATAGTTTCCCCCAAAATATCTTATCAAATTTCATCTGATTCCAAAATGCTGCTGCAATATCCACTGTAAACTTTAATCAAAAACATCTGCACAAGCTAATTAGTTTTCTCCATTGTCTGAATCTTAACTAGTCAGTTTGCCTGTAAACAGACCATTTTGAGCATGGGTGGCACAAAGGAAGCACAGAAGCACGAGAATAATGAATCCATTTGGAGGAGAGATTAAGAAATAATAAGTGTAGATATTATACTCGCACTGGAAAACATTTCCCTTTTTGAAAGATCAATAATCAATAAATGAAGAATATTTTGCTTTGGGATTTTAAAGAATTAAGTATTACATTTTCAGGCAACAAAAGAAAACAGTCTTCTAGTGTTATGCAAGAAAATAGATCAAATATGAGGGGTCTAGTAGAGACTCTTACAATTCTAAAATACAATTCAAGCTTTCTTGCTTATGACAAAAAATTAAAGGGCATAGTTCCAAACTTTAGAAGAATTGTGGTAGGATAGCTTTTCATAAGCATTTTTTCAATAACAGCCAAGTGAAAGTCTAGACAGTTCTATAGCCTACTACAATCAATATGATTAAAAACATGTTTGGCGGGTGCTCAGGAGGATCTGCCTCTCTGTATATATGTAAATATGCAATTTTTCAATACAGTACAGTACTATAGATTTGTTTTTGTTTGTTTGTTGTGTGTACTTCACTTAACAACAGCCAGCTCAAACAATCTTGAATCGTAATTCAGTCAGTATGAAACATTTAAAAGTTTTAATTTATAATTAGATATGATTAATGATCTCCAACCATTTGAAAATGTGTCTTTCTAAAAACTAATACACAATTCTAAGTCTCTAGATTTACCATAAAACCTTCTGAATTTTCAAAATGTATATCAAGTTGTAATTGACAGTTTCTTTAAACTACAGTAATCCCCTGCGATACGGGAAAGATGGGTCCTAAAAAGTTTTCCGTAACATGAATTTCCCTAATGTGAACCTACTACTTTTTCTATTGATGTTTATTATATATTTGGAGATATGTCCCTATGGAAACATCTTTTACTAAAAGTAGTAATAAAAATACTAAGAATAAAAACAGACCTTTTAAAACACACATTTAATAGATAATCAATTCTTTTGTGATATAACCTAATATTAAACAAAAGAAATTTATTTAACTCACCAAAAACGATGTTAATTGGTGAGTGAAGTGATATGCACAAAATGTTATATTTTTAAAATGATGAAAATTTCCAACATTTCCTTAAGGGTGAATTTCTGGACAGTTTCCTGAATTTGGTGGTCATGGTTTGTGTTTTCCATATCCCGAATTACTGTATCATTTCGAAAATAAAATAAATAGCTGACAGTGTTAATTAAACTGTCGTTTTAAGCAAATTTTAACAGTACAAGCAGCACATACAAGTTACACCAATGATACGTAATTGCATCACATCCTTTAAAGATGAGGTCACAACATATTTTCTCTCTTATAAATTTATTATTTCAGAATAGGGTTATCACCTTATCTTCTAGCATTTATTATTTTGTATGTAGCTAACAACCTTTTAGTAAAAACCTGCTTTATGTCCAATAAGATAGACAAAGGTGTTTGTTATTTCTGTTTACAGTTTTTTAAAATCCATTTGCTGTTGTTTACTTTAAAAAAAAGTTGTATTAAGAATATTAAAATTTAAGTGAAAATAGTAACAGTTGTATTTTCATGTGTACATAGTGAGCATACATACAAATGAAGAGACAGCTTTGTTGCTGCTATATGTTGGAGAAATAATTTCATCATAATGTTGATCATTCACAAGGACTCTATGCAGTTTCGGCTTCATCAATTAGAGATGAAACCACTGAGATCAAAAGAAATTAACTCTTCTATTTATTTGTGTGAATAAAATTCATTCTTTCAGTTTTTCTGATAAGTCAAGTTGTTTTTTTTTTTGTGCCTGGATCCTATTTTAAAATAAAATGTAGTGTAAGAGCTGTCAGACTAATGCAATAACAAAAACTTTGATACAAATGTACTTACGTGTCAAATAACGATGCAAGGGTGACACCTAACTAGAGATCTACATCAGCTGTTTGGATACTTACCAGATTCAACTTCTAAGAATAAAAGTAAACAGATAAAATAATTTTCAATCTGACTTAACATTTTCATCACAAAGATAAACTACAGACAGAGCAAAATACAAACTAAACATTCTCTTTTAAGACAGCAGAATCACTTCTGATGGTTGCCTTAAACGAAAATTTTGTTGAGGTAACAGATCATTCAAATTAAAGGCCCCTATTAGAAAGCAAAACAGTTTCTCTCTTCTAAATTTAATGAAAAAACTCTTATTTTTTTTTTTGTTTTGAAAATAATCCTGCTATACCATTCCATCTACGTATAAATTTATTAAAAAAGCTTTCTTTTACATCAAAGAGATTTTATGGTTCTAATCTACTATTTACAAACACTTTTTTTTCATTCACTGCTTAACCTCAATATGCTTAACCATCATTAAAATTGAATTTCACTAGCTAATCTTTCATTGTAACTGAATGGCAATTTCACATGTTGCTAGTTAGTGGATCATAAGAATTCCTAACAACATAAGGCTGTTTAAATATAGAACAAATATTTACCTGTTAGTACTTTTTTTTTTATGGGTGGTAGTCAAGACATTATCAGCTAAGCCTTCCCAAAGAAGCCATTTTGAATTAATTTACTTTATTTCTACCTAGCTAATATACCTTGTGAGCTGATCTCCTGAAGGTCCCTCGAAATTATGATCTACAACTTATTACTACACGATGGCAAGATAACACCATACCTAATGCACACAAATACGGACGCCCGCTGATCAATACAGAGCTCAGTACACAAAAAGCATAACATTATCTCGCCTCCTTCAGCAGAAGATATAGCATCTTTCTGGTGGCTCTCTTTGTTTATGTCTGTGTTATCATTTATTCCATTTTATCATTTCTCTCTGTGCAGTAACTGAAACGAAACCAGCAGCTTGGAGAAACTTTAGCATAGTGCGAACAGCGATACTCTCAGCTCTGTCTGCTGCTGTATGGTGGTTTGCATGCCTTTAACACCAAGCAAGGAGGGAGCTAGCTGGTGCTGTCTGCTTGAAATCCAGCGGGGTTTTTTTTATAATGCAGGTAAGCTAATAATCCCTAACAAAACAACCAGCAGTGACCCGATTCTTCTTGCACTCTGCCACACACAAACATGAAACAAAAAAACAAAAAAAAAGGGCAAATGAAAATAAAAATAAGCGTATTGATTTATACAAAACTGCATCTCATATACAGCAACCATGTAACACATTCCACCTCCTGCCTTTCTCTCAACTCTGTACCATAGCTGCTGCATCAGCATCATCATCATCATTTTAAACAGGTTTTGACCATATAGTCACTCTGTTGCAAACCTAACAAGACCAAGCCCAGAAGTGCAGAAAAAACTGGATATTTTAAATTTAACCAGTTGAGAGAGAAATTACGCAGGGGGGTGGGGGTGTATGTGTATAAATAACACTACCAGCCACTGTGTGCACAGCTGTGAAGTGTGCCAATCAACATTTCCTCAGTTAAAATGACCTGAGTCTAGTATTATAGCTTCATTTACAGAGTACACCAATCAAATCCCAGCCCTAAAACAAAGAGGAGGAATATTAACGTAAGGAAGGTGAAAAATGGAAAATTTTTTTTTTTTTTGCAAGATGAACAAAATAATTATGAAAAGAAAAAAATATGCTGACACACAAACATATTTTTTATAAAGGTATTAAAATAAGTAAAATGCGAGTCTAAATTCTATTATATTTTCTTTTCTTTAGTAGGAATGGAACTAGATTTTTAATTGATTTCAGTTTATGGATAATCCTTTTTCCTTTGCTTACTTATTAATCTTTAAAAAAGAAGTGATTATGGCATTTCATGATACTTGTATCTCTACCATCACCAGCAGAGACTTCCAACTACAATTTTAAGTATTTACTTACTTATTTTAACCAGCTATTCTCAATTTTGAAGGGAGAATTTCTCGACGTGATGCTAATCTTCCATAGGTTGGCAAACAATGACAATACGCATCAACCCTAACAAGGGGAATCAAGACATTTTATTATTACAGTGAGTCAATCCTCTCTTAACCTAAATGTTCCTGAGAGAGCAACTAAAATTTAATTTCAGATGCTGGATCAGAAATCAAAAAAGAAAAAAAGAAGCTAGCAATCAGGTGGTGGAGATAGTTTACCTAAAACTTTGGTCAGCTGATCCGATTCCCAAAAATTTTTATCCAATGGAACAGTTTTTCATGATTTGCAATGTGTTTACATGGATCACACAGTGTAAAAAAAAACGATGCAATTGCAAGTAGAGATATCACCACTGGCTGATGTAGGTCATATGACCACCAGGGGCAGATCATATCGTAAATATTTTATATTGTCACTTTATTTCAAACAAACATATACGAGTTAAATGTAGGTAATAATATTAAGAGTTCATGTAGTAGCAGGATGGATATATATCATTCAAATTTGTTTATTATTCATCAAAAGAATGAACCCTTTCCATAAATTCCAAAAAAATTTAAGAACATGTAGCTAACCTTCTAATAAAATGCTAGTTTCTATTAACTGAAAATATCTACTGACCAAAAAGGGTTCGTACCAATTATTCCATTAAACAGAGTTCACTGTATCAGTGCTCTCAACCTTTTTTTTTTTGAATGCTACTAAGTACCCAATAATGTGCAAGTAAGTGTATGTTTTATGCATGCAAAATGCATTTATCCATAGATTATGGTTTTAATTGCATACTTATTAAAGGTAAAGTTGGTACAAATATATACTAAAGAGAAAATAGCTTTTAGATTGGATTATAGAGATCACTGACAATGAGAGGTAATCAATGACAAATCATTATAGATCTATAAACCAAGATATTAAAAGATAATGCTACAGCAAAGCAGAAATTTTAAGAAAATCAGTCCACACACACACACTATATACTATGACCAATCCACTGACAAAAAATACAAAGGTCTCCACATCAGCACAAACACTCATCTCAAAATATTCCTTTAAATTCTTCTTTAGCATTTCTAAAGCATTATGGGTAAATTTTGACGATAATTGAGTGAACAATGAAGTTATTATAATAGAACTTCCATTGTGAAAAACTATACTAAAGGAAAGAAACAATTCAAAGAAAACCTTTTATATAATAATTTATAATGCGCACAGATTTTTAAATCAAAAGAAAGAAAGAAATGCTCCTGTTATCAACTCATGGCTTCTTCAGAGCCCTCAGGACATTTTTAAGAAACCATGTTTTTAATAAATTAGCAAATAACGGTTTGATAGAAACTTAATAAAATAAAAGATGCAAAGAAAAATTGAAATAAAGTCACCAACTATACTAAATGGTTGATGGTATTTCCCCTTGTCATTTATAAGACTAGCTAATGAAGATTAATTTTTTTTAAGCTGTATTTTTTAAAAGTCTTTTGAAGTCCCTCTAAAAATAGAGAGAGAGAAAAGAAAACGGAGAGTTAGAACTCATTATGAAACTGCCCCAAATTATATTCCCTTTTCATATTAGTTAATTTCTCCATCTGTAATTTAAACATCAAATCTCAGTAGACCCTGTAATTAATAATGCACTAGTCCTTTCTGTTAATTTTATGGCCTACTAAATCTTTACCAAGATGGCTTTCATCAATGATCTGAAACTGATAAGATTTTTTTTTCAGCCTCCTTTTATCTCCAGTTTTCTATTTATGAGCTGACTCTAAAAACAATGTCCCTGAGTGGCGGACTATAGATGAAAACGCAAAGAAGAGACTTTACAGTTGAACCTCCACTAACAATCTGTTCTATAGATAGGCAGACAGAAATTACCAACAATCAATCCAATGGGAATAGATCCACCTCATATTTTAACATATTCTAGAAATCAGTTAAACAAATTCCCACTGTACTTTCATTCTGATCCTACAATAAACAATATCTCCAGGTATTCTTTGGCAGAAATATACAACATTTTACATCGTGTAAAAATAAGGGTATATCAAACATTGCCATTGAAAATTATGCATTACATTCCCCCTGCTGTCACTTAAATGTGCACAATAGGCATTTTATGATGTTCCATGTTATAATAAAATTCAATTTCCAATCCTTTTGCCATGTGCCACTAATCTATAAACAGTCACGGCATTTGTCCAGTCAATATTCAAGAACAACATCCAAAGGAAAATTATGTTGCATCTGACAATGTATCAGATCACAGCATCAGAAGGGCATCATTACTATCATTTGGTTTTACAAGCTCTATATTCAATCAAGAAAGCGTGACTTCTTTCCATCCTGAGAGAGAATTGAAAGAAATGACATCATCCAAAAATTCTGACAATGAATGAAGTCTTCCGGTATATAAATGGTTGTTAGAAGTTTTTGACTTTTCCAAGATGAATCCACAATGAAGTGCAGGGCTTGCAACAAATAAAATGGCAATACAAATTTTGACAAATCCTGGTTTGGCATTAAAAACTGAATGTGTGCTCAAAACCACTGACAGCCATTTTAGACAAAGAAAAGGCCAATGACCAAAATTCTTGTGGATACCTCCAAGAAGTTGGCTAATATAAAATTTCCCAAAATTAAGTTGGTGTAATTAGCCAAAAATATATTTGTTAGCAAGCATTTTTTCAAAAATGGCAACTAAATGGAACTGATTTCTGGACAAAACATCATTAGAGAGATCTTTACCCATATCAATCCCTACCATCTGCTAATACTACGCAGTCCCAAGTGCACCCAAATTCTTTGTTGCATGTTAGTGATGCAGAAAAAGACTGTTTTTCTCAATACCTCATCATTAAATTATAACCAAACAATAGGATCTGTGAAATAATCAAAACACCACTTGGTAAGCCCCTAAATGATAAAAAGTGCTAAAATCTCTTCCCTTATATGTTCATATGAAAGAAGCTACTTTAAAAAAAAATAGTCAAGTGATCCTGGCAAAAGAATGAAACTCTCAGAAAGAAAAACAGCAAGCTCCAACTACAGAAATATTTAGTGAAAGTAGCAATAAACAGTTTGAAGAATTTTGTATCAGTGAAATGAAAATAGAATTTCAAGGTTTCAAAAAAACTAAAATGTCCGTCTCAGCATCTATAAACAGATTAAAAATGGAGTTTTATATATATCAGAAATAACATAACAGAAAGTAGAAAAGAATTTTATTTTTTTAATCCTTACTGTAGATCTCGGTGTATAAGCTGACACCTACTCTCCTCAGTGTGTTATCGATGTATAAGCCGAAACTCTTCTGGAGTAAAATCAATGTTTCTTCTTCTTCTGATAATAAGCATAGTAGGGCCTGTTTGTTTCTAGGAAAGAGTCACAACTCACATGGCCAAGAAATTAAAAACCATCTAGAATGCACAGATAAATATGTGCAGTCAATCATGTCTTTTTGTGTTCTCACAACCTTGTAGTAAGCACAGTAGAGCTCTCTGTTTGCATGTGTCATGTTTGTGGTGTTTCCTGGAAACAGAGCCTCATTCATCGTGGATTTTATACTTAACTCATGCATTTCAAGCGTATCAAAGTATACAGACCAGAAAAACAGTAGTGTCAAATGTTTTTGTTATTCAAGCAATCAGCAAGTAACTAATACTTATATGGTGTTCATTGTATCATAGTGGTAACTTGTATTTTTGATGAGTTGTGACCAAAGTAGTGTACATTCAATATTACAACATTACTAAAACACACTTTTCTCATTTGACACTAATTCAAATACTGAAACATACTTACATAAATTAACATCAGCCTTGTCTCAGATAAAACCCCCCACAAAAATAGAAATATTCAAATTGCAACAGCATGTCAATGGATTGTGGACTTTTGGGCCAAAGTAATGCCAGAACATGTAAATGTCTTTCAAAAAGTGTAGTGTTAGCAATACCATGGATGGTACCAAAGACAATACAATATGTTATGGCAGAGAAAGACAATGATGTGGCTGGTCATACATGCCATGGTAAAGACAATGAATGTGGTTATTTGGTGATTCAGATGAAGAGGTAGAATTTGATTTTAAAAAAAAACAAACATTGTAAACATGTTTAAACACTTTTTATAAACATTTTTGTGTAAAGATTGAGCCTCGTGTAAAAACTTAAAGGTCATTTAAATGTATGCAAATGTTTTCATGTCAAGGTCGATTGTCCATCCAACATTGTCCTGCTTTGGTTGAGTTTCTTGTTCATTCCACGTAGACCCATGGTATTAGTATATTAAAGAATGCATATGGGCCCTATTCATTGTTAAACTCTTGGCACAGACCTGTTTTGTTAAAAGCCTGAGGTGAAAAAATTGTTTGCTTCATCCATGTCTGTGAAATGAATGAGAACCCTGCATTGTATGTGCTTGTCTGTTTTTGGCACCACCATTGACAACATTGGCCATATGCTGGAATCTGACCAGAAATTGATTGTATTCAAATACAAATCTTTAGCATCACACGTGATAACCTTTGTATAAGCTAACTCTCAAACTCAAGGTCTAAAATTCAAGCCAATTTCTCAGCTTACACACCAAGATCTATGGTAATGCTGCCTTGATATTGAAATTTAAGCCAACGACACTACTTTAGCCTGTAAAGATTGGTCAGGAGAATATTTTATAATTGTTAGCAATTCGCTTTCTGAATCTGTTGACTCCAAAATTATGCATAAGAAAATCCAATTAAAATCATCACCATCAAACAGAGTAATAGATCAAAGTAGATGCAGACTATTTTTATCGTTGCACCATTTAAAGAAAAGGTCATATTCCATTCCATTATGAAATGCACAGAATATTAAAATAGCAGATTGATTTGCTACACACTTTCCAAAGCTAAGAGTAAAATTATTAAAACTCACAAAAGCTATAATCATAGTGGTTAGACAAAAAGGGTAACTTTTTGAATTTAAAAGGTATCCTTAAAGTCCTATTTAAAATGTCAGATTTATTTTTTAATAATAAAAAATAAACTATTTTCTTTCAAAATAATACAAGTGACGTGCCATTTTCTGTGTAAACGCATCGGCAAAACCCTTTCTCCCAACTTGCTATCCATTTTAAAGAGAACATCCAAAGCAGACATGAAAGGCAAGTGGTTTATGGAGGAAAGCCAAAATTGTAAAGTCTCTGTCAAAGGCATACATATGACAGATGCTAAATGATTTTAACAAAATTTCAAAGCAAAAAAACAAACAAACAAAAACTAAAGTGATGGTAGCACAAATTATTATTTTGAAAAAAAAAAAATGCAAATATTTTGGAGGTTCACTGTTAACTAAACCAAAGACTGAGAAGACAATACCCTGTACAGCAGCTGAGTGAAGACGGGAGCTCAGGCATTTTCACTTTGATGCATGAAGCTAACACCGACGACATCAGCAAGTTTTACCATTGGCAACGCAAATTACTAAAACATGACAAAATATTATAATTGATTTTGTTTTTGTGCCCTAATAAATGACCTTAAGAATGTAGCTCAGATGATCTATAGCTAAAACATTAGCTGAAAGTGTGCAAGGCGACAGAATCACTGGAAGGAGCAAAAGTAACCAATGTACTCTGACTTCAGACGCTCTAATGGAAGTTTATAGCTATGAGAACAAATTGAAATAGGTAGAGAAAAAAAAAAGTGATAACAAACATCATAGCCCTATTAAGGACCAAAACTTAGAACGCTAACATGCTATTCAAAAAAAAAAAAAAATTTCTAAACTGCGCAGTAGCTGTTTTAGCCAGATCTATATCATCACTGCATATGCTATACTGATAGTAAGTACTGTCAAATACAATATTTCATAAATGCAGAAGTGTTTTTTTTGTTTGTTTTCCTTGTACATTAAAATATTTGTCCAATGAGATTTGCTAAGAGATTTATATGCAGTGATGTTGAAATTAAATTAAATAATGGCATAATAAAATTAAATGTTGTGGTACTAAGTCTTTTGATAAACTTTGACAAAACAATGAATTCATTTATACATACAAAATCTTTGATCTTAGGGAATAAAGCAAAATTTAGCATTAGTTAGTTTTGTTTTATCACCATATAAGGATGGCACACAATTCTGTACAATGTCAAATAAATGAAATAGTATGAGGCAATGCTCTTAAACATGCATAATAATTCTGTGCAATGAGAATTTGTTTACATGGTTCAATAACAATTGAAGAAAAGGAACTATTCTTGATGTTCTTGCCATGAAAGACTTAGATTATCTGAAAAATTTTGTCAATAAGAGTTTTTAAACACTAAGGTATCTCCAATCAAAAGATCAGAGTCAGATTCTTCCTTGCATAAACTACAAAAAAAAAACATTTATTGAAAATAAAGTACTTTTCTTCTCTCGGATGTAATTACAGGTAATCATCAGACATCACACGTTAAACATTGTGCTACTATCAAATTATAGGACCACATCTTAGGAAAACTCTCTATCTCTATAAATACTGACATAATATTGACTGGAACTGACTGTCAGGTTAAATATTACATCCTTTTATCAGCCACAATAACTTAATTCCACTCAGGTGAACCTTCTCTCTTCAACCCTTGCCACTAAAAGGTGCTAGAACATTTGCAATCAAACCAAAATATATATCAGCAAAATCATTATTAAAAAGGAAAAGTCAGTGCATGCTTCATAGAAATTATCTAGCAAATACAAACCTTAAACATGTCACAGATGAGTTAAGCATCCTAGATCTTTGCGAACCAACACCAAGTGCTCTTCACTTAATATCTCATCAATGATGACATTTAAAACAGATGTTACTAGGTTCATTTATTATTTATATCTTCCTGCAACCAGTCAGATCTTATTTCCTTTTTTTTTTTAAATATTTATACAACATATATGCTAAAATACAAGATCTGAACAGGATACCCATCCTATTTCTAAACCAGCAGTGTGTGTCAGAAAGCTACATCTGTCCATTAATAAATAGTATCTGCACATAGTAACTCAATGCTAGAAATGATTCTCAGTAAGGTGTGTTCCCAAATAAATATACAATTTTGTTCAGCACATCACACCACAATCTCTATTTTTCTTTCTCTCAAAGTTTTGGTATTTCTAATCATTGCCAATCACTTTTACACCAACTTACTACATGGCCACTAAAGCGCTACCAAAGACAGGTAACCAACTTAATGTCACTTGACTGCAGGCTATACTTAACATTTTTTGTATCAGATTTACAACTCTTTGAAATTGATGTGATATTTTGGCACACATCCTTTTTAATTAGCAAGCTCCTTAACTAATTATCCAATATACATCATCAAAAATAGCAGTACAAACTTAAATTTACCAATTTTAGTTCTCGACACCATAGAAAGTTTGAACGCATTTTTATATCATCATCAACCATTCCTGGTTTTAACAGTTTCTCAAAAAATATCTTTATGCATGTGATCAGTATGTTAAATATATATTATAAAACAGTTACATTTGAAACTATCAGTTAATTCTTTTACTAATTTAGTTTGCCTAAAGTTAATAATAGAGTCTGTAGCATGTTCTGTTTTTCTCAAAAGTGCAAAACCCTCTTGGAGATATTTTACTTTATTAGCTATCAAACATTAAACAAGACAACGTTTGTGTTGCTGATGTCACACTTGTGGAAATGTCTCTACTCATTTTGTTGGCATACTAGTAGTTTGCTTTCAAATGCAAATAAAATGCTACCATTGCATTAGCTAACTAATATATAATTTTTTGTTGTTGTTCTGAGCTCATGAAAACTCTATCAAGGCTTAGGCCTCAAACATTGCTCGCTCTCGCTCTTGTCGTTAAACCTTCAAATAATGAGTTATTTTACTATGTGGGTGTGTGTACACCGTTACAGGACTAAATCTGCTAATAACTGGGAGGATGCAAACAGAAAAACAGAAAAATGAGAGGATCCATCACACAAACAGTATAAAAATAAACAAGCTATTCATCTCCTTGAGAGTTTGTTTAAAAAGCCAGTATTGCAACAAAGTAAAACTGGATTTTTTTTTTTTAAAAAAAGATCCGCACTTAGAACTTTGCTTGTGTCGCTCTCTCATGTTGACCACATAAAATACACCACTAAGTCAATGAAATGTTTAAAAATCCTATTCCTTTGTGCACTAACAGATGTAGAAAAGCGGAATCAAATACCTACAAGCAAAATTTGTGACATGCTCTGTTTAACTAACACCATGTGGTACCAATGCAACCCCCCAACACCATCCTCCCTATGGCGCCACAGTAGAGTTTCTGTTTCTCAGATACTAAGGAAGCGTGACAGCTTCTTGAGGAAATGGCAAACGAAAACAAACAGTGCTGCTGCTGGTTTTGAGGGACTCAACCTATCAAAATAAGTTACCCCTCTTTTCTGGATGATCAATAATGCTCTTGTATTGCAAGTGGAGTTCCAGGTTATGAAGTCAGACAAAGAGCAATGGGGAGAATTGGTTTTCCAAGAGTAGCCATGCAGGAAAGGAATGCAGATGCCTAAGCTAATTAGTTCCCCAGAGTAGACCAATTTCTGACCTTACTCATGTCCAGCATTCTATCCAATAATAATTTTCAACAAAGGATAGTTCCTAAAAATATTAAAATCATCTAAAAATTAATTTCATGGTTTAAATGAAATCTGAAATAAGGTTCTGCCAATACAGTCACATTCACTTATTTGTGACTCACTCATTAGCAATTCTCATTTGTTTAAAATTATCTCAATACAGTAAAACTTGATTTAACGGACTAATAGGGGGGGGGTCCATTAAATCTGGACGTTTACATACGATCTTATATAATGACTATATCTGATAATCACTTAAAGATTCACCATGTCTTCTCATTCACTACACTATGGTGTTTACGGAACACCAAAGTCAACCCTCACTAGCCTGAAACTTCATGTTTGTGTGCTTCGCTAACGCATTCACAGCGGAGTGAAGTTCAATGCCATGAACATTTATGCCACTAGAAATGCTGTACATACCACTTATATACATCATCCTTGAAGTTTTTATCCTGTGCTTTTTTCATAATCTTCCTGCCATCAATTTAAGCACTGGCTGAAGCATCAACATCAAACTTTAATGGAAATTGTTTGAGCTTTTCCTTGCTCTCTTGAATATCCAACACCATTTGTTTCTTCACACCATGCTCTTCACATGTGGGCAACTGACACACCAGACTCAAGCTTCGCTATCAACTCAAGTTTTTGCAAAACACTCAAATTAACTCACTTTTTTTTCACACCACCATCTTTACAAGCCATGGTTGATAAATTCAGTTCACTTCAGATGCTAATAAAGCATAAACAAAAGCTAAATTGAGAGCAAAACGCGTGAGATAAAGATAACGCTCTATCACAGAATGCAGTCAACAGAGTTGGAGAAAAATACCTGCAGATGCCCACGTGCGGTGTCTTGCCACATGCACAAAAGGCGCCCAAGTAAAGAATTTTTCACACAGCTCAATGTGAAATTTTGTTTGAAGACCAGTCAGACAGAGTTTATTGCTTCTGAAGTCCACTGAATTGGGGTCCATTAAATTCGAGGTTTTACTGTAGTCCAATTTTTTCTCTTTATTGCAGAAATCCCACTTAAACAACAAGACTTTTTTAGCTTTGTTTTCTTGTTTACTTAAAAATTAGTAGTCTAACATGGTTTCCACTCATTTCTACTATTAGTTTGTTGTGTGGAAGTCAAATTGTGTTTTTCTCAAGATGACTCAACAGAAAAGCACTGATTTATCATTGCATAAACAGGATGGTGTTTGGAACAAAACGGAGATATTGGAGATTCAAAAGCTGGTCACACAGATGCATGGCATTTATGAAATTCAGGTTTCTAGAATTTTATAAAGAAAAGCAGACATTTTGAAAACTGAGAAACAAAAGAATGGAAATGAGGATAGGAAACCAAAGCTAAGGGCTAAGGTAGCCATTGTTGATGAAGTGCTGCGGGCCTGTTGAAACCTAAAGCTAGCAATTTGCCAAAAAAATGTGGAAAGCTTTTAAGCATTATATGGATTCCTGCAGGTTGGAAAGTGAGCCAACCTTGTTTACAAAAACCCGTTCAGACAAAGCTGACAGTAATAAACCAGCTGTTGATGCACAGACTGAGGAAGTGGGAGTCTGTAAGCATAGTATCCACCAAACTGCATGCATCCACAATTGCAAACAAACTTTTCAGTCAGTTGTTTGCTGCCTGATCAAATCTATACACACACACACAAAAGAGTGAGTGACAGCAAAATAAGAAAAGAATGCCTTACATTGTTAGTGTGTGCTAATCAGTCAAGGTTAGATAATGTGAAACCTCTCATGAGTGATCGAGAAAAGAACCCAATTGTTTCCAGAGCAGAAAGCTGTGGATTTTGCATGCTTAAAAATGTAGGCAATTTGCAAGACGGCTGTACAAAATCATCACCTGATTGAAATGATTAAAAAACAAAGTAGTCATGGAATGACTCATAGCATACTAATCCAGATGAAAGTGTGTCAAGAAAATAAAAAGAAAAATTCAGTTTATAGTGCAGAAAGTAAAGGGTGTAGAATAGAATAGTTTGCTTCCAGAAAGTGGTCACGCACTGTCCATTCACATGGTTGGTGAAACATCCCACCGTGCACAGGGAAATGGTATAGAGCTGGTGGTAAAAGTTGATCTTCGCACCATGACCAGGAGTTTTAATACTCTTGGAGTATAGCACAGTTCTTTTTCCCTCTATTCTCGCGAGGATGTGATGGCCTTGGTTTTTAAAGTGTGTCACATTTTCTTTTGGTAGACTTCAGTTTCCTGAAGCTGTAGCCATCTTTCAGATCCTCCTCAGACAAAACAAAAGGCAAAAAAAAAAAAACTGAAATTGAGAATGTTTATAAAGAGATTCCCTGCAGTTCAAGGAAGGAAGGAAGAATTCAATTTCTTTTCTTCAATAGATAATTATCTTGACATTTATGCAAAGAGATTATTGATGCAGAAATTGTTTCTCATCTAAAGACCTGGTTACAAAGGTTAAAGAAAATGGGAATGTGAATGAAGATGTGCCAAAACTGGAAATTCCCAAAATTGGAGCTAAGTAAATTCTGCACCCCCATGTGTCTTGATTCATTTCATGAGTCAAAACGAAGCAAAATGTTTGATGAATTGCATGTACTGGAAGAGAATTGCAAGGGTCATGGAGGTTAATAACTTCTGATCTTTAATGCATAAAAACCACAAACTCTTACAGATTATTCATTCACAAACACTTCCAAGACCTCTAAAAATTGTAAAACGTTTTCTTCTAACTAAAGTACAGACAAATTCTAAATTAAATTCTATTTAATTACCTGTATATAACATCTACTATAAATAAAATCAACATCGAGCAATCAAAATGTGTGTCGAGATTCATGCTTCATTTCAATCAGCTGAAGTACCCCATTTTGTCTACAAGTGTTCAAATCATTACCAATCAGTCTCAGTATTTTTGGTTCATTGTGAAGAATTTATGCATTAGCTAACAAGAAGTTTTTTTTACAGAAATACTGATTAACCATGTAATAATTCTATGGTAAGCTGATGAAAATATTTCAAAGCAACGCTCGCCCAAATTATCATAACTAAGTATCGCTAAAAACACAAAACAAAAAAAACAGCAAGATCCAGGACAGGAGAATCAAAGATCTCTATCTTGTTTCTACATTAGAATGAGTGTATGTTATTCCTTCATATGCTCATAGTGATTGATACCATAACCATATTTCATGTTTTCATTTGCACCTTGAATATTTTGATGCTGCACAAACTATTAGGTTTCTTATTTTCTTCAAAATATTATGAATTAGAAGTTAAAAATATTAGAAAAATCTTTGGAACCATCCGCTGTTGCTCTGCAGTCCTTTCTTGTCAAGTCAATAAATGAATACATATTGTCTTCCAGGTCAGAGGTTGCTATCATTTCCTGAACACCACATAATATCCAATATTTTTTTGTTAATTTTTAAAAGACGCGCCATGGGAAAACAAACTGCAAAACACCCCAAACAAAGACGCAGACAGTGAAGCTAATGATGTAATTTCACTTTTTCCTTTATAAACCTTTATAGTTAAAAGGTGATTCAACTGGTTAGACACTTAAGGAATTCTAAATTTATTTTCCATTCGTTTTTATTGTTTCTTATTAAAAGTAATCTGTAGAATGTTTTTAAAAAATAATCTGTTGCTGTCCTGCTGAGAGGTAAATTTACAAATTTTTTTCAACCAAAAAACCTGTATAACTGCTTACGATAAATATCCAAATAAACAAAAATGTTAGAGCACAAACTGGTCTTTTTTTTCTTTAACATTATAAAAATTTGAGATGTCTAAAGTTAAATTTAAGCAAGCAACACCACACACAAAGCATAGTAACCTGAATCCATGTAATATTATGAACTTCTGAAAACATTCTTCATGAGCTAAGGTTGGTCGATGATAAATGATTTTAACATCTCATCAATGCCACTAGCTAAACAAGCATGACAGACTGCAATCTCCCTCTTCTCTTGTACTTACAATCTAACAAGACAACTGCACCAACGATTATGCCAAAACAAGGCCAATGCTAAATGTCATTGTTGTTGTTCCAGAAGTTGTGAACCAAGGAAGTGCATCAGGACAAATTGATATTAGTTTACCTTTGCTAAAATACTGTTGGTATACATTATTAAAAATAATTGTGAAAGCAGAGAAAAAAAAACTAGGCATAAAATGAAAACGTGATAGAATCACATCTCGTATGTAAAACTGAAATGCTCCATAGTACAACATACTAGATCCCATTTATAAATCCAAAAGAAAAATGAATCTTAGTATAATTATGTATCAGTAACATAATTTTTGGCAGAAAGATTACATATGATAAATGTTCTAAAATATTTGAAAAGTGCTGATATTTTTTCACACAATTTTGTCGTTGCTCTGTCCATTTAAGAAATGAGAAGATGTAACCTAGTATAAACTTGTGTCAATTTGGCACCATTATCTTGACTAGATCAAGAGGCAGACATTTTCTGTATGCTGGCAAACATCTAGCACCCGTAGCTAAAACTTTTCTAAAGCATCTCAGCCTTTGAAACCAGATAAAAAAAACTAGACATTTTTTCTTTTAAATATAAAAAAATTTTAACATTAAAAATTGCAGTAAGTCACAACCACCAGTGATTACTAAATCAAATCTCATTTTTTAAAAAAGGTAGATGTAAATTGTGCATAAATTTTCTTTCATATTCAACATAAGATTCTTACTTAATTCCACAATTCGTAAGCATTGCAAAAATGTATTAACTCAATTAAAAATGAAATAAATTTTTTTTAACCATTACCTCTACATCCCAGTTTAATTAAAGAATTCTGATTATATATTTTTCATCCCCACCTACCTGAGCCACAGTACAACTATGCCATTATTAAATGATGAGTAAAACAAGACCGACTGAAAGATCAGGCATTAAATTAAGCATAGTAATTTATAACTGTGTTCATAATTTGTTTTTAGACGTCAAAGTAATAAACTGGAAATTAACTTACCCTAAAAAATAGAAGTATTCATTACTTGAGAAATTTAAAGATAATAAAAATATTCAAGGTCAATTTGCCCTCAGACAAGAAAAAAACATCTGTTTTATCATAATCATTCCATCATTTGGTTTTAAATTAATAGAAGCCAATAAGAACCAGGTTTGTCTAAAGGTGTACTGAAGTGTAGCCTGATAGAGCAAGCAATATACTGGTCTGCTGTGGCTAGAGGATATGACTTAGTTAAGTAAACTTTACATAGGATAGTTCTTCTTACTCTTCTGTACCAGTCTGTTAGTGAGAGTTTTCTCCCTTGGCTAAATGGATGAGTTCTAGTACTGTCTTTCTAGATAAGACGAATGGAGGTTAATGGTCATATAATCAGTTGCCTACACCTATATCCTGGACACAAGCTGGCCACCCAGGACAAGAGAGCTAAACCATAGACTTTGCATGAGGTTACAATCCAAGCCCAATTGAGAAACAGAATAAAAACATTCATTCAATAAATTTAATAATATTCATATAATGTACAAAATAATTCAGAAAACACAAAAAAAACATCATGCTTGTCTTTGCTTATATCTCGGTATTAAACTAAACTCAAAACTAAAAAAAATACCACAAAACCACAGGAAGTTGGATACATTTAAAAACTGTCCAATTTTTTTTCTTTCTACCACCATGATAATTACTCTCACCTCAACACAAAAATGCTATACCGTTTAGTACAACACAATATCCAATTTTCTACATCCCACCAATTGCTCTCTTTCTCGGTGCATTTGAAGAGCACATCAAAGAATGGCAACATTGTTTAACTTTTGGCAAGAGCTGTTCACCATCTCATAATCACAAATAATAAATCCTCTGCAGCCAACTAGCTTCAGAATGCGGCAATCTACAAAGAAGTCTAATATATGAGACATAAACAGTATATCAAAAACTAACTTTGTTTGATCTTCAGACATAAATTGGTCTACATAATTGTAAATGCAACGTCTACAGTATTCTACCAAGAAGCTGGCTCAGTAATAGTTAGTAGAATGGGTGCTAAAAGTATTACCAAGACGACTGCAATGTTTTCCATCTAATGCACTATGTATTCAGTGTAATTATTTTTGAAATATCCAAATAAGCAGAATTAAAATAAAATTCCATTTCAATGACAATGATAAAATAATTTTTTTCAAATGAAAACAAAACCATTTAAAATGAAGCAGTGTTTCAAGAAGTTTTCTCGGTACCTCATGTCGGCATATGAAAGATAGATATCATTAAGTTGTGCTTAACTGCGGATTTCATTTTTTAAAAGGGATTTCTACTGCTGTCCCCTCAACCCGTGTCACGTGCTGGTTAATCAACATATGATTTGTCAAGGTAGGTATTGCCTTAGATCTTCAGATACCACAAGAACCATGAACTGGCGCATGAGATAAAGTTAAGTCTACCTGCCTCACTTTCGTTCACTTGTTCTCAGTAGTCTGTTCTTTTGGAAATTTGAAAAGGTTCAGATGCTATTGAGCAGCACTCAGGCTGCCTGAGTTTCCATGTAGTTTCTACTTAACAAAATATCTGAGTTTTTTTCCTGGAGGATATCAGCAGCAGTTTGGAAAGGGGCTATATCATAATTTACAGAAAAAAGCTCAAGAACTTTTTGCAGCAAAACAAATTAGCATACATTTTGTAGAATCAAAAAACTTGTACAGATAATAAAAACAATTCTGTTGCAAACCAAAAAAAAACAAACAAAAAAATTTCATCTGCTTTATCAGTTGGAGAACAGGAATTAATTCATTTTAAAGGTTTGAGTTTCTAAATGTCTCTGGTCTGATATAGTTTGAGACTAGAAACAAAAAGCTAAACAAATACATTATTAAGTGTCTTTATTTCCCATCTGAAAACAGCCACTATTTTGACAGCAGACCATTAGCTATCACTAGCAAAATTTCTATATTGTTTGGCCTCATCAATCATGTATGTCAAACTATTCTTCACTATGTCATCCTACAACTTTACATATGGTAGAATTCAATATACATCAATAAGGAAATTGCCAATTTTTTTACTTTATCCACCTCTCCCTGCTTAAATGTCAGCTCACCTATTATTTAACCAAATTCAAATAAAAGCCACTTCCTATTCTGTATTTAAGAAATGATAAAACAGAAAAATAAATGTTAGCCATTCCTGTAATTTACATTACTAGTTTATAATTTAATTAATCTTATCTACTTACTGGTGTCAGATTTAGATCTACTTTGGTATTTGTGGGGCCTAATTTAGGCCTGGGTTCAATGCAACAGTATAATTATCCATGCAAATGTAACTAATAATCTGACGTTTTTCAGTATTGCAATTACTTTGGGTAATGTGGCTAATATCACGGTGCATACTTCCTGCTCTGTCGATGATTATTGGTAATGCTGAACTTTCACTTCCTGCAGACTAGGATCTTCTTTAACACACACACATGCATGGAGAGGTAGATGTGTTAGGTTAGTGAAACATAAAACAAACAGTCAATAATTCAGCTGTTAGCTAGTGGCAAAAGAGATCACCTTACTAGAAACACCTCAAACAAACCAAGTGAATGTTGCTTGACATAATTCTTTGCAAAAAACATACATATACAGGGGGCAATCCCCCTTCTGGAAAGTTGATAGTGATAGTGTAATGATGGCATTATTTTTGGCCAAATTTAGGAATCTCACTTGATGTGGTGAATGGGGAAAATAATGAGTATGGCCACACCTGGCATCCATTGCTAAGTGCACTCCCCACATGATATTATTTTGTCAATTTTGTCCCCTCCCATGGAAA
The DNA here is from genome assembly GCA_018389105.1 of Nautilus pompilius. Classification (NCBI taxonomy): domain Eukaryota; kingdom Metazoa; phylum Mollusca; class Cephalopoda; order Nautilida; family Nautilidae; genus Nautilus; species Nautilus pompilius. Next base: position 223,800 of record JACATO010000640.1, on the reverse strand, counting down.
AAAATCTTGCAATAGGATGTAGTAGTTGGATTTTGTTATCAATAAAAGTGTACGTAAATGGACTGTTTTAAAATATATCATCATCTTACTTTAGTAAGCTCATAAATCTTCCAGTTTAATTTGAGATATTCTGTTGCTGATGTATATAAATGATACTGATAAGGTTAAAGCATGCATTTGTGGTTATGTGCATATGCATATATAATTTGCAAGTGAAATAATAAAAATATAAATATAAACAAACTAAAATGGTCAACAGAATTCAGTTAAGTTCTCTAAATCATAATGGAAAGTGGAATGACAGGTTATTATTAACATGTACAAATTTATATGTAATGCAACATTTTGATGCTGACTTGCATGTACAGTATAAAGATGTCTTAGTGATACCTTCAAATTTATTGGACAAGTCTTGTGAAAGAAAGTGCCCATGATTATGAAAACACACGAATGCACATATACATATAGCATTAAAAAACTCCAGCTGCTATTTGACATTTCATTTAAAATGAACCAGGCCCCCTTTGAAGATTCATCTGAAAACAAACAAGAAATCAAAAGGATAGTTTAAATGAAGCGTAATCAAGTCTGTTAAGCTGAGTCATTTACTACTACAAAGGCCCTGTTAACCTTTTCCAGAGTTTGCTGTTAAATGACCTGGTAAACAGATTATGACCTCACTGTTTACATTAACCAGATGATGAGGGGGGGGGCAGGACTAACAAATATGAATCACTTGTGAAGAAAGACAACATACTGCAGATGCTGTATTGAAGGATTGGAGATTTAAATACAGAACAGAAAGTCAGGAAATTTAAAAAACATTTTGCCAAAAAAGAAAGAAGAAAAGTGCCTGCTCAACTCTTAATGTTCCCTGCTTCAACCACCTGCTTTGGTAACACATTCCAGGCTGACACTGAATGACAGGTAAGAAAAACATTTCTTAATGTCTAAACAGAGAATTCTTTTATCTTGTACTTATAATCCCCAGTAGCAGATGGCTCGCCTTTTATTTTAAAAATTAGCAACACGTGCAACTTCGTGTTACTTACCATAACAAACTTGTAGATCTCTAATGATGTCACCGTGAAAACGTTGGAAGGCTAATAACCTAAGCTTTTCTCTCTTTTCCACAGCTAAGGCAGCATACATGGCATTAATTTCTGGTAAACTTCCAGAAAAGATTTTGAGTCTCAGTATTTGGTTGTTGTACCAAGTTCTTGTTCTCTGAAAATGGTCTCCAAACAAGAGGAATTATCCATTACAGAGTTTGGTGTTGCTACAAAATTAGGATGGTTTACCACACAAATTAAAAAAACAACAACAAACATTTCACTACTCTTACACTGTCTAAAATTGTGTTAACTAAAATAACACTACTTTAAACAAAAATATACATTTTTTTAAATAAAAAATTCACAAGCAAGCTACAGGAGGTGTACAACACACCTAAATCTTCACTCCTATGGTTTCATTTAATTGGTCTCTCTCTCTCCACCCCTACAGAAATTTATCATCATCAACATGTTCCTAAGAGAATCAAATATCAAATGCATTTTCTCTGAAGTTACTGTCAAGCAGTCTACTGGTCTGTTATTCCTCCGCTCCAGTGTATAGAAGAAATATATCAGCTTATACATTTCCACTGCCCAAAACTCAACAAACATTACACCAAAAAGTTTTGAATGAAACTCAAAATGGACTCAGGCAATTTACCCCTATTCAGCACCAGTGAAAAGTTGTCAAGTTTTCTTAAAAGACTAAATGACCATGACAAATTGAAGACCCAATCCCTGCCAATAACCTGGGACTCCTAATTCAATCTCTTTGCTTTCCAGCTGTTAGTTTCATGACTTTCTTATGCATGGGCCTTTCAGTTCTGATAGTTTCCTTTGTAAATGAAAACAAAGGAGGTTCTGAGGCTAGCAACTGCTAACTCAAGATGACCACACTGGACATTAAAGCCAGCCTGTTGTGATTTATATCCAGCATATGGAGCACCAAGAGACTACTACTTTCGAGGAGGAAAATAAAATAAAGACTGTCAACATCAGTCCTGCTTTAAAGAGTTGATTATTTAACCCCAAAATCACCTTTTAAAAAACACACAGTGAACCGGTTCTAACACCAGACAGATAATTATGATCACTAATGAAAAAATACAGCTACATCAATCATGCATACACTTCCTCAAACAATGAGTTAGCTATCCTCAACATTTTTTCTCAGATAATATTTATAAAGAAAAGAAAAGAACTCATCCTCCTCACTAGTGTTTAGACACTGCTGGTAATAGCATAAGTTCGTTGTTCTTTTTGTTTTAAAGTAAAAATAAACCAAAATAAATTTAGTACACCCATCGGTTTAAAATCTCTCTATATACATTTTTTGTTGCTCAAATTGATTATGTTCATGCAACAACGAAAATTGGTTATTGGAATATTTCTTATGTTATCAACATCTTTTAATAAATCTCATTAATATTCACATCGTAGCAATTATCGTGCGTTGTATAATGAGCCTGTTCATTTACTTTAGCATTATTTTACTTTTTATTTTTCTGTTTTGATGCAGGCCATCCAAAATTAGACCCATCACCATTAGTCAACATCAAGCAGATGCTGTTCTTTCAAGCCAGAATAAAGAAATCCCATAATTTGCATCCCCTTCAGCCTCAGAAATCCCATCAGGTAGCAATTACCCAAGAACACTGGTCAGCTCTGGCAGTAAGGTCATTCAAGGGTCATACGGTGAATGACCTAAAAGAATAAGAGTTTCATATGAAAATCATACAAACATGTAATGTGTATTATCAGAGATCCGCTGATCTTCATTAAATCAATAAATAATAATTTGGCTGAAAGAACAAGCTCTAACTCGGTTGACAAGCGTGCTGTGTCTTGACAGGTACATTTACAAAATATAAACTTAATACAAATTTTTCAACAAAACAAAACAGCGGTATTCAGTAATAAGAACGCACCGACGGCATTATAACAGGTACTTTAGGGAAAACCAAAAAAAACTGCTTTACACAAAAGTATTTTCTTTCATAAATCAAACGAATGTATTAAGTAATTATGTTCAAAATAAAGAATTTTATAACAGCATTTATTGAAGTTTAGAAAAAAATTCTTTATCTAATGTAATGGCCAGAAGTAAATTTAAAATTTATATTTGTCAGTTCTACAAAATCCCAGCCAGGAAATACACTACAAATTAGATTTCCCTTCAGTGGCCAATACAACCCAACCCCACTCCACTTTCCAGGGGCTAAACTAATTGAAAAACAAGGTAGGGAGAGGAATAAATCTGGTTTTCTAGCTTTTCAGCATAGAATGTTATTTATTTCTATTGTCTGAAAAATAGTAATTACTTTGCTATGTGACCTAGAATTTGCCTTTTAAAATTGGTACAAAACTGTTTGTTTTGCAGCTGAACTCTTTTTATCATCTCAAATATTTTTGCGCTCAAGACAATACTCATTACGATGTTTACATATTTTATGAGGTAAACCAGTGGAGACACAAACAATGTCTGTCTGCCCCCTGATGTGTCTGCAGGATGCTGGCACTTAGTGATCAGCTTAAGAATGAGAGTGGGGGAGGTAGGTAATCAGCCAAACCCTAAAATAAAATATTTTAAGTGTTTGTCTTATATATATAATTTTTTTTTTTTTTTTACATACAAATAAGCATATATACATATGTATACATGAACATGTGATTATGGCAGACTAAACAAACAACCAATCTTTGCCATAGCCAACCATTCTCGGTCACATTTTAAGTAATTGCGAGCAGCAGCTAGCTTTTCCTAAGAACCTTGGGCCCTTGCAGGCCTGATTTGTTTGCGATGGAGGTGGTACAGAAAACAAACAGCGAGACTGAAACAAACATTCATGGAGAAACAATGCCAGCGTGTAGATACCATTTGCATACAGTCTGAAAAAAAATAATATGCCGACTCACTGCAAAACAGGGATACAAGAAATCACTGGGAATAAACAAAATTTTAACGATGTTCCCTACCCTCCTTCCCATAGAATAGAGAGTGCAGAAAGGTTTTCACAGGTAAGACCAACTATGAAGAATACATATCAACACTAAAGCGGAGACGAGAAATAATTGACCAACTTGCTAAAATCAAATCCGGAAGCATTCCTTTAACTCGGTAGAGCAGATTTGCTGTAGACGTATAACAAGAGTGTATTTTTGTAATGGGTCCTTGGAATAAAGTGCTAGCAATACAAAGGGCTAAAGACCTTAATGAGGACCCTCTAGCATCAGTTTTTAATGATCTTGAATAGAAGCATGTGACTTGTTTGCTAAGTAGGCATACCTTTACTTTTATAGATTTATTGATGTACCATAAAGATTGATAATTTATAAAGACTATTTTTTAAATGAATAGCGCCATCTTAATCTGCATAATCAAAAACCTCAAAACCAAATTTCACGAACGTCCATCAACTGAGAAATAAGTGGGAGGGGAGTACAGAACTTGTGTGTGCGTGTATGAAAATATATTTTCTTCAATTTATTAATTTCCTAACACACACTAGTGAATTTACAAATGGTCAATTAATGGCACACGGCACAAGATCCACAAATTTGCATGAACACCACAAAAGCAAAATAAATGCATCAATAAATCTAAAACTTCTGAGATACTTATTAGCAATGAAAATGTCAAAAAAAAAAATGCATCAATCAAATCACTGGCATGATGTCAGATTGCCGAGAGAGCGGCCTGAGCACTAATTCTTCATTTATAAAGCTGGTGATTAAACGAACTATACAATCATGTTCATCTGACTTTTCTTTAGTTACCTATACATAACCCTTATTATACAGATGACCTCCTGACTTGCTATTGATCACTCTGTTAAATTTGTTATTGCCCACACTACAATTAAACTATGTAACTCAATGGCTACATACTAAACTCTCCACATTATGGTGGAGGTACATTTGTCTAAAGAAAATCCAACATTATGAACATCACAATGCAGTCTAATTACCAAAAATCCAATAAATGGCAGCAATTCCACACACGGTTTCTTTGTGTATGTATTCCTTGAATACCTACGCATACTGGAAACTGAATAGATTTTAACATAACTACAGAATTAAGTCTATTGAAAAGAACTTTTCAAAATGGCATCGTGCATAATTCTTCCTAATTCTCATACAGTACTTCATGTCTCAGGAGTGTAAACAAACATCTATACAATGTTCAGCTGCTTGTCTCCCAGCAACAATTCATAAATGAAAACTGGTCAGCCATGAAATTTAGCAAAATGAAATCAATGAAAATCACTTCATATCCAATAAAACTGCAGTAACAAATTCCAATCTTGTCACAGTAGACTTATTGAAAGAAACTGTACAAACGAAATTCACCACTTTCAGCTTCCATCGATTATCTGTAAAAACGTAACTTGGTTTTCTGTTTTTTAAGTTAAGAATACAAAGCAGAAAATATCTTAATTACTAATGTGTTTAATCAGCCTAGTGAAATAGATTACGAACGCATGTAGAAAAGATTTTTTATAGCAGATTAAAGACAGACCTTCTATGATGACTGTCTTTTTTCTGTTCAGTCTTGCTTCTCTTATAATGGCATAACTGAAAATCTAGAAAAAAAAAAAAATCATTACAATTCTGAAGTCAGGAAGTGGAGAGATGGTAAACTTGGGACTGCCTCACTCTTTAATACATTTCTCTAATTGGGTATATTGGCATTAGAGTCATATTAATTTGTAAGGATATTTATCTCATTTTTCAGTATTGAATTGTGTAATTGTTGTTGTTTAGTGCTATCAATAACAGATTTATATTAATCACAAGGAACATAGCAAAGGTTAATTAAGTTTGCCTATTTAAATAAGTGCTCTCTTGCAAGACTAGTATTAGAAGACGACGCGAATCAAACTGATCGATCAGAAATGATAAAATATACTACTTAGTCATAAAAATTTGTACAGGCCAAAGCAAGCCTCATTCTGCAGATAACCATGCCATACAGAACAGATTCACAAAAACACTCTCTGAAAAGTGTGCATAATTAGGCAATAGGTCAATGGTAGAAACTAACAAGAAATCTCCAAGACTGGATATTCCGCTGATGACTGTCCAGTTTAAGCAATCACAGCTGGCAGTCTGAAAAAAAAAATTCTGCTAAATAAATCAACAATTTCAAGAGGGACTTCTGCCTGTCTATGCCAATGGCAATCTGACCAAAGAGAGCAGTATTTTCATAAATGATAATGCTCTCGCTCACACTAACTGAACAATGAAAAGATGGAAGGAAAAGTAAGATATCACAATTCTGCCAAAGCCTGATCAGTCACTAGATATGAGCATGTGAATTTAGTCTCCTTAATACAGATTGTGGCAGAAACGTTGGCTTCAATCCTACAAACCAGGATTGCTGATCTTGTCTGCACAATATTAATGTATTGCTGCCTTACATAAAAGCAAGGGCTCATTACAAAGTATTACGCTCAGTCATATTCGGCTAGTGCTGTGTATGGTTCAAGAATATATTGGTATTCTTTTAAACTTTGCTATCTAATAAATCTCCAAAAGTAATTTTCAGTATTTTATAGGAACATGCTTACATCATGTACACCTTACAGTTACTCATGGAATCTGATGGTGACTGGTGGTGGTTTTCTTACAAAGTCTGTAAATTTTCCTTCAATTGCTGCTATGGGATCTTGGTCATGTATCAATGTTTTCACAAGCACTTAATGAAAGTAAAGATTTAGGCTCTATGGAACCAGGGAAAACAACTGATGTCTCTTATATGACATCCAAGCTATAGCAGTTATGTGCACATGACATCCTGTTTTATGTTCCAGCAAATATGTTAAATGCAATCTTCTCTCGATATTCACGAAAAGTATTTTAAAAATGGATATGTAAACAGTGGAATTTAGCCACCTATCAATGGTTATAGCATCTTTTAATGCTATAACAATGGCTTGTCCATGCCATTGCTCAAAATTCATGTCTAACAAGTAGCTATAAAATAATGAGGTCAAAAGCCTAACCAACTCTGCTGCATATTTGTGTGCATTCAGAAGATATAAAAGAATACAAGTTTTTTTTATCTGCGAAAACTACAAACCACCAATATGCAGACTGCACCAGGCAAGGTGACCTTTATCTGTATGTCACCAACAGCTCATATTCAATTCCATAGACATCCAATGCAGTGACACTGATATTACAACAGAAGATAACAAAAATTATCTCAATTACCAAGTGCTCTCAGCATGACACTTTCTAAAAGAGGCCTATGTACATTGATGGCCCTTTTTACAGTGGTAACCATAGCAAACCATTGAAGAACTCTTTTTTTTTTTGTTTTTTGTTAGAGATGTTCAAATTATTATGGTAGGAATCAGTGCGCACTGGGTTTCGTATAATTTCTTAGTCACACACAACTGTTCCAGAAATTAATAGTTAGCTACAGGAGTCTGTCAACATTTTCGGTGGTGGGTGGGCAAGTATGCTCGTGAAAGCATGTTCCCTTATAATAGAAAAAAAAAGTGCCCAATGAAAGCACCTAATTTTTTTTGTTGTTGGCATAGCAAATAATAAACAAACGAGTCTAACATATATAAAGTCTAGAAAGTTGCACCTTGATAACCCAATGTGAAAAACCTTCTAACTGTTCAGAATTAGAACGGATTTTATAACTGTTTTTGGTTAATTTTCATCATACATTAATTTTCACTTGGCATTTAACAAAGATTATCCAATGACATTTATCCACAAAAGTTTTTATGTTAATACATTTTTTTTTTTTTTAAATTTAAGAATTAATCCTTCAATGCAATTTCAAAAAAATGCAATAAATTCAGACTGGTTTTATATTGGGTCTAGAAATTTCGTAAACAGTTCCAAGATATCGAGAGAGACAACATTAATAGATATTTATAGCAGCTGTGATAATAAGGCCAATATATATCATTTATTAAATGGTGACTTCCTAAAGGAATTTTCAATTAGTTAAAATATATTTGACGAAGAATACAATGCCAAGATCCGTGTTAATAAAAACCATGTAAAAAAAAAAAAAAACTCATCTCAAAACTGAAAGTAAGTAATTGGGCTAAGAAAGAATCCCTACAAGAAAACATCTATTACTTCATTTCCACAAGCTCTGCAGTTTTAAGCCATCCATCCCAAATTGAAAATGTTACCAATAAGACTTCTGATGCATTGGTAGAAACTGACTCATTTCTGGAGACTAATCATTAATGTAGGGAGATGAGGTCACACAATTAGGTATAATTAAATATTTTGCTATAATTTTACACATGGGAGGATATGTTGAGCTGTAGCAACGCACCTGAAGGTCTTTTGATGTCCATATATATTCTCTCAATGTGTGTGAAATGAGAATGGTTTCACGCAATTTATAGGCAGACAATTGAGTGCCAATCTTTTTTTCTTTGTGCATTTAATTTAGGTTTGCTTGATTTGAGACAGAAAACCATCAATACAAAGCTCCCAAGAAGGAACAAACAAAAATTCTAATACTACTTACTGTAAATCTGGAATACAAGCTCTCATAAAAATGAGGAACAACATGACTTAACATTCCAGTTATATATATATCTTTCCAGTGATGTATGCTAAGAAAAATTTTTTATGTATATCTTGTTAACCTTAAAAATTTCATGTGCCAATATTCAGGCACAGACAGACAACAGTATTGTTTTTACTCCTTGGCATTTTCAGTTTTCTAAAGAATCCTTTGGATATAGACAAAACTACTTAAAATATGCTGAATATAGAAATTCTTCTTTTGAATTATATCATCATCTCAAAATTGAATTTTAAAGTAAATTATAAATTAACAAGGCTATAGAATTTTAGTGTGGACTTATGCAATAGTTGCATCTGTTAATAATACATATATATATATATTTCCCCCCTAAGAATTCAAAAGAGAAATCTGCAGAGATTGACCTAAAATCATGAATTTCCATGCACCATTCAGAATGATTGATGATGATTTTAAATATTATTAAATATAAGTGCATGAAATTAGAAATGTAAAAATCTGTATAGATGAAAAATAATAATCTATTTGAAAACTTTTTTCTTTTAGTTTGACATAACAATGATTAGATATGTTAACTTAATTTAGATTTATAACAACTTAAGATAACCTTAAAATTCAAATTTTCATGGTAATACAGAAAATTACATGAGGTGACAGAAGAAAAAAAGGAAATAAAGACCTGAAAGAAAATAGTTACAACAATCTCAAAGGTGGTAGAGATTGGTTTCAATTTCACTCGCCCCCCCTTTCCTCTCCCAGAGCAGAAACTGAAAGAAAAAATTGAAGTAAATTGCTTATTACTAAAGTCTTCAAAGAGCAGCAGTATGGCCACAGAGTTCTGTTGTTATTTTTTTCTAGTCTCACAAATCAATACAAATAGAATAGTAAGACATCCAGAACATTGCTTTGCAGTGGTTATTCCTTCTTCAACAATAAGCAAATTATTTGATGCACAACATCTATAGATGATGAAAGATTGCTAAAATGTGGTACTGACTTCAGGGTGCACCAGCAGTCAAGACAAAGCAAGTTAGATGTACACTGTGATGCTTCTAACAGGTTTTGACTTAAGTAGTGATATTTCTCTCACTGTTCAGTATCAGCATCGTTAGATTTCCTCTCCTCCTACTAATCAAAAGGGATCATTATAGTTTCTTTCGCTGCTAAAGAAAAGTGTATGAGAGTACGAAACATTTCAACAAAACCATTTTGGCACTTTTAATGAAATTAAAAGTTGGTTGGTCCTGTGCATTATATATTTTTAATGCTTATATTTTCATCTTTGAAATTGCAACAAAAATTTATTGGTGTCAACTGACACCTTAATGTATGCTGAAATTCAGACATTAAAAGTACAGCCAATTTAAAATCCCAAATTGTATAATACACAATTTACACATACATAAAGCAAGCCAACCAGCCACTTACTTTATGATGAAATATGAAAAAATAACTAGCAAATAGCACCTTCAATGTTTTTAAATATTATTAAATTTTAGTCAAGGCAAGAGAAAGGGAATACTGATTGAAAGAAAACCACTGCCACTTTAATGCAAACATAATACAGAGAGATGAATTAGACAATTGTAATCATCCGCTGAACCAATGATATTGAGTCAGGAGAAGAAAAACAGAGAGAGAGGTTTGTGTGTGTGTGTGATAGTTTTAACACGTTTCATTTAGCTGGTCACAGGTGCTATCAGTCCTATAAGCAGACAGCAAACATAACTGACAAAAATATCAACTGATTTATTATAATTTTTTTTTTTTTTATTAAAGCCCAATATTTGTTTGTATAATTTATGTACATTTTTCTGGATTTTTCAGTAAGCGCATCCAAAGATCAGGAATTAGACAGACAAGTCCGCCTACTGCAGCTCAGATAAGTCTTTAGAATTATTTCACAGGAAATTAAAACTCTTGGAGGAAATTAAATCTATTTTTTAAAAAAATTAATGTCAAATATTTGCTATTTTAAAGCTTTTTTTTTTAAAAAAACGTATTCAATTTTGAACTACTACAATTGTTTTTCAGATTAATTCCTTTAGAAACCAAGGCAGCAGCAGTTTATCTTCATCGGATTTATAGCTGGTGACACTTTTTTTGTTTTGTTTTCCTTGAAAATTTTCTGCTGGATTCTTTTCTCAATTCAGCCATTTAAAACTCCATCAGCACCATATTCAAGTCATACAAAAATTACAGCAATGTGTTGTTTGCTTTGTCCCCCTAAGTCTTTGGCATTTCTAATTATATGACTTTTTCCTTCTAGACCCATTTAAGAATCCCCCACAAAAACCTGACATTTCTGTTCAAACGATTTAAGGATGAATAGTGCCATTACACACACAAATTATATATCAATACAAGAAAACCAATTAGAGCAAAAGCTAAAAAAAAAAGTGATTTTTCTTCAGCTTAATTGCAGAGTTAAAAAAAACAAAACATTAACCTTTGCAATGCTGTTGTGTTTATACCTTCTTAGTGATCTCCCAGCTAAATTCTTACGAAGGAAATAATAGAATCTTTCCCTGAGATCCTTATACAGTCAAAACAAACCCATTATTCAAGGGTCAAGTTCGCTTTTGAATACAGATAATTCTCCATTAGTTTGGTTTCTACATAGTATTACCTGTTATAATTTAAAACTGCTATATATATATTAAAATCCACAATAAAGGTAGCTATGTGCTATAACAATGTCTAGTAAGGATTGGCTTTTAAGCAAGTTCTAAGGCATTAAATAAGCAAAAAAATAATAAAATAAAATAGATATACAAATTAAACAATATTTAGTTTTGAAAAATGGAAATCAAATTCATCTACAGACAAAACAAATGAGCACTTAAGAATTTAAATGAAAAAACTCATTAATTGTAAAAACAATTCTACAACTGATATAAAGTTATTTTGATCTCTAAATCCGACGAATCACTCTTAATTCTCATATTAGTCAAGTATGCTCCATAACCTCTCTCAATTCTCAGAGATGATACCTACATTGAAACTAAAAAAAGACATTTTCATTAACAATTTAAAAAATCAGAGGATAAACCAAAGTTATGAAAATAAACAGTTACATCAGCATGCACTAACCAGTCACTAGTTATAAATTAAGTAGGATGAAGGTTATCTTTTGAATGGACAGTCTATTAAAGGTAATAGAACTTGGCTAATATTGCAGGTGAAAATAGTCTTCTACTCCACACAAAATACAAAGTCAGGCAAAAGGATAAAACATAATACTGGTCACTTCTAGAGCATCTAAAAAAAAAAAAAACTATTATCGCTGTTTATTTTTATTAATGTTTCATTTAATCATTTAAGCTTTGTTGTTAATAGTAGTATTCATTACATAATAAGAACTAGGCACCTGCAAAAAATGAAAAGAAAGATTGATGCCTAATAATACAGAAGCCAGATAAAAAGTTTATAATTTTCTAATGAATAGTCAAACAGTACAAAAAACATTAGTTTTGAAGCTAAACTTATACCAAACACAAATCCATGTGTGTTAAGCCAACTTGTCAGATCTGGATCTCTCTAACAGGATTGTTTATTTGTTCATTAACTTTACCGTTTTGTTTTCTGAAGACACAAAGGAGAGCTTAACTGGTTTATACTTATACTGTCAGTTTAAAATACTAAAACAGGTGCTATGATTGAAAATTGTTTGTTTTCTTCAAAAATTATACTCTGAAAATTGAGCCAACAGAAATCTGTCAATGCCAACTCTTCAACATCTCTCTCAATATCTCTCTGCATCTGCATGCCTTTCTCCTTCATTCCTTCCAAACATATCCAGGTTTACTCAGAACCAAAGGCACACAAAAAAAAAAAAAAACAAACTGGACTAGACTAGCATTATTAGAATTCTCATTTTTTAAAGAAAAATACAAATTTCAATCATTAACTGGTTTGAGAGAATAAGTATAACATTTCATTTTCAGTATGTCACAAAGCTTACCTCTTTAAATGTTCTTGAATATACCCAATGCACATATACTTTTCCTAACGCTAACACAAAAAGGTCACCCATGAGAACTTTTTTAACAATAACTGATAACAATCATTAAAAAGTTTGTTACCAGCTGTTAGAAGTCAGTATGCTATACAATAGACAAAAAGAAACAAACAAACAAAAGGCCATGGCATAGCTGGGAGTAGAAACACATTCTACCACAAAGACTAAACTGAACTTCATTATTTCCTTATCTTTTCTTTGGGGGGGGGGTTCAAGGATTTCTTTTGGTTATTGTTCTGTAATGTCAAGAGGCTTTGATCAGAGCAGGTTTATCAGTAACATTTCACATCTGATATGCAGAGACATGCATAAATAATTAAATATAGAAACCTTTGTTTATCAAATATCTGAAGCCTGTTTTGAATACACACACAGCCATCCATCTCTTTCCTTAACTCTGCATTGTGCATGTACATGAACTGTTCGTATGTATGCGAACAATGAACCAACTACCAGAGGCATTAATTAATTTGCTTTTACTTTTCTATATAATCATTTTGTATCGCACGCATGCACGCACACAAATTCCTTTAATATGATAAGCTTCTCTCAAACTGGGTACTAAGCATTATCTACAGAACTGGCAGATAATTGTTTACTTGATTACTGGGTTATTTTTATTTTAAGGCAGTTAAATAAAAACTTTCCAATTAGAAAACTCTGGACATAACAGTTATGATGAAATTCTTAGCATACCACAACAATAACAAAGGGTTAAGTTCTACAATGACTCAGCCCCATTTTCTTTATTATCCATAGTTCTAGTCTCTTTCTCAATGAGGTAGAATTATTGACCTATGAATGACCCGGCAGTTGGAACCTGCAATTTTCCCTTTTTTGGCTCATTAGTAATTGCATGTGACAGAAACACCCCAGGTAGAAAGCTGTTCATCTGTGACACATTGTTAAGAGTCAGGCCTTCCAGCAGCAGCTCAACCTGAAGTGATGATGAAATCGCAATAGAAAGCATTTCATTGAGTTTCCAGTAGAAGCTTCACAAGCTTATTTCCTGAGCAAAAATGGGATTCTGAAATTAGATTTTTCATCAAAACTGCTGCATAAACACAAAATCCATACAGAAAATAGCTCACATTTAGCGCATTATCTCATACAACTGATTTTATATCCAGCTAGCTTACGTTAAAAAAGTTGTTTGTTTTTTTTAAGAACATTGTAACAGACCTGTTAAGTTTACCGGATTGCCCATGAGGCTCTAGGTTATATAACAAAAACCAACTGCTGCCCCAGTCATTCCCTCAGACACAACGAATTCTGGATCTTTAAATCGCTACTGTTCAAACTGACTTTATTTTTCTGTAAAAATTATATTAATGCACGCGGTAGTGACAATTAGTATATCGTATACTTCAGCTATTTTCTATCAGTATAAAAATCTAGCCTTTTAACAAGGCTCTTAATCATTAGTTCTTGCAATTACACTTTTGGTTCTGCCTTTACTAGTCCATTCATAATTATTGTATCACAACTTCCACAAGAATCAAGCCTTTGTAGATGCCATTAAGAGAGACTTAAGTATTAAAATTGTTTTGCCTTCAAAACATTTGATGATAAATCCATAAGTTATTTTTAATACAAGAGTCCTAGGTAAAAATTTGAAAGTTACATCAGCAGGGAAAGAAGACTCTTTAGTGTATTTAGATATTTCCATAATTCTATTATGTACCCTATTAAATAAAGAGCCAATAGTTTAGGCAATATTTTTATTTGCTCTACTGTATTTATATCTGCACAAGAAAGTGCCACCACCATAATATATACTTCCTAATTTCCCCCAAAAATGCACACACAAGCAAATGTTGGACCGAGAAGCCAGTGATTAATTATATAGTCTCTCTGACAAAATAAAATATTCATTAATTTTACTGTATGTACACGTATTAAGCAAATCCCAACGGGTTGGGAAAAATTACCTAACAGGAAATCTTGCTCCTTTTATTGGTAATCTGTTTGTACATTTTTATCCTAATAATTTTAAAATTCTGTTCACATATTTCTTCTCGCGATTCTGCTACTTATAAATTCATGATTCAATGATTTCAATTTAGTAATATGAAAACAATCAGCATCCAAGACATTTTCTTTCAAAACTTAGCTGTATTTGTTTTGTCCAACCAATGTCTACTATGGCCACTGAAGGAGAGCTCCTTTTTTCTGAAAGCATTTGTCTCACTTTCAAATGACCTCTTTGTTTTATGCTTTCACTTTATATAAAGTTGTAAAATGGAATAATCTTCACTTCATCAAAATAGAATAAATTGCTTAACCTTTTTTTTTTCAACTAAAATGATTTTAAGCTTTTCCTATGTAATGCAGCAATACTATTTGCTGAATTCTATTTATCTGGAAAAGAATGGAGGCAGTATAGAGATGCTAGTGCGTGCTATGATGAGCATTCTTGCATCTAATTTACAAAAGAAATTCATTGAGAGACCAGTAAACTCTTGCTCAATGAGAATAAACTATGAAATATATATATATATAAGCAATAGAGAGCTGAAGTTCCATTCTGAAATGCATCAATTGAGAACTGTAAATATCAACGATTTCTCACTATTTATTTCATAAAAATGATTGAACCAAAATGAAGTGAGAAAGATTTCCACTCATAGTAGTAGTAGTTAAAATATATGACTGGTTTTCAGTTATTGATGACAATGACAGTAGAGTATGACACTGATCAGAAAAATGAAAGAGGTGATGATAAAAGCCAAGTATAGCAGTGGTAGAGAGAGATGCTAAAATCTACAACTGTAGTTAGTTTATCCAGTCTATTGAACCATGTTTGGCTATATGGCAGCCTAAGGTAAAAAAAAAAAACAACAACAACAAAAAACGTTTACCAAGAACTCTGCTCATTTTTCAAACTTCAAAACATATTTTTAAAAGGTCTATCTCATATGTAACTATAATTTGTGATAAAGGAAAGAAAAAAAATTATCCTACATGTAATGTGTAAGTTATAGACTAGGACTAAAGTTAGTTAAATGTGTTTACAATAACATTTTATAACTGATAACAAGCCTCTTTCTCACTTTCTGATTACTGTTAGCTAACATTAAAGGCTAAGAAAATAGCTGAAAGAAAGATGATGAAAAGGAATTAAATGTGATAAATACAAAAAAATAAAATAAAAAAAATTCATGTTAGAAATAATTGACAAAATCCAGCCACTGATACCAGCTTGATACTTCAACTGTTTACCCCGACAACTCTTAAGTAGTGATATGTGCATATATTTTATGTTGCAAAGAACTCTAGTGTTGTTCTAATGAAGATTGTTAGCTTACAGAAGACCACAAAGGAGTAAATACACCAACCTGCCAGCATTATCAGCAGTTTATGCTGGACAAATTATACAAGTATTCCAAATAAACCAATAAAATGTAATTTATGCCGAAATGAAATAGGCAAACTTATGAATGATGTATGAGATTAATTGATAATCATATTTTGCGCAGAGTTTTTGAAAATAGGTAGAATAGCTGCAATGTCCCAAATATATAGCAGCATTTATTAAATATACAAAGTATATCACACACCTATTTAACATGTATTCACACATAATATCAATATCATGCACTTATTAATAACACAAAAGTATGAGCCCTGTATATGAAGATTAACTTTTATATGGTTATTAGTCTCAAAATCTGATTATACACGAATCATTATGATGGGATCTAATCCAGCAGATTCTAAACTTTGATCATCATACTTAAAATGTATTCCTTCAATGCTGCAACAAGTAGAGTGGCAAACAAATTCACATTAAAAAATGTCATGATTATTTCATTTGTTAGGTTTTGTAAAAGAAAATTCTAAAAGATGACTTCAGTTTTAACAATATTTTCAAAAAAAAGAATTTTTTAAAACTGTTTTTAATTAATTGCGCAGTTTTGTGCGCATATAAATGCAATTTTAAAGGTGTTGTGTAATTTGATAGAGCATACATTAACAAAAAGGCTCATATTCCTCAGTATCAAATTGCAGAGACCTTATGACACTCATTATGTGAAAACCATAATCAAACTAATAGCTTCATTAGCCATTTGAATGTGAATAAGGCGCAAACAAAATAAGGTATAAAGAAATAATTTTAACAAACTATATTTCAAAATTTCATATAAAGAATAATTTGTAAAATACCAATAATAAAATGTCCAGTTTTTTCTTTATTTGGAATTTTCTTTTCATTGTTTTACCTTTATTCCTTGTATTTTTTTTTTGTCTTAATAATAACTGCTGCATTTAATTCTATCAATAACTTTGACATTGATTTATAACATGCAAGTGGTGCCATGCAGTCCAAATGTTCAAGAAAGTCTGAGAAAAGTTCCCCCCGTTCCACCTACATAAGTTTCTTCAATCTGACTGTTGTCTCTCAGAAAAACGAGGGGGGGATGCAGTAACAGTAACAACATTGTAATCTATATGCAATACATAAGATAACAGGGAAAATATCAGGTACAACCAACAGTGATGGATGGTCACAGATCATGGTGATTAGTTGTAATTATAAACTTCTGACATATCTGTTCCAGGAGCTGCCCTGTTCTATGTTGGCGTGTATTTTGTGCTTTATAAAATGGGAGAAAGCAGCATCACATAAGGTCTCTGATACCAACTGTTCATTTACACAATGATTAAAAATATGACCACTTTCAAGTTTACTTAAAAGAGACTGAATTTGCTTCTAAAATTTTGACTTTATAAAAAGTGGTTTTGTGATGCTATCATTCAGATTTCACTTCTGATGATAAGCCAATAAAGTCATGTGTATATGTCCAAATATTGTGCCTCATGATCCATCACATGAAAATTGTAATAACAACATGAATTCACAGATAGCAAGAGCTGTGCCTGAGCTGACAACTGTGGCCCAATGTGCATATCATTACTAAAAATTGCCCGCTGCTGCCAACCGAAAGCATGCTTGCTGACCCGACCGAATCTGCAACAATCATTCCTTAATAGATGCAACCAACAGTACAATATGACACTTCACAGCTTTAGGACTGCCTCTTTTTTTTTTTTAAATCCCTCCTTGTCAAGTGAATGAGTCAGCAAAGTAATGAAACAGAGATACTACAGAAACATGACCCACTGAATAATTGAACCCAATTATCAGGGAATCCATTGTCTCTGTCCTCCATTCTTTGGCCTACATAAGGAGGATTGTCATCAAAAGAAAAAACACTCATTTACCCTTATGCACAAAATCTATTCAAAGAGAATAAAACTGTTACAAGCAGAAACATAAATTTAGAAGTAAATAATAATAAAAAAAATTGGTATAAAAGCTGATGTCAAAATAGTTCATCATTCCATCATAGAAGAAAACAGCTCCAAAATCTGATCAAACTCAAAAACTATGAAGAAATTTCCTGATTTAAGCTTTTCAAGGTAAAATGTGGTGAATGTTTCTGTTAATTCATTTTACCTGGAAAAATATTATTTTTTAAAACGTCATACAATAAAAAAGAAAATTATATCGAAATCTGAAGTTCTCTTTCAATGTTTTCTACTTCATGTCTAATGGCTCCGATGTAAAGGGAGTTTCCTTCTAGAATTCACTCCTTTGCTCAATATCTGATGAAAAGGAATTCTATTAAGTACTAACAGTTTAAGTTTGTTCTGGGAAGAAAATTTGTGGGGCCTATTAACTACATCTCTGCAACCACTACAGACAATCTAGCAGTTACAAGCATCAGGGATACATACATACAGTAACCCAAGAGAGTATCTTATCAGTTTAGAAACAAAAGCAGCATTTGAAATTAGGGAGGGACAGCAGAATCAGCCAGATAAAGAGGTTGCATTCATTGATAACAATCTGAATAATTTTACACAAGAGACTATTATTCAAAGGTTGCTGCTTAGAAAATTTTCTTAATTTTTAACCAGTGAACAAGAACCTGTGTGTTAAACTTTCTCAGAGTTTTGCTGGGTTTTTTTACTGATTAATTTGAAGCATAAGAAATTAAAAATAACTCTTGCCTAAGCCAAGATTAAACAAACAGTACTGGGTCTATGACAACACATCTAACGAGACTATTATTCTTACAATGATCCCTTAACATTCTTTTTCCAAACAAACCACAAACACCGAGGTAACTGTTGCTCTAAAATGCTGCATGCCTATCATAAAGTATACAACACTAATACTTATTCTTATTATAGACAAAATTCTAGCCAAATAATATTAACATTCCTCTTATTTTCATGTACTAATCAGGGAAAAAAAACAGTGTAATGACAGTATTCATTTCTGACAACTTAGTCAGTTTTGAATTGTTATAAAATTGTAATGGTTTGATAGTAAGCAGCAAAAATTTCAAAATTATCTTTTGTCTTCTATACCTACTTTGAATTTGATAATTAATTCTCAGACATAAATTGCCAAGCTTTGGTTGATAGCACACAAAATAACTCTCATCTGGTATCACAAAAGGAGCAAGTCTGCATTAGATCAGGCAGCCATCCAATATGAAACAGTTAAAGTAGGTTCAGACAATGGCTCAAAGTATCTAAGAGCAGATTTTTCTAGACCTCTGGCTAGGAAAACCTACCCAAAAAGTAGCCTAAATTTGTGATATTCATTTGTTATCATACCAACCAGACTGAGCAAAGTGTGGCAAGTCTGGGGACCTACAAAATGTTGTCCACTTTGATCAGAGTTGTAGAGTGCCAGATGGCTCCTTTGACCTCTCCAACAACAGAGCTAGCTGGGACTTTGCTACCTTTTAGAGATATTAAAATCCATGAAGAGAACAGAACTTATATCACTCATAATACAAGCAGTATCTGCAAAGAGGTAGAGGCCACCAAATGCTCCCTGCTGCAGATATTACAAGCTAAAACAACCTGGAACACCATTGTGGCCCCCAAAATGCCATGCCATTACAGGGCTGTTCAA
Source organism: Nautilus pompilius (assembly GCA_018389105.1). Lineage (NCBI taxonomy): Eukaryota > Metazoa > Mollusca > Cephalopoda > Nautilida > Nautilidae > Nautilus > Nautilus pompilius. The sequence continues at coordinate 204,256 of JACATO010000640.1, read as the reverse complement.
ATGAGGTCAGGCTGGCTATTCCTGATGGATGTGGGTGTGTGAAGAAAGCACTTGCTGCAAATTCTGTGGATGAGTGCCCAGGTCATGCTGGTATTACTGGTTAATGAAATGACTATCTGGCAGGTCCTGCTACTACAAACATTCCCCTTTAGCTATAGCCCTTAGATTTAAAACCCTCTGAGGAGTTTTTCAAGCAAGATTGTATTGCCAGACTTTCAAAGTACAACTTTGAAGAAAGTTACCTGGAAGAAACTAATTCAGCATGGAGCATCCTGTAGTAAACAGCAGGATCACTGGACCCACCAGGCGTTGGCACAATCAGACCCTCAATGGAAACTTCAGCTGCAATACCCTTGTTCTCCTGACAAAATTGGGCATGAGGAAAATGATTAGTGGTTACTGAAGATGCACTATTTACACTACTCAACATTAGACATTGTATTAGAAGAGAAAGCAACAACATTTTCAGGTCATTATCATTTAGCAACTGAGTTACAGTAACAGTATATGGCAACAAGCACTAAATCCTACTGGCACAGTTTCAAGATAGAGCAACACTTCTCTTCCAACAAGACCAAAGCTCAGCACAACACAAGAATTCCTGAAAAGAAAAGAATCAGCAGGTTTAGCCATCATCACATCTGGATCCTGCAAAACAGAGCAATAACAAATCCAATGACATCTTGACATTCCTGACCCAGGCACTTCACCAACTACAGAATTTCACTTCTCCACACACACATGAAACAAGAGTTGTTTTTTTTATCACTACAAACATTAATGATCTTTATATCGAACACTAGGTAACATAATGGCCTTACTGTCTCCATCCAAACAAGATTTTGATACAATACAAATTCTGTCAAATACTATCCAAAGCCTGTTATTTTTTAAAATTTATTTTTTATGCCAGTAAATATAGATACTTTTCATAACACCCCATTTGGAATTTGTTATTCTAATACAAAGCAAGCTGCACGAGCATGTGTAACAACATTATTAAAATATTTTCCACTTGAACTACTGTATTGCTGATACAACAATATGCTTTAGATGTGCATGGACAATGCAGGCCAGGTGTTTGTTTGTGTACCGCTGAACAGGGAAGCACTTATGTCAGCCAGTATCCTTAATACTATGCTAAAATTATTAGAAATTCATCACATTAAGCAATGGTTACTTAACTTTACCTTTTTTGTTTTCATTACTGTCAGTGCACTATTAACAGCATTATCACATCTAACATCCTACTTGCTTTTACATCCCAATTTATCATCATTTGTGATACATAACATTAATCATTACATGTTACTGTCCTTTTTATGATCATTAATTTTATTTTACTACTGTTGTTACATTATCATTGCATTAAGCATTTTAAGTATTATAATTGCTTTTTATCATTTTAAATTTCATATTATTACATTCTTCTTACAATTAATATTATTAGCAATGTTATTAAATATTACATTATTTTTATCATCATTATTACATTATGTTAAAATTATTAACAAAATGAGGTTTTTTTCATATTCTACAGCGAAACAATATTAAGGAGGAAATTTGTTTCTCTAAAATCATTACTACCATCTTACTATTGCGGAATTATTACCCTAGTCATAGCTTCCATACTTGCTTATGTTTATGATTATTATTACTATTAATAATGATGATGTTAAGAAAAAGAAATTTCCAGAAAATATTTTCAAATTATTCAATATTTTAAGCAACCTTATGCTATATTAATTTGAATAAAGCATATTACTGCTTGTAGGTATATCTTTTGGAAGACGAAACATCAAAATAAAAGACAGCTATGCAGTACAACCTGGTAAATGAATAAACTGATGAATGAAAGAATGAATGAACTACTAACCTCTGACAGACTCACCTTCCAAAAATTCCAAAAAGCAGTACAGCACTTAATCCTTTGAAATCATCATTCCATGAGGAGAGAACAAGTACACCGATTCATCTCAACAGTTTATAAAAGTGTCAGCTTATGTGGTGACAGTCCTGTTTACACTCAGGAGGTGGGCTGACTGCTTAGAAGGGTCTACTGCCAACACCCTGATAAATCCAAACAAGATTTGGAACAAAGACTGACCAAGCAGGGACAGCCCATGGGTTGAGTCTCCACCGTCACATTGTCATGCAAAAAAGGACAGAGGCTGGGGCCCTTCCATAGGACAAATGACTCACTCACCCTCAGCCCTGACCAATCCCCGATTCAACAATTACAGCAGGCAGGATTCCACAACTATAGCCAGGCATTTATGCCACCAGTGGTGGAAAACCCTACATGCCAGGTGGATTTGGTGGATAGTATCCAGCACAGAATTTAGCTTCTCTCACAGATAATACACAAAAAGAGGTAGCAACACTATCACCAGCAGCAGCTGGCTTTTCTGAGCTGATGTGAAGGGATTTATATCTTAGGAGCTCATTAACTGATTCCTCTTTCCACTTGTGTGCATATTACAGCAATGCGTGTAACAAAGACTGCTGTATCGATCCATGCTTTCTCTGTCAGCCACAACTTAGAAGTCTCAATGGACGAGATGAATATCAATTGTTGAGTATTGGATTTCAAAACTAAAATGTAATCGGCCAGCATTTATAATGACTGCAATAAATTCCATTTTGATCAAACTACATATTCATTTTAAAAAAATTATCATCAGCATAGGATGATGACGACGACAACGATGATGAAATACTAAGGCCTAATAACACAATATGCACATATAAGAAGAAAAAAATGCAGGCTTAAAATTTGTTATATAAAACTGTAGGGAACGGGAATTTTAAAACAAAATGACATTTAACTCTATGCCAACAGGAGAGAAGACAAATTCAGATAAAAGATATAAGCACAAACCTATTAGTCAAAATTTTTCACTTGGTTTATATTCTCACGTCCATTTCAAGCAGGAAAAAAGGGAGATATAAAGCCAACATATATTAGCTGGCTGCAAGTTCAAAATCCTTTTTTTTTTTTTTTATAAAATTATATTTAACACAGCACATTGCCTAAATGATTGAAAATACATCTATAAAAATAACCAGACATCATGATAACTATAGAGTTCTTTTTTTAAAAAAGAAATTTCAAGGAGAGGAGAGGTTTTTGCATCTTGAATCTTCCAAAAGGAAAAGACAGATACTGTACTAGAACAGATTTGATGTGGATTTTCACAATTTAAACTGACATAAAACATTCAGAAAATCTTCGAAATATTAAATATGCCTAACCTAGTTCAACAATTATAACAGCTGGGCTACAAAATTACAAACTGGCTTAAATATCTACAAACTTTCATACTAATAAGTATTTCCTTAGTAAAGAAAACTATGAATGCATGGAACAGGATTGGCAGAAATAGTTGCTGATAATTGTAAACCAGGAACTATGCTCATAGACAGGCATATTATTTTCTCAGTGTCCAATTATTTTTTAAAAAAAATCACTAAAATAAATTAAAAAGTGGACAAGTCAAGTGTAAAGTATAAACAATTTTTAGTCAACTACTTATTCAGTTTGGTTTATTTGCCAATTAAAAAAAGGTTTATTTCAATTATTTTTTTGTTTGTTTGTTTGGCATTTCAAGCACAATACTTTAAACAAAAGACTTCATTTCAATAATAAAAAGCATATAATTATTGTTTTGCTAACCATAAAAAAAAATTTTTACAAATGTATTTTTTTAGAGTATAGAAAACATGTAGAAGTCTTGTTGCATTGTTGATCATCCTCCAATGTGCAGTACATTATTTTGTCTATTATAATCAAAACATCATAATAGGAAGACGTTATCAATGATCAAACTGAAAACTCAACTATCCGCAGTTTAAAATACCAGGGACCACGAAATGTAAATTGGTTGAAGTATCAGCATGGCTTAACATTAGGAAAAAATACCAACTGGATTGTAAATGAGTGGAGTGAACTACTATAGTATCTGTTTATTAAAACAATGTAAACCAGTGTAAATATCAAACTAATTGATCAAACTCTGCCCTGGGAGCCTTGTACCCATAACAACTTCTTGTCTACTCGTAGATACTAAGATGACTTTCATTAAGCTAAGTAAGTAACATTTAATTTTTACTATATGGCAGTGAATTAAATTTTTAAAATTAAGAAGCTGGAAAGAAAAAAATTAGTCTTCATTCACATATAAGTCGATAGTACGATCGTACTTTTGTACAGTAATAACAGTATAGAATTTCTGTCATGGTTAATAAAACAGTGGTGGTGGATAACATCAAAGTGAGAGGTTTGGGCAAGAGAGAGAGAACGAAGGTGAAATACAGCAGCTTCAGTCCGTACGGAACATAGTCTGCTATGATTTTTGCCTATCAAATAAAAAGCTGAATCGTGCAGCTTTGCCTTTTTTCAGTCTACCGTAATGAATCCTTCGCTTTTCGCCAATCGTGAACACATTTCTCACTAACACCATACTGCCACATTTCCACCATTGTTTTCAGCAAAATTCACCACTTCCAGTTTAAAAGCTGCAGGATATGTTTTCCTTTTCTTTATAGCAGGCTTTTTCAAGTAAGGGTTCATTTTTTATTTCAACTTTGGCAAATTTGAGCTCCCCCCCCCCACCTGATACAATGATGTGTGCCCCTCTTAAGCACTAAATAAAAGGGAGGTAACTGAATCTGAGTCAGCATGTACAATCGTACATACATTTCCCCATGGTACTTAAGGGTCCTGTGTTCCTGGTATCATGATTTCATCCGTGTGTGTCGGAGTGGAGTATAAGTCGATGTTCAGGCCCTTGCAGAAAAAAGTATCTACTTATGCACCGAAAAATACGGTAAATTCTGTATGGTAGGCCAGTGTTGTTGTCACATGGAATAGGATTGTAAATGAATAGCAAACATCAGTCCAGTTTTCTTTTACTTTTGTTAAGGTGCTAACACGGTCCTAATAAAGCCTTTTTAACAATATTATTATGGTGAATAGTAAATCGGCAACAATGAAGGGCAGCAATGTCAAAGCTTAATATATAAAGAGCACTCTGGAATCAAAGTGGCTACCAAACTATTAAAATTAAATAGAAACATGTCTTCTAGGCTGCCAAAGTAGCTCTTCTACTGCTTATCTCACATACACCTGCAGATCAATCCATCAGAATCCAGTAATGTTTGCACACCTGACAGATGGCCTTAAAGAAAACTTTGGCCAATGAAGCACCCCCTCAAGGGTTAAGATGCTTCCAGGATCCTACTGAACTGACCTAAATTCTTTTGCTATTCCAAGATTACTGGTGAACACAATTCATTTTGATAGTTACAGTCCATTGTTTTAAGGACAGTCAGCTCTAACATATCAAATGAACAAACACAATATAAAGTGAATTTTACATATGACCAACCTAACACTGAAACCATACCAGTAACATTGTGATCAATTATTCTCCCCAACCCACAAAAAAATTATCTAGCACATTCTCTTCAAGAACATTTTCCAGCAGACTGAATTAAGCCAAAATAATATTCCATAAAGCCTATTAAAAAACTAAAATTTGCATAATAATAGTCCCTAACTTCTATTTGTTTATTAACCATTTAAAAATTAGCACTTGGGTAAAACAGAAAACAATACCGTGCCAATGACTTAAAAATTACATAACATAATGGAATCAATCCATGTTAGTTATTTGTTTCAAAATATGCCTAAAGTTATCATTCTAGAAGTTCTGCTAATTTCAGAAGATAGAAATGCCTTAGGTTTAATAAATATCTATTGAAGAATACAAAAATTACAATTTTATTCTTAAATTTTTAATTAAATACAAAAGTAACCCCGCATTTCTAGACAATTATACACCACCACAACCAATCCACGTCTTCACAACATGGATACCACATTCTTATATATGAGTAAAATAAGTCTGAAGCAGAATAGCCAAACATGACATTAATTAGTCTAGCTGGCCAAATGAGATAGATTATTATGCAGTATAATGGAAAATAACTAATAAGGGAAAATGTTAATAAAGATGCAAAAGCACTTCATCCCCAGTAGTATTTTGGCACCCTAAAATCTTAAAATTTACTACAAAAGAATATTTTGACCCCCCCCAGTATACATTGTCCATTATTTATGTTTCTTTCTTCTTCAATTATTGCTGACACTTTAGAGAGAGAGAGAAAATCAGGAATGAAAAATAAAGTAAACATAAAGCACAATTATGGTATTCAAATTTCAGCTTGGCAGTAAATTCCTGTTTTTTTTGGGGGGGGGAGGGTTATGGCTTGTATCATAACTTATTTACACAGACATCCACTATACACTGTTAACCTTATACCGAAATACACTGGAATGCTTCCTGCAAATCAAGTTTAACATGCAAATGCCAAGTGGTTAAATCAACACTGGCATCGATATTACACGGCCAGTTTCATGCACGTGTTATCTAAATGCTCTGACATTCTCTACAAGGGGTTTCTGTGAAAGGAATGAAAGCTGTATTCGCTTTTTTTTTTTTCCAGTTGGTTAGTCTTCAAGAAATTTTAGTTCTGCTCTTCCAAATTGCGTTTTTAAGCAAGTGTGATAGCAACAAAAGCAAGCTCATCCTTCTCCACCATCAATGATTCAGGTAGAAGGGATACAAGCGGAGCCTTCTTAAGCAAGATGTAGCTAGAGCAGACCTCCATCCATACAAGCTTCCCTAATTTAAAAACTACTAAAGGACAACGTACCTGAACTAAAATGAAAACAATCATAATTTGAAGATTTGCATTCTAAATACTCTGACAGACCCAACATGTTTTTGTTGCCTGGCTAAAAGTGGTGTTTTTAGATGAGATGGCCTGCATGACATTTTTATGCAAGGTGATCTATTTTCTCAACTTACTCAAGACTGATATCTTTGAATTTACAGGCAAGTTTAACTCCCATCCCATTTCTCGAAACCTTCAGTTTCAATCAAATCTGGTTTACCTTAAAATAGTCCATAGAACTATAGGATAAAATGGATTTTCCATCATTGTCTGTACCTAGTCACCTTGAAAAGTGAAAGCAGTTCTACAATCTCAAGTTTCCATTCTTGGCTCTGTTCAGCAACCCTGATAACATTAGACTGGATTGATTATCTGAGAGGAAACAATGTGACAGCAATTTACTGCCATTCATCTCTTCCTTAGCTTAGCTTTCTCTAGCATGTCACACAAAAACAGTGCAGCCATCCATTATGAAGACTTGGGGTAGGATATCAGCTCTGCCCAGGACAATTGGTCAAGGTGCTTTGACTCCACAACAAAAATCACAATTTAATTATGGAGGAGTTTCCTCAACAAACACTTCTCTAGCAAGATATGCTCACATGGTTATTGTCCATGCAATCTTCACCGCACAATGGAGAATTCACCTCGCTAAAAAATGGGTTCTTGATTCATTTATTCAACTCCCACAAACCAATTTATCAACTCATTGTTAATGGTAATTGCAAAATATTTTTTTTTAATTTTACATTGCTATAAAAAACATTGTCGTTGCTTTAAAACATAGCCCAGATTAAAAACAGCACTAGATCACCTCTCCACAAATAAAGATTAGAATATTATAGTCTTTAATTTTGTAATCTTACTTTTTACAAGCAAAACAATTTCATTAACTTTTTTGAAGATTTTCTTCAGTTTTTATCCAATGAATAAGTATGGGAAGTTTAAACATTTAAGTGTAAATTAGAAACAAAATATCTGACAATGTAATTAGTTCTACAAGGTGAAAAGTTAATCCCAGGACATAGTTTCCACCATAAATACTTCATCTAAGTTATAAATCAATTAAAAGCAATCTCAAAATGACCAGCAAGGACGTGTTATTTTTTTAATTCCAGAATGATTCAGCTTCTATAAGAACATTTCTTAATCAATGTGTTTTGAAAGTAACTATTATTTGAGAGTTATCGAGTAAACATTTGTTTTTAATTTTAAAAGTTGTTGTTTAGTAATTCATTTATTCATGCAAGCGCACAGATGGAAATATAATTTTTTCATGCAGATTCTCCCATCAGCTAGTAACAGACAACATATGCAATGCCTCTAATCCCAATTCCACAGAAGACTTCTCTGCTCCACTAGGGGAAAGTTTGTGGAAAATGTCCCCCAACCCCAAGCGCCTGGTCTCTTATAACGTACGAGGCTCTCCTTTTCACTATAAAAAGTGAAGGACTACCAGGAACAGGGCAACATGTCCACATTGACCAAGTGATTTGTAAACTAGCAGCCCCCCCTCTCTCTCTCTCCATGGCCATAGCAATTAAAATCTCACAAAGGCAAAAACAGAAGGGGGGGGGAAGCTATATTTATCTAGGAATCTAACAGAAACTTTCAAACAAACAAACAAAAAAAAATGTTTAACTCCAAACTCTGCTGCAAAAGTAGTTTTGCAGGGCAACCTTAAGAGGAGCTAAGAACACTTACTTGTGGTTGAGAAGAGTCGTTGATAAATGCTCTAGTCCAACCACGCTAGAACACTGGGCCAGGCCGCCCTGCAACGAGCTGTCATTCTTTAAGTTTTACCTTTGTTTATTTTTATTTATCCAGAGACCCTACAAGATCAATTCAGCCCCCACTTAAAGAAAGTAAGGATTCAATCGTTGTTCCCTAAAAAAGACTTTTAGCATAATTTATCCTCCCTTTTTTTTGTCAATAAGTTAGTTATTCAAGTTAATCAAAAGACTTAATTAAAAACTAGTATTATTCATTGAAATTAAGGCAAAACATAAACGAAATAAATTAACAGCAGCAGGCAACGTTATTTGAATAATACCTGCCAATATAAATACTAACTAACATATCTGCTAGTATGCTAGTGATTATCAAACTTTAGCCTAAACGAAAATGTTACAAATCTCCAAAAAATCGCATTTTCAGTCGAATCTTTCCCTGCATTACGAGGCCTGATTCAAACGATGGGTATTACGGGGTTCGAGTGAGAGGGCCGTTTTCTAGAGTTATCAACATCAAGAACCACAGTCACCAATGATAAAGGGTCCATCGCAGGGAGACACTAGAAAAATGCTGTGTTCTGTAATAGGATGGACGAGTGAATGAATAGAATAAACTGCCAGCATTGGTCATCAGCAATGCCAGTGAAAAAAGTCAGAAATCATGTTGATAAAATTTTCTTATGAGCCCTTTTTCCTGCCTAACTTGTAAAAAATGTAAATGCATACCAAATGTTGCTATAAATTATGGCACTTTACCCTGAATAGAAAATTTAAAGACAAACATTTTTTTAAAAAAAATTAAAAAGTTGAAAATATATGTACACATATAAAGACTTTTACACATTACAACAGTCTGTAGCTACAGTGAAGGTGTGGAAGACCTCTAGCAGCAGCAGCAGTTCTTCCTAATAAGCCCTGGCTAAGAAAATGAGATGCTTGAGCTAATAGAGTAGATAAACACACCTGAGATCTGCAGGCTTTTTCCTTAACACAGCAGGTGGAGAGAGTCTAGTAATTACTACCAACAGATAAATTAAAAATGTACCTTTTTTTCTTTCAGTTCTCATGGGTCAAATACAAGCTACCATCAACTCCTCCAAATGCAAGTCTATTGTTTATCCCTAATGTGACTGAAAACTGGCTTGAACTACTTTTTTCACATTTTCAAGTCATTTAACAACAAAGAATATTTCCAATTATACACTAAATTAATGATATAATTCTGCTAAATCTCAGGCTCATACCACTAGCAGTGATGCAATTTCTGCTATTCTATAATCATATAGAAGTATGTATTACCTGTTCGTGTATTTCCTTTGTAAGACATCAAATGTCAGTCAACAAGATTATAATTATCCAACATCAAAAAATTCCAATTAACAGGTACAATCTACACTAACATTACTAGCTTCAAAAAATCCCTTGCCCCCAATACAAGATACCTACAAAAAAACCAAAGACCACCTTTCAATGAGATTTCCAAAAAACAAGAAGAAAAATAAGCAGCACAATCCAAACTCTCTCAGGTAACATGATGTATCCTTATTAATATCAGCAAGTTCAACCGCTGGCTTAGATTACTCCAAGCCAAAGCTTATTTTCACTTCTCTGAACTGACAATGCCAGTTTGTCTACAGGAATACACACGCAGTGCAGTGCACAAAGCTGTCAGACCTGTCTGTGCATCAACCAGCTCATTTCATCTGCAGACGCTCTGCCTGATCAACAGTATCACCAGAACACACTTAATATTATCAGTGGCAAAAAGAACATATTGACAACTAAACCTTCATAATCAACAGTTTGCGCATGGCACGATTAGAGAGGGGTAGCTTTTAAAAGATAAATCTGCTAATTTGACAGACTTTACAGTCTTGGCTGAAGTTTCTAATTCAATTCATACTACACTAACATTCCAGAACTATTCGCGAGTCACGCTGTGCCCTTTATACTAAACTCTTAGCTATAGTTGTTTATCCATTTGGTATTAACTAAAGTCCAACTTTACACACAAAATTACACAGTTATTTCCTACTCGTATACTGAATATGGAAGTAAGTCTATTCTCAACACAGACCAACAGATTGGAAGGAAAAAAATACATTCTATTTGGAAGTTAGACTTCCTAATGTATCATGCAACCTACACCTGCTACAGCTAAAAATATCAAAAAAAAACAAACAACCATAATCTAACCTGGAAAAGTTGGTTTTTTTGGGAGAGAGGTACCTCTCAAAATGTGAGATTTTTCTTTATTAGTAAAGAAAATAATGGTATGTAATTAAAGAAAACAGTTTTTTTTTATTTCTTTTAATGAAACAAATTAAAAAAATAATAACCACTTTCCAGATCTAAAAATTACCTATTGTTCTTAAGATTGGAATTTCGCTTGTTTTGATTAGGAAGGCCTAAGCTATCACCACCAATTATCAGATATTATTATTATTATTATTGCTTCTAGCCATTCTTCATTCAATCTGCAGATCAGGTCACCTGTACACAAACACAGCTATTAAAATAAACACCAAAGACATACCTTTTAAGTCAGGTATAAAGTTAATCCAACCCTGGTATTGAATGTCAGTAACTACTATCACCTTCAAACTGTGCACTCCCTCTCGCTATGCCAGCCTTCAATTAGTGCTTCTCCCTGCTCACTGTCAGCCAGTTACTACTACTTACTATGGCAGCTGTCTATTTTTACAATGGACTGCTGTTTTTCTATGTACCCTTAACTCCAACATTCCATTATTAGCCATCAAACCCAGTGTTGATTATCATGAGCCTGCATTTCATTGGCTTTTGGCCACTTGGCAAAGCTTCTACTGTTTTTGTTGTTGTGCTTCTTTCTCTCTCCCCTCCCCTCCCCTCAACACAGTCACTCTCTATCAGTGGCCACACTGCCCTAGATCAGTGTGACAAGGAATAAGACTAATCCTTAAGTGGATTAACTTTTAAAAGGGCCACCACTACAAAAGTGACACACTGTTAATGTCATTAGTTCCATTTAACTGAATTTACCAGCTACTCCTAAAGTACACACACACACCAGGAGGAGAGGGAGGGAGGGGTCTTCTATCTACTTCAGAGCTGTTGTCAGCCAGCCCCTTTACATTTACACACACACAACCTTACCACTGGGCGTCGTCTATAGTAAATCTCGCCCTGTCTGAATGAACCAGGATACACACTGGCAGTTCTAATTTAAGTTAAGGACAACTTTTCTCTTCGTCCAGAGGCTGTCTGTCTGTCTGTCTGTCCGTCTTGGTTTTTAGCTTACCTAAGCATTTAAATATAATATAAATTCGAATGGAAAAGGGAGAATTTACAGAGCAAGTTTTACCTTGTTTTCGGTTTAATAATAATAATAATAATAATAATAATACTAATACCACTACTACTACTAATAATAATAATACTAATACCACTACTACTAATAATAATAATAATACTAATACTAATAATAATACTAATACTACTACTAATAATAATACTAATACTACTAATAATAATAATAATAATATCATTTAAGCTTAAAAGCAGCATCTGTTGTTTTTTTTTATTTTGTGTGAGAGCATAAATGGAAATATTCTCACGAGTAAACAGGACTTAAGTTAGTCAGCTCCTTGTAAATAATCAGATTATTATTATTACTATTACTATTCTGAAGGAGGGGGTAGTACAGGGTTGGGGTTCTCGCCATGTTCAGAGTTCGCACTCGAGCAGCCACATCTCTCTCTACTAACACTGAAGTCGGTGGTGATATGAAGTGGACAGGGGAGGGGACCCTTTTTTTAAGTGTATAAAACAGGGGTTTAGAAGTAGATCTAGCCTCCCGTTCCCTAGGGGGGTGGAGACCTGATAATAGGGGGAAGGAATGGACCCCCCCACCATCACTGCACAGAACACTTAACCTAACCCCACCCTAAGAATATAAAACAACGGGGTCGTCGTACCTATCCCTACTGCAGCTCCCTTAGAGGACCAAAAAAATAAGCAACAACACGTGCTGGAGATCCGGTCAGGACCTACGAGCTCAACGGATCGGTTCGATTTCCCTTCCACTCAAAATCCGACCGAATACCAGACGACAGTTGCCGCCACGACTGTCATGGCGGCGGCGTCGACGATGTCACCACCTCCTCGCCCTCCTCCCCAACCCCTAACCCGGCACTATGCCCCGACGGGCGACGACAGGCATCCGTATCGTGCTAGAGCGGAAACCACCCCCCTCCCCGACCAAAGAACACGACAGCAGCAGCGGATCCAGTTAACCTACCCTCGACAATCCAGACGACGCCATTAAAAAATTCAACGATATCTAATTTGCATAAAACTTTGAAAAAAAAAAAAAAGAAATGATGATCTCGCAGAGAATGAATGACCCCCCCCCCCCCGGGCGCGCGCGCGATGTTGGAATAATCTATTTGAAGCAAATACCGGCTGGAAACAATTCTTATTTCCACCACCCACCCTTTTTTTTTCTTTTGTTTTTTTTTTTAAAATAAAGGAGTCGATCTTTTAAAATGTACCTCGCTAACCCCGCAACAGCGTCGGTCAGTAGCCACCAACCCAAAGCCAAAAATGCTCCTCATTCCTCGGCGATGCGCACGCGTTCAGTAAATAACCTTGCGAACCTGTTGTTGTTCGTGACAAACAAACGATAATTATAAAATCCGGTCACAAAAGAACCTCCACTAACCGAACGCGAAAACTTGGATTTCGCCCCGGGTGCCCTTTGGGTTCGTGGCTTCCTCCCGGCTGGCAGTATGGCCGACGTATTCCCCCCCCCCCCTGGCACCGGTCAAGGCTGCAGGCCGGCCAGTTCTGGGTGGCTTGAAGGATTCGTGTTAAGTTACCGGAACCAGGGTGGAAGGCCAATCTTGAAGCTATCGCCGTGGAACCCGACCAAGTGCCGTAACTGGCGAAACAGGGAGGAGGAGTCTATTGGAGAGTCCCCGCCCCCCTTCCTCCCCCTCCCAGATACATTCTGTCAGTTGGTGGAAAATAAAAAAGAAAAAAAAAAAAATCCCTGAGCCCTGAAACCCCTTCCCCTCCCCCCCCACTAATCGTAGTGCAGTGGTCCTTGGGTGGACAAGAATCTACTAATGCCAGATGTCCAGAAACGCTTGAAGGATCCCGAGTTTCCCCCAAGAAGCTTTGCCACTTTGTGCAGAACGCACCTGCCTTCCCAGACGGCAAAGGGTTCTGATATTAGAGGATAAAAGAAGTTGTCCATGCGCTTCTTTTGGCCCTCCTGGTGTGACTACTGCCCCTGATGCGACCCATGGATCCCCTTAAGTATCACTGTCGCCAGGTACTCTCTAGAGAAAGTGCTTCTTTCTGACAGTCATTCAGAGCAGAGTTTGGATTTACGGAAGCGATTAACGACCAAAGACGCGTTGTACGGGGCCAATGGAGCCTGGGTTGACATCGAACGAAGGGCACTCCGGCAGAAGTTCTGGACTAATTGAAGAAGAACGGTCCAATGATGCAACTGATGAGGGTGACGAACGTAACAGAAGAACTTGCTCAGGTTTTGAAACAGCTTCCCGGATGCAGCGACCGCGAAGCGTGTGATGTACACGACTGGCTCGACGGAGATGTTGATGGTGATGCAATAGATGAAGAAACGAATGGCACTTAGTCATCTCGAAGCTAAGGAGATTTGATAGCTGTTTAAAAAATGGTAGGAGAGGCAGTGGGAAGCCGAGGTATCGCATCTTTTTCCCCCAGCGCACGCGTGACGTTGGAGCTGGTAAAAACCACTTAAGCAATAATAGGTAAAACCTCTCCGGACGGTCGCTAGCATTCCCTAACTGGCCAGGGCTTATAAATGATAGCACTTACACTGGATTACAAAAAGTTAGGAACAAACAATATATATATAAGAGCACGTCAGAGTTGCTGGTGTAAATCCTGCACGCCATATCTGCGATAATATTTACAATTTTAAAGGAAAAAACGAGGGAAATAGTTTAACGAGAGAACAGAGCGATAGGCTTTGGTATCGACGCACGTGTTCAGAAAATCGAAAAGTCCGGATAATCGAGATTCTGTCTCTGAAATAAATAAAATAAATAAAACGAGCCAATGAATGTCATGCCATGTTCGTACGGCTTTCGAACACGTAAAGTTTTATTATTAATAAAGGTTTAGATACAGGATGAAATACACCGGTTTCCAAAAGTAAAGATCAAAATGGTACATGGCCAGCGCGCTTAATGAAAATGTTTGGGATGCTCCAGGCAGACGTGTTGCCACTCTTCAAGACAACTTATACCCGGCCATTCATATTCCAGAAATATTTGTGCTTTCATTTATCTATAATTTTTCTAAAAAAATATTAATGATACGAAAGGTAACAGTAACGTTTAACAGTGTGAACCTCTAATCGGTCAAAAAAAGGGAGATAACTTACCTTAAAAAAAACAATAATAATTTTAAAGATCTCATTCATTATCACGTGCTTATTTATTTTGTATAACATGAATCCCATCCCGGTAAAGATATTTTTCATTGAATTTTTTTGTAAGCTTATGAAGAAAGATGCAAAGAGTGGAAAAGAAAAGAAGGTGACGCGTTAGTTCGAGCCGGCGTTGATGGGGATCCTTAACAACTGTTCCCTTTTCCTGTTGTAGTTATTAAAGAAACTTTTCATACTGATTCTCTCCAAGTCAAGTTTGAGATTTCATCCGCAGGATGGGGTGGAGAGAGAAACAAAATGTCACATTTTCCCAATAAATACAATTGTTTCACTTATAGTTCAGTCTGTGTAATCCATTTTTTGGAAAATTCTGAAGTCAACGCGTTCTCTCTAAATGAGCATCATTCACCGTACTTCGCTTTTGTTGTTTCTTAAACTCGTCGGTCATCGTAATCCATCATCACACCTCCCATCGGGACACCGGCCGCACTCTGCTAGATTGAATATCCCGGCGTTTCACAGCAACATCGCGTTCTTGCGAGATTCCGGGGACAGTCACGTGACCTGTTCTGTTCGAACAAATACGATTTTTAAAGAAAGTAAATAAAATCGCGGAGCTGATAATTCTTATCGTAAAAAAAGTTCTTTTTTTTTTTAAATTTAAGTCCATGACACATTTCCACTGCAGTACTCAGAGATGCATAAGGAATTACTCCATTCTACAGTTTGTTTTTTTATGTTAATTATTTTGGTATCTCATTTTCAGTGAGTTCTCCATTTGTAAATCAGCTGTTTTTGGTTTTTCGTTTTCCTTTCAGTCTAACCTCCGCCAATATTTACTCAGGAAAGATGACAAATGTTGATTCTCTTCGTTTCTCCACCCCCCACCTTGCTATTTGCAGCGATGCCTGGAAATGCCCTGAAATGGGAAAGCATTCTTTCGTACGTCGTAATAGGTGAATCTGAGTAATGCCTTTTCCTCTGTTAAGACAATTGTGGGCGAGAACCCCTCCCCTCCATTTAAACGATTGCAGTTACACAAAGGACTCATCCGGACATCTTATACAAACGGTGACCAGCCACGCAACCTGGTGAGTAATCGGGGAAACTCAACAAATGTCAACTGAAATGAAAACCAGATGACTCGGAATATTCGCTCCGCACAGTTAATAAATAATATTTCTTTTCTTCTTTCCTCACCTTTTGTTTGCTAAGGTATTTTCGGGCTTTCCTTTTCCTTTAAATTTATAATATTTTATTAATTACTAAAAATATTTAAAAAAAAACAATACATGCATTTTTACGAGACGAGATTTCACCTTCTGACACCATATATATATATCTGAAAGAAACACGTGACCGAATAGCATCAGGCGTCAAATATATTATACAAACTGTCAAAACAATTTGGAACTCCCACAAAAGCTACGCGCACCCCCGTGTGTGTGTGTGCGTGTAATTCGTTTATATACTTTGTTTCTTTACATAGAAAATATTTGCAAAAAAAAATAAAATAAAAAAGCTGTAGATTTTGCAATGAAATGCGTGGTAGCCATCTTGATGGCCACAGTTTTTTCTTTTACTGAGAGAAATTAGTACTGCGTTCGTTTTTCTTTTATTTAGATTTTAGATACCTGAAGAAGAAGAAGGAAAAAAATGTTGTTCACTAGCATGATAGACAATTGTTTTGGGTTATTAGATAGTCTCCCCAAGAAGCCCAGACATCAGGAGAAGACAACTGCAGTCGGAAAACTGAGTGCTATCCACAAAATAAATCGATTGACGTTAAAGAGCGAGTTACCCCAAGCATGTGCTACCGGATGTGATTTATTATTTGATTCTCAATTGGACAACCTTAAGTAGACATTTCAAGGGCTTAGATGCTTGTTATCTGTTTGTGAGCCATCCGTTCTTCACCATTCGAATCACTACCCTATTATAAACGCTTATTCAATCAGCTTTTAAAAGTATCGTCCTACATTTATTTATTTGTAAAATTATTACTATTAACGAGTTTCCAATTAGGACGGGTAAGTGGCGTCTGCAATCTTACGAACTATCTAATCTAATGTTAGTTTATCACCAACCAAAGTAAAAGTGAGTATCGCAGAAACACATTTACTCTGATAACCTGTTTGCTTCATACATGCCCATCATTTTTTAACTGCATGTACTGAGTCTTCACTCTAGAACAACCTCCACTGTTGCTTCACTTTGCCGCATTTCTTTGATAAGCGCATTGCATTGTGGGACGGCGGAAAATTTCTGGAAAAAAGCCCTCCATTGTCGTAGTTTGTGGAATTTCGGGCAGACTTTCTAACTTTGGAAAGTAACGCTGCTTTTGCCACACAAGCGTAAGAACCCTGACAGCCAACTTTAAAAAAAAAAAAAAAAAAAAAAATTCGTAAGAAATAAATTGTTATTGCCTGTTGATGGTAGCCGTTTAAATCGAAATGCCATATTTGGTTAGACCACTTAATTAGCTTTATTTGCATATTTCACTTACGCCATTGTGACGTATGATCGTTGGAATGGTTATTTACATCTGGCTGAGTCTGACTGCACCACAGAGAAATTCCCGGTCCTTCAAAGAATTTACAGGAAGCGGACGTGATTTTTAAAGAGGCAGAGGAAAGGAGGAAAGTGTAACAGTAAAGGAATTCACCACAATTAGATATAATGCCGAACGAACGACTCGGAACAATAGAAATCATATTCCGATAGCCCAAAACGTAGGGGTTCCGATTCAGAGCTTCACTTCCGCTAGCCATTACCCAGATTGCCATTTTCGCGGATACAGTTTTAGGGGGAAAAAAAATTTAAAAAAAAAAAAAAAACAACCGACATACCAAGGTAAAAAAAAAACCTGGCTGTGGGGAAAGAGCGACAAATGACAAAGGTTAACACGCTAGACTGGCTGGAAAAAAGGGATAAACGGATGCCCAGGAAGATCCCGGAAACGTGTTTTCCGGCAACTAAAAACCAGCGGGACCAAGCGGATCGTCTTAAAGTTTAAAATAGCGGGCAGACATTACTGTCAGAGTAGTCGAAAGATCAGCCCGAATAGCATACACCATGCTGAACCACGATAACGTTAACTAGGGTTGGGGAACGGTGTGTTCCACTATCAAATTAGGGTTTTCCAGCCCCAGCTGAATGGTCGACAAGGCCCCGAAATTCTTAACAATCCCTTCTCCCGCTCTCCAGGATTTTGTTTTTGTTTTTCCAACTGATAATAGATTTTTCTAGCCGAGGCCGGAGTCTTCCGGTCCGTGTTTCGAACCCTCGCCGCCGTCTCTGTTTCGTACTTTCATTTTCGTCAAAAGTTGAACCCGCCTCCACGCAGCTTAACGTACGCGGCGCGGGATGGGAACCACAGCCTGCACAGGTTTAGGAACAATGTTCTTTAGAAAACACCGTCCATCGTAACCCGGCTGTTCGATCAATCTTCGGCCATGTTACCGTGCGCGAGCGCGTCCACACGTTCTCCTTTAATGCGCTAAGCGACATCTATTTTAGTAACGTCTATGATGTTCTTCTCTCCCACCACCACCACCACCTCGCCAATAAATACAATACTGCAATTATTCTATTCTATTCTATTTATTTATTTTTACCTCAGAGTAAAATGGAAGCAGTCTATAGGTTAAAAGAAAAAAAAAAAATTCTTTTTAACGTAAGTGGGGTCGGCTTTCCGGGTAATGGCCATTATTATTCCACCCCAGTGTTGCTTTAGTGTAGAATCTATGCAGCGTGGGCAATAACGAAGGCAACGACACTTCAATGTCGTAATCCCGCTTAATTTATCGTACCTAGAAAACACCATCATCGAAAACGTATGTGAATTGCTCCAGCTCCAGTTCTAAATCATCATCATCATCTCCAGCTTGGTTACGAATAATGCAATCAGAGTTGACTCCTTTTCAGCATAAACTTTACTATGTAAATACACCATCCAAAACCCAGCACAGTCGCAGCAACAGGTCCTTGTGTTTCATATCCGCTGTTAAGGATACAGTGGTCAAGAAAACATCACAAATATTCTCCTTACACATTTCGAACTATTTTCAATAATTTTGCATCTTTAAATAATCGCAAACGCTTCCAGATTATTGAATTTGTTTGTAATTTTGACATTTAGCCATATCAAAAGAAAGAAAAAGAACCCATAAAACTATCAGAATTAATTGCTGGACCGGAAAGGCATAAAACCAGTAAAAAGTTGCTAGTAGTTGATGGTTTTTTTTTTTTTAAAAAAAAAACTCTTCCCACAACAATACAACGCTGACAAAAGACGCTACACCAGTAGAACTCGGCTCAGAGATGTCCGCCATCTTCCACAACGTAGATCTTGGAAATAAACTCTCTTTTCTTCTTTTGTAGAAATTGTTGCCCCTACCGAAGTCGGAACGGCAACGCTTCCTATCGGACGACCGCGGCACTACGCTCTGTCACTGGGGTTGTTTCCCTTGTAGGTATCGGCGCACGGGAGAGCCTGGTTGGGGGGGGGGGCAGAACATCAAATTATCATACCGAGCTGCTGTGGCTAAAGGCCCGAGTTCGACCCCCATAGTTTGGAAATCCAGCCATAGCAGTTTCTTCTGTACCAGTCCGTCGTCGGTGAGGGCTCCTCCTCCATGCGCTCCAGTTCTCTTTTACAGCTGAACAGAGGAACCAGACCCTATGAGGGACAATGACGACACTTACGCAATAAATGGACTAAGCCCAGGAAAAGACTCGTCATTAAGAAGCAATGTAACGGTAGCAGTTAAATAGAAGATCGGGATCTATCAGATGCCTTGTTCGTGTAGGGAGCACTGATGCTCATCCGTTCAACGTGAACCCTAACCTGCCATTGTGTCGGTAACTGTACGAGGCTTACCTATGGACATTTCTCAAACCCGAGAATATGGCAGAAGCTTCGTATAACGGTTTTCTTATATACACTAGCATCCACGACTATGGAGCCGCCAATAACCTGATTCGTCAAGCGTTACAGAAACTATTTCGATTAAAAGAGTACTGAGTGTGACAACAACAAATTACTGTTTAAAAATGCCCATAGGTTTCCTAACATCCACAGGCTCACCGCAGTGGATGGAATGATTCGTGTACGGAATCTGTATTCCACTGGTAAGTTCCTAGTCGCGGAAGATGGTGCATTGTCCGGGTTGTTAACGATGCAGAACAAAGACGGTAAAAAGTCAGTTTTGTTTGTCATTTCCTGGTTTTCTTCATACGCTCCCAGTACAAGAAAAAATCTCTCTGAACGTCAGATTTCCAGTATTCCTATAAATGTGGATTTCATTTACTTCTTAGAGAGGAGGAAATATAACGTGACATTTCCGTAAAACAACAACAACAACAACAAATGATGTGTCTGTCTTCCCGTGCAGCGACATGGGTGTTCTAACCAAGAAATAAACGGAAGGCTGGCCGACGGTTTGTTTTATTTAATTGAGTGCACGTGTAAGAACAGTGAAAGTGACCCCCCCAACCCAGACGACAGGTAAAGGAATTTCATCCAGACAGACAGAGACACGCTTCTGCTGAACGCGGTTTCGAAAGCTGAGGGCACCACCCGGAGCCAGCTGCAGACCGCCCTCCTCTGTTATCGTTAAAACAGTTCGACCCCCTCCTCCCCCAGCATCGTCATCTCACGGGGAGTAAAGGGCTTCTGGTACTCGGCAACCACAGGTGGGGTCGTTGTCCTGTTTTTTGGGGTACTCTGTAACCACAAGTCCGCGACAGCGCAGGAGTAGTAGATCTTTAACCGAGCGAGAATGCTACACTTCCGGTCAAAACCGGCATCTGGCACAGACATCTTGATAATAGATAATACAAGTACTTCAAAACGACATTTTTGCCATAGCCGCTCGAGGTGTGTACATTGTCAGTGAGCCATTAAACTACTTCGGTTCATTAAAACAGGTTCAGTTTCTATCTTTTTTTCAAAAGAAGTTGACAACACCAAAAAAGTACGCAGCAGCAGCAGCAGCAGCATCTTCTGTGCACATTTTGCAATCCCCGATAAACACATCACGTGACGTTCGGCGTGTAGAAGAGCTAGCAAAAAAAAATACAAAAGGAACTTGCAGCCACCTAGCGGCTTGTTTATTTATGAGTAGCGTTCGTCCCACGGCTACAGCCACGGAGTCTGGACACAGAACGGGTTTAATTCGTTGAAACGTTCGCGGTTTAAAGAGAAAGGGACAACACCGTAAATACGTGTGTGGTGGAATTCGAACGCGCAACTCGTCTGCGAATACCCAGCATCCCATGCGCGCTGAATCAACGGATCTCGGCTCCGCTGCTTGACGGGGGCGGGGGGAGAGAGCACAAGAACGGTAACTCCGGTTACTAAGGCATCAGCCACATAAATTACTGATTTTGCGAACGGTATTTCAGTCCTTTGCTGTTTGTTACGCAGTGGAATATATCTCAACAACTGTTTGTTTTCTGCTTAACAGATTCTGAGCAATTAACCCATTCTCTACGGCTAGCCAACAATTAATAGAATTAGGTTTCCCCCCCCTCCTCACCACAAACATAGTATTTAAGCACACAGCAGCTACACTGATATTTTCGCCCAGAAAAATGAATTAAAAAAATAAGTAGGTTGTTTTGCTTGCTTTTTTAAATCCATATTCTGGCACTTAAAAAAATCATTCGCGTAGAAGGCTGCAAAGAATGGAGAATGAGACGGAAATGGGGAGAATAGTAATAGTAATAATAGAAGCAGTGTGTGTGTGTGGGGGGGGGGGTAACTGTCTGGCCGGCCTTAGCTGAACCGGACCCAAGTCTAAGAGAAGAAAGCTGACGTGCGGTGGATTTATTGCGTGACGATGAATGCTGCTCGCTGTATTTACTTCTTAACCGGTGCACCGGGACTTCGTGACGCCCGCAATAAGTCATCTCGGCCCTTTCCCCGCCACGGCAGCGCACCTTCAAAAACAGCACCGGCGACAGGATGTTGAACGGCGGGTTTGGCAGCCAATCTGGCCTAGTGCTGTTGACTCTTTTTACCCGGAGGCGATATCTGTGGCTCCTTGTTGTTTGTTTGGAAGGTTATCCCCCCCTACTTTCCTGTCTGGCACTTGTACGCTTCCTTGACGATCTCTTTCTTCTCACAGGGATCGGTTGGGGCCCCCCCCACCCTCGGCGCAACGAGTGCATGAAAACATGCTTACCTCTCTTCGCGGCGGTTTATCGACGAATTAACAACATCTGGTAAAGTGGCGATAACACAACACCAACGACGCGGGGGTTGTCGTTGGAACCTCTAAGTACAAAGAAATACGTCGAAATTAAACGCCCACTGCGCTATTATTGAGATCGCACTCGCCTACAGTCGACCGAGGCATATTTAAACAAGGTGGAAGCAAACAAACATTGAAGAAGAAGAAAGGTGGGGGGGGGCGGCGACGACGTAAAACATGACAACGAAAACCCATTCACAAACAAAAGACGACCCACCAAGGACAGTAAAGAGAATAACAAACCAACTTCGTGGAAGTTCGCCAATCTTCGTTTGCGCCGAGAGAAGCCGTGATATATTCTTCGGCGGAATGGAATGCGAACCAGTAGACTGTAAAGAAGCTGATGGTTTACCTGAAGGCCCTGTAAACTTTAAAATATCGGTCAAGTGCAGTCTGAAGCGTATTTATTAAAGCAGGCAGCCTCACACACGCTCTGTTGCTAAAGAACGATTTGTCTACTTATTCATGTAAAGGAATACTGAAGTTAGCACGTACAGAATGTACACACACACACACACGTATACAACTACTATGATTCAGATTCTACGATAAAATTACTAATCAGCATGGATTGTGAAGGATTATCCTCATATTGGTATTTGGAACTCTCCTTGTTATTTTAGCTGAGAGTAGATAAAGTAGTATCGTCCGAACCCATACGAATCCGAGGTCTTGCGCCACCACGACGTACGCAGTGCTGTTTGAGAGCTTGAAGGGAAAACGGTGACTTCGGCCACACGTGTCTGAGTGCTGCTACAATTCTATATTCTCTCGCAAATAGCAATACAGATAAATTACTAGAAGCTTTGCTTTTAGGTGTGGAGTAACTCACCACTGTTCATTGCCTCGAACCATTGCCCCATCCTGCCAGAATTGATGAAAGCCAAAAGTGTCCATAGTTCTAAGAGTCTGGTATAAGGTTTGCTGCCCTATTTATTAAAAGGAAAAAAAGGGGGGATTTTTTCCCCAAATAACTGTCTACTTGCTACTTTAGCTACCAAAAATAGTTGTTTTAGACAAGAACTGGAGTATATTAATCATTTTCCAAGTAAAGAGAAAGCACCCATACACGGATTTAAATCTTGGGGGGGGGGAGTCAGATCGTAAGAAACCCAAATGACATAAAGCAGTGGCAAAAAGAAAATAGTCAACAGTTTCACGAATTTGTAAGGTGCCATAAGAAGATAGGAGAGTTAAGATGTTAAGTTACTCTGAATATCTATTAGCAGACGGTTTAAGCAAAAGGCCATGGGTCTCTCAATCTAGTTTCTCGTCCGTATATCAGACTTTCATTAGTTACCTGATAGAAATAGACAATGTTTCACAGACTGGTTAAGAATTGTTCATTGCACACAAAAAAAAGGGGGGGGTTACCTTGAAACAGGTAAAGAACAGTTGTATTGTAGGCGGTGACACGGATGTGAAAGTCGGCCATTGCGTCGCGGGAGTGATGACGTCAGACCGGATCTATTTCTCGTGTTCACGTCCGGTTAACTGAGAGGAAGGCGAGGACATTTTGCGCGTGCGCAGTTTAACACGACATACCGGATTTCCTGTGGCTACTCCAGCCACTGTAGTAACAGCGACCAGGTAGGTCGTCTTGAGCGGGAGGAAGTCGTCGTTCCTCCATGGAATAGCGAATAAACCAGCAGCCTCTTTCTCTGTTGTTTCAAGATTGATTACTAGCAAAATACCGTTTTCCGGATAATCGAGAGGTAAAGTTGGAAAAGAAAAATCAGGTTACCAAGTTTAATCTGCTTACATTTTGAGAGAGGGCATTACTATTAGGGTATTTGATGGACTTGAAATTAAAATAGGAACTTGTGAGAATTTCATTTTTTAAAAGTATTTATCTAGACTTAAAAGTGGCTGCCGATTCTGTTATTCTAAAGCCATCAAAAACCAACTTTACATCACTCCACGCCACAGTAATAAGAAAGAATTCTATGTGCAAATTTGTACCCTTACACACAAATCTCTGTAAATTAGAACAGCGATTCCTTAAGTTTACACTAATTTAATTTGGTACTTTTTTGAAACAGCATCATGTGATACTCCGTGTTTCCGGTCTGCAGCCCAATAAATTCCCTCAGCGCCAGTTGATTCCCCGCGTCAGGCGCAACCAACGGGGAATGGGAGAGAGAGAGAGAGAGACTAATTTGTTTCGATGGAGTAATAATCCCTTCTTCTGTTTCATGTAGTTCTGGTACAATCAGCGATGATGATAATATGCATGGCATTTCCATGTTAATACCCACATGCCCACGGTTGATTACGTCATAGACGTGACTTGGTTGCTAGGCTACAAGATCCGAAAGCCCCGCGAAGCAAAAATTGATTCCGCGCTCTTCCACTTTCGTGGAGACTGCAGATATTCCACCCCTCGCTAGAATGCTGCCCGATCCCGCGGTCTGCAGCAGCTGTCTGTGGTTTCCGAGCGAGAACCCGAATGAATACCACAGGTGATCACGTACGGGTCAGACAGCAAACGCGACGACGCCATTTCCCCGCGATATCATTTTTATCACTAGACCAGTAGAGAGAAGATGTAGCACATGGTTAATACTTCGTGCCGCAATAATATCATAGATGTCTTCCTACACCAAAACTCCCATCGAGAACAAGAGACGACGACAGTGTCAAGTGCACGTACCCGAAGCACCTTAAGAAATATATATATATATATATATAAAAAAACTTATCATTGCTCTGACGGAGAAACTGAAATATGGCCGAAAAAAGGGGGACTGGAGGTGAATGCATGGGTAACTAAAATCTAAAATGTGAAAATAGGCGAAACGAAGCCAGAAGACGGCGCGATACGGTCAGCTGAATTATAAAATGGAAAAATATTTTACTATGGTTGAATAGGGAGCTTATTAGTTATTATTATACGCACCCACCTGGAGTATTACAGTATAGTCAGGTGTGAGTCCTTATTTTTTTTTTAAAAAAAAAGTAATAATTAAATTAAGACCGAGTTAGGTTGTTTGTTTTTTTTCAGCCTTAGATATTGAATTAAGCTTCTGCTTTAATCCAATACAGATGCACGAATAAAGATAAATAACCGAATGTACAAGTTTTTTTTTCTCTCCTCCTTTTGCCGACTCACGTGATTCTTAATAAGCCAGGGGAGATAAATCTGGACACCGATTAACTAAGTCAAAGCAGCATCTTTTCACAAGTTTGAGACAAATACTGAAGCAGTTCTACACCTCCTAGCTTCGCGAACAGGACGGAGTCCCATCCCGGTTCGTCATTTACTTCACCACGTGGCAACAAAAAGGATCAGCTGAGGTCGGCGGTTTTCAACGGTTCCCGGCCCCCCCCCAACTCTCCAAGTAGGCTTCTATCCTGCCTCAGAGATCATATGTCGGCTACATAAACTGTAGGATGCTGCTGCCTGAATGTTGTTCCCAGGAAACTAGAAAAAAAAAATTTTTTTTTTTTTTTTTTTTAATTAGAGCCAATTTAACAATTTACTCCGCTTTCACCGTACTTCTCTTCGCTCAGAATGCAGCTGCGACTCCGATATGCAAGAAAAAGGGTTAATCGAGATGCGCGTGGGGACACTAAAGGATAACGGCAGTTTTAAACCGCGATGATACGTATTGATTATTGAAGAAGAAGAAACAAATCGCCGCCTCAGCCAGCCAGAGATTTAATATAGTTTTGAAAACTTCAAAAAAAGCCGGGACAAAATGAATAAATAATGCAACAGCGAACTGCGTCCCGGAGTAACTATTTACTGCTCTCCACGGATGAATATACTTCAAAAATGCAAACGGAATAAACCTTCAATTTCCCTTATTTATCATTGCTACATCAAACAAAAATGTTCCCCAATATATAGTGTGTGTAACTAACTGTAAGGGTTAATAAGTGCTTGTGTTTCAGGTCCAGGGGAGAAATCATCACCCAGACGAGCGTCGTCAGGGAGAACATAAATGCCAGGTAACTGACGAAGTGTGTAGCTCGTCACGGTTGAATGATCCTCTTCCGGATCGCCAAGCATGGATAATTAAAACCGCTCTGATAAACAGAGGTTCCTATCTATATACTATTCCATAACGCTTCAGCCTGATGTTTGAGGGGCACATGCAGCGGCAATTAAGCAAAGGTGTAGCTATCGGACTGTCGAATCAATCATAGTTTAATGTGGTTTTAAGTTAAAATTCTGTAATAAATAACCATTTAGCAGAGGGAAACCACAGTCTGCCTGCCTACACTGGCATCTGTTTGCAATCCAATGCGAAAGCCGTTATTTGTGGAAAGAATAAGTTCTATTATTTTTTTAACAAAAGGAGAAAATTAATATATATATATATATAGAGACGGGTAGACATTATAGAGAGAGAATGTTTGCTATTTCAAGCTGCACTATTTTTTTTAAAAATCCGCCGTCTTGTAACACGACCAACGACGCCATGACCTTCGACCGCGCATGAATCACGTCGAAGTGGCTTCTTCACTTGCTATTGTTTTAGTCCTGGAGCAAGGTGTGCGCAAAAAAAAAAAAAAAAAAATGTCATCAGCTGTCAGTCCGAAGGAAAGGTCGGGTTTCCTTTTGTTCAGAGAATTAGTCGGTTAACGTGAGAAAAACAGGCTGTCAATCGAGATATTTGGAAAGGAGGAACCGGCTTAAACCGGTAAAAGCAAGTGCGAGGTGGCTGTCTCAGCATTATCGATCCTGGTTACCATTTCCGCATCCTCCGCCAGTCCTGGACCTGCTCGAGTTCGGGTTTTTATTGCGCCCCTCCCCCCCCACAATTAAAAGGAGACACTACGGATTATCGATCCTGGTTACCATTTCCGCATCCTCCGCCAGTCCTGGACCTGCTCGAGTTCGGGTTTTTATTGCGCCCCCCCACAATTAAAGGTAACACTACTTATTAGATCGGAAGAATATTCGCCGTTTAAAGCTGCGGAATGGGAACAGAAAGAAAACAAGGAACTAGAAGGGCGGACGAACTGAACGAGAGAAAAACAATAAAACGATTTTTTTTTACAAAATGTTGGAATAAACTTGGACTTTATTATCTAAGTTTTGATATTTGCCCATACAAAGAATATAATTCGATTTTTCTGAAGGTGCGGAGCCAGGCAGCCTTTTAATTCTTCCATACACGAGAAATCGATGGCCCGATTCCGTTAATAAAATCTTGTCGCAGTACTTTAAATTTTTTTTGCTTAATACCCTGCCCTTCTCCGGGCTCGTCTCAAATGTCGGCGGCTCGAGAAACCACCTCCACAAGTGATTTGGGTTTAGAAAATGTTTTACTTAGCTCCCAGCTGCAGTTTTGGTCAGGAGTGGTGGGCGGCACGTGTGACTCGAGCACCAGCTTCTTAAAGGTTTTACGTTGAAATATCTAAAAGCGGGCGGAGGACGGTAGTTAATAAACACGTAGCAGTACTGGCGGAGTTTTGACACGACCCCTGATGATAGATTTGACCTCAGCAGTTCGCCACTCCCCGTAACCCACCCACCATCCCACTAAAATACGAATTTCAAGCGGACAAAGTCGCACCGAATTAAAGAAACAGAAAACTTTCTTTTTTAAAAAAACAAAAACAAAAACAAAAAGTTTGTTAAGTACAGCAACCAAACGGGGCCACACGAGTTCTCAAGTGCGTGAAATTACCAGGGAGGGAATTAAGGAACCGGAATTCACGAGTAACTAATGGCTAATTTATAACGATCATGTATGATCATTAGACCTCCCCTTTTCCCATGCCTCTGTGATGAAATAAACAGATAAGCCTACTGACTGATGAAGCTGGACACACGCCAGCCCAGCAACGCTTGTGTAATAGCCACACATCCCTCTAATTTTGCTTTTGTGCTTGAATTTTCCTGTTAGGGGATCCATAAGGGTCCCTTCATTAATCTACAAACAACTTGGCACTAAAGAGTGGAGAAGAATGAACAGAATTTCAGATAGAATTCCTTATTGTGCACAGAGCAGAGATGGTGTTTCAAGGAAAAGTTTAACAAATGGGCACAGCTGAGAAGGGTTTTGTTCCACACCTTAAAAAAACAAGCTTCCCATGATGATTGTGACTGAAAACTTTTTTATCCAGTAGAAAGAGAACCAATGTATCCTTTGTTTTTGGTTAGTAGAGGTTAGCCAGGATTAGCTGACCTTCAGTAACAGAAGAATTTGATGTCTGCTTGGTGAAAAGCCAGGGAGCAGCCATTTATAGCCTACACAATACCGTTAATTAAGGGATTGTCAAGTATCCAGTAGAGACTGAAAACAAATCCAAAAGGAAGCACTGACATAACTGAAAGAATCAGGAAAGGAAATGTTTTTCACTGGTCAGTAATCACAAATAGGAGTAAATCAATTTGAATTATTTAAAGGAATAGTCTCAAGCCAAAACAAACAATGCTCCCTTTTGAGAGTTTACAACTGGTAAAGTTTGAGTCATAAAATTTTGTTAAAAAAAGAAAAACAAAAACAGCACCGGCAAACAGGGTTAGTCCTTCCTCTCTGACTCCTTCATTACCCATGATATAAATAAATTGCCCAGTCATTTTGTTCATTCTTCATACAAAAGGCAGGCCAAAACACTGGCACCTATCCAAAATGAAGCTGCCTTTCTATCTTTGTGCTGGCTCAAGAAAGCTCTTTGGTAAACTTCTACTTGTTATCAAACTACCCCAAGACTTACTGCATGACCCTGCCCAAACATGTTTCCCACGCTGGATGTAGCATAGCCAGCCTTTGTGGCTGCACCAGAATCACACGACCTTAAAGCCCTGAAATGCTATTTTTCTTGCAATATAGCTGCCTTTGATGCAATGGTAAAAATTCAGAGAAATACAAAAATGTGATTATAAATGATAAAAAACTACTATTAGATTTGTGGAAAACAAAGATTAAGTCTCAAATTTGGCAGCAGCTGAAGTGTGTGTAAAATATTCTCTACTAAAGATATATGCTCACCACTAAACGAACTTGGCAAAAAGCTGGAGTTTGAAGTTACAGATAAAGTTTGTACCCTTTCACAACACCACCACTGAAATTAGAAATTGGCTCAGGCTTGCCACGATGCCACGAAAGAAAAATTGATTTTTTTCAAGCTGCAGCTGATTACCTTGAATATAAATGTCAAATTAAAAATACTTATTAACTACTTCAATATGGAAACAAAAGGTGCTTAAGTAGAGAAACAGTCTACTAGTTTGGAGAATTATCAGATGTAGACAGAATGTAATAAAGAGCACCCTTCCTTTTTAGTCTGGTCTGTTACATTTAATTTTCTCCCACTCAACCTAACACATCATAATTCAAGATTAATGGTGAAGGTAAGAACAAAGATATTAGCAATTTGTTAATCAGAAAAATTAGATCATCATTTGGAGGGTTGGGTTACCTCCCCTACTAAGCATCTTGCTAGTGCTGACACAAATTATGAATTTATGACTCCCCAATCAGTGCAATATGTTGCCATTCACCTCAAGATTAAAGCCTGAAATATAGGTCCGTTAATCAAGAGAGTATAAATGAGAGAGAAAAAAAATAATTGCTAAGCTAAAAGATTTAATACGCTGGCTGTTTTCTGAATGGCAAGAAAACCTCGACTAAAATGAATCACAATAAAAAGGGCTGCATTTTGAGGTTCATACTGATTGCAAAGCAAAATTTGAGAGAGAGAGAGAGAGAAAATGATCCCACCACTCCATCATATCAGTACGGTCTAATTAGTTTCCTAACAATAATAATAAAATAGAAAGAATCAGGGACGAGAAAGGGGACCAGCCAAGGGGAGGTGGAAATTTAGTAGTAATTCTGTTAGATCAGCTTCTGCCATGCTGCAAAGCATTTGTAGCTCTCTAGCAAGTATTTCCTAAATCTGATTCTAAATTTCTGGCATTCTTTCCTAAAGACAGCAACTAAAAATGTGAATTAAAGCAAGTTTTGTAGGCAATGTCCGTTATAGCACTCCCCCGAAACTATTTCCAATCGGTTGTTTTGTCTATGAGTTATAATCAAAGGGAGCTCACTCGATAAGATATTTTTCGTATTTTCCAACGAAACAGAGGGGAGATAACTCCGCTTACAAGTCAAACTTTTTTTTTTGTTCTAAGAAAAATTAAAATATTAATGTTTATCAAAAAAAGACAATACTTCATAAATCATAGCAGCTAGGAACATGAACATACTCCGTCGATAGCTGTCAGTATTTACTATAAATAGAGTTTCTTTTGAACCCAGTATATTTTAAGACTACTGGCTGCCAATATTCCATTTTGCCTCAACTTCAAACCCTTAAAACAAAATTTTAATATTTCTACAAAACTCAAGTCAGGGTGAAACATAATGGTGGACAATTGTGACTATCATAAGACAAACAAAGACTAAAATCCTTATATTGATGCAGGAATAGCAGGTTTGTTAGGCAAAACTATATCAATTATTAGTGATAGGGAGAACTAACTAATGAGGAATCCCTTAAGTGTTCTGTCACATTTTAGGAATAATGCTCTCACTCACTCAAAAAAGGGAAAACAAGAGGTTGAATTGCACCTAAAACAACCCATAAGATGAATTAAAATACCTGTATAGCAGATATTGTAGTCATGTGTTTCTGAAGGTAAAACAATTTATAAAATTTCACCTGCCTATCAGTAGTTTCTCAAATTAACCATCATATTTAAGTTACTACTTTTACACATATTTATTGGTGGTGCTGCCGTTGCTTAACATTATCTTCAGCCTTCCATCACTGCTTTAAAGATCATATTTTTCTGGCAATGTTCCAGACATTTTTTCCTGCACCATCTTCTGGGTGGTCCTAACATGCAAGTGAATGATATTCTGAAGATGGTGACAGAAAAACTTCAAAATATTTAAAAAAGGAGAGAGGGAGGAGAGATTTTTAAAGGTGTTAGAAGCCTCAAAATCATACAGAACTCAATTACAGTGAGCCAACCTCTCTTAAATAATTGGCGTTCACCCCTTTCATCCAATGGATATTTTTAGTTTAGTAGAAACTAAAATTCTACTAGGTTAGCTACATTTTCTTACATTTTTATTTTGAGATAATAATATAGTGCCTTAAAAAATTTGAAAAATACATATCCATCATGCTACTACAAAAAATAGTGTCTGAACATTAAATATTATTTTCATTCAATATAAAATATTTATGATATGATCTTCTGCCCTGGTGGTCACATGACCTACATCAGCCAATGGTGTTATGCTATTTTTCTACCCATGGTTGCAATACCAGGTGAGACGTGTAAACATATCGCAAGTCGTGAAAAACTGCTCCATTAGGTGAAAATTTTCGATAAACCTAAGAATGGCCAGCTTTTCACAGATTTCTGTGATGGCAACTGATATTCTTCTGGAACATTTTGGCTGCCAGAATTTTTAAGAGGTTTCACTGTTTTAATTTTATAAGATGTGTAAGATAAATGAGATACAAAATAATATGATACACAAAATTAAAGGAAATTGTGAAAAAAAAAAAAAGGGTTTTTATTGACTCTTAAGAAATGAACTTTCAAAAATCCATTGATACTATACACTTTAGTGGAGGAGGAGCAAAAGGATAAAGTAGCAGCTTGAGAACTGCATCTTAATAACCTTATGTTAATTTGCTTTTGCCAGTTGAATTGTAGTTAATAACAAAACCAACAAATTTCAAACAATAAAGCTAAAGTTCTTAATTTATCTACAGATAACCATTGCAGATAGGAACAAACTGCAATGGATTTTCAAAGTGTTTCTTGTAGCATAAGTTACTAAACCAATTAAATAAACTAAAATAAACAATAAACTGAATTAACTCTCTTCCTCTACAATTTTTTTCACTCTCTTGATTTACCCCCATTGCTCCAACATATGTCATTTCTATTTATGGTTTAGTTTTACTGCTAAAATCAATGAACACTAATGATGCTAATTTTAAGATTGTGTTTTGAGTTCTTCTGAACTGAGATCAGAAGAACAGTAGTGACATCATAACCATCTCTCACAAGTATGATGCATGCAGTTTGTGGGCTTCTTAAAAGGAGAGCTATGGTATAGTCTGGCGAAATTAAAGACAAGTGTGGGATTCGATTTTTGGTTACAGAGTATATTAAGTCTGTTAAATTAATAAACTTGAGATTCATATGACTGAGACAATTGGATCCAAACGGTCACATAAGGTAACCTATATATATATATATATCTCGCATCTCTCCTGCAACAAAAGAAGCACCTTCATCAGTGACTGCATGGATTCAATTAAAGCAATGTCAACTCATTTCTATCCAAACAAGCCGAAAATTCTACCCCCCCCCCCCAACTCCCACATTCTGAGTCAGGTTCTATTGCAGCATTTCATGCCCGTTAAAAACAACTCAACTGCTATTTTTTTTGGAACAGAAACTGTTTAAAAATAAGGAAAGGCGTGTGTGTGTGTGTGTGATGAAAATGAACTTCTGTAAATGATCCTCCCCAAATCCTTAAAGAATTCCTTAAGTCAGTTTGGAATCCCTTAAAAACTAGTCAGATATTTATATAAAACTTGCCACACCTCACCAAACTGTGGATGGATCTATGTGCATAGTAAAACCTCTCAAGCAGTGTTATCATCAAAGCCAAAGTTTACCTAGATAATAGAGAGAATAAATGAATTCAGGATCAGATAAAGAAAACATCCAAAAAAATTTATTTTCAAGGCCATCTTATTTTTTGATGTGGTAATTTTTTATACTAAATTCTTTTCTTTCTTAAAAAATTTTATTGGCCCTTTTCACATTTCTAAGCCATCAGCATATATGCACACGCACATGCATGGGCACACATATGTATGTATATGACAGCATGTGAGAATGTGTGTGTGTGTATATATATATATATATGACTCACAGATCAGAATGATAAAATTGTATAGTGGAATTAAGTTACAAAATTCAGAGCCATTGTTGGGCTGCAGAGGAAAAATTCTAACATGAAGATCTAATGTATGGATGTCAAGTGAACCTTCAACCGCAAATAAATAGATGTGGAGGGAAGGCTAAAGTTGCATGATGTCTTTTGGTTGGGGATGATGAAAGGAACACTAGTTAACAGTTTGGTCGTTGACAGCAACAGCGGCAGACATGATGGTTATTGTTGTTGTATTTTTCTGCTGCTGATGCAGCTAAGTCCATGTCCCTGAAGTGACCTCAGTGTTCCATTCGTGTAGATTCACTTGCCCCATCCCTGGGCTCTCCAGGCAGAACCTCAGATTTGGTAATATCAACATCTGAAATGCAATGGCAAGATGTTGTTTTCTTTTTTTTTTTTGGCTAAATAAAAACTGGAAATTTTGGTCATCATAGTTGTCTACAGCTCACTAGGAATGAAAACCTACTGATTTCTAAAGCTTTATTATTTCCACTTTTCACACAAGTAATTAGATGGCAATCAGTTTCTTTTATAAGCAAATTTGTGAGAGATCATGATAGATGGGGGATGGTGGTTGAAGCCACAAGTTTCAACGTGGAGAACCCTTTTCTGCTCTTCATATGTCTACTTCAGGAAGTAGTGAAGGGAAGGTAAGGTAAATAAAAAATACTAACCTTTTCTGTCTCCTGTTTCCAGTACTTTGTCATCACTAAAAATAAAGATTTATATGCGATGTATGAAAAAGTGAGAAAAGGATTATCTATATTGCATGTAGTCAAACTATAATAGCAAGAGCTAGGGGGACTTCAATATCATAAGAGGAACAGCACTGTAGAAGTTATGAGAGAGGTAAAAAGAAGGTACAAATGCAAACTGCTGTAAAAAAAAGAAAAAAGAATGGGATGTTACTAATGAAGGTGAACACAAAAGGAATGTGGGGAGGAAAAAGAGTGCCATGAGTTTCAGCAAATGTTATAGTGCAATCGTGAAGAAAGAAGCAGCAGCCATCCTACTGAAAACAACAGTTAGCTTCAGGGTAAAAGAGACATTGTATTTTAACCATGTCAACCAAAGAGCCGCTGATGGGTGCAATTACTGGCAAGGCAAAAGAACACCCAATACTCAAACCCGCCCTCCTTGATATAAAATTCTCAACCATACTTACATCAGTGTTCTAGACTCTTCCCGTCCATCATACATTTCTCTCTTGATTTCTCTCTTTTCTTCAGCTGTAAAAGAATAAGAATGGTGGTAAATTTCAACAGAAAATTGCCCCCCCTCATTCCTTTCAGCGCTCTCCACGATTCACCACATTACATATATTCTATTCTTTTCTCTAATCAAACCACAAATTATAGAAATGGCCACCCCCACATCTAGCCAGTGAGAGCACTCATTTAATCTTTTCTTCTTCCTTACTTTCACTTCATTAGTTAGAGATTGGAAAGAAAAAAAAGAGACTTAACACGAAATGCCGCAGACAGACACCTGGCTAAAGATACCACCATTCCATAACCAGAATGCTGAACAGTCCTGACTCACGACATAACAAGCAACCCTTTGACACCAGGTTTGGACAAATTCACCCAAATATAATGCATACATGAATTTAATTATTTCTTTAAAAAAAATAAAAAGAATCCCATACAGGTCTGGATATAAAGTCAGCATAGTGCACTGGAGTTTCAAGGTGAGAGTCATCATTAGCGGGCCCTCTGGGACTTGCAACTAATCAGAAAAGTTCCAGTAAGAGCTTTCTTTAGGACAGAACACTATAGTGAGGGAGTAAAGAAGGTGTTTTCAGAAATTTAAAAGCTTAAAGAAAATTCACATTATTTAAAAAGAAAAAAAAGAAAACTTATCACTAGCTACCATAGTAAAATCTCGACTGGGGAAAGTGTGTGTAATGAGAGGGTGAGGAAAGAAAAACAGACAAATGACAGAAATCTGCCAGTACCTTCTTTCCTATCTTCATCTGTTCGTAGTCGCTTCATCTTTGGCTTGTAACTCTGTCTGTCTCTGCGAAGGCTTTCTCCCTCATCCTCGCTGTCTGAGAGATCATCATCATGGCTGATTCTCTTGTCACTGGCCCGAACTAAACAAGGCAGGCAACAATGAAAATAAATTTTCCCCGTGAAACGAACCCGACAAAGGAGATGAATGGGAAGGAAATCGTTGCTCCCTTAAATACATCATCCAAAAATAAATTTTTAATAGTTATTATTATAACCAAGGTGCTTAATAAACATATACTTACTGGATATCCTTTCTTCAGGGTTTTCTTTCTCTTCCGAATCACTGTCCTCATTAACAGCATCATCAGGTATAACTTTAAAAAGGAGAAAAAAAAAGTCCTGCAAATACTATTTCTGAAAAATTTACGCCAAATCTCGCTCAGAGTTACCTCCCCTACAACGAGAGAGAGACCACTACAAAAGAAAGAAACCAGTCTAATAGTCAAATTATTTTGCATATTACTCACATCTCTGCTAAAAACAGAAATTCACTATCAGAACAGATGATATGTAAGGTTTAACTGCGTTAATTTATTCTAAAATTATGTTAAAAAGAGGAGGAGAAATCAAGGTCAATGACAGTTATCAGCACAGAGACAATAGCGCCCCATTTTTCTCAGCTAAAGCGTCTTTAAAATATGGTGGGTCAGCATGCTGGTGCACAAACCACTTACCTTGCATCTGCACACTTGGAGCATGTGGAAGCATTCTTAAATTTTCAAAAAGACGTGTCCTTAAAAAAAGAGAGAGATGGAGAGAAATTAAGTAGATAAAAATCTTTTTCTACATTTGATAACCATTAAAATGGAGTATTAGCTTTTTCATTCATATGTCCCTTAATCCGCAGACTGATGAAGCCTCAGTCATCAAATTTTGCACACCTGTAGATGGTCCTTTCATCTAAAAGGTAAACTACAGATTTTACTTTATTTTGTAGTAAAAATTGTGTTAATTATAGGGTTCATATAATAAAGTTATTTAAAAACCCCATAGATTATTTTAGTTAGGATACTATTAACAGAAGATAATACTACTGTACTTTCATCTTTAATACTGGTAACCATTGGTTTTTACTTCAGTTAGAGTCAACAAACCTATGACTTTATTTAAGCGGCCCCCAACACACACACACACACACACACACACAGTCGGCCTAAGCACGAACCAATAAATGTAACCTATTTCTCACAAAACCGTTTTATCAGTGTGTGCAGTTACCTATATATGTACACAAACCGTTAGAAAAGCCACACATTTAAAACAAACAAGCATTTTGTCACATTAGGATTTTTATCACAATATCCTCCTTTACGCCTGATAAGTTATTTACTGGAAAGTCCACAATTATGGACACTACTTACTTGATTTTCTCCAGATATTCCATGGTGTTTTGATTTGCCATGTTGGAAGGACTGATGTGAAGTTTGAAGTCTGGTCCGTAGTACTCAAAGTAGTCATTGTAGGGCAATTCTGCAGCAGACACAAGATGTCAGCTGTGATATTACAACAATTAAGTTTTTTCTATAATTATTTTTTTTTTAAAATCTAGTGTAGAAAAACGAGAGAGAGAAATTATCTGTAACAAACAAAAACAGATGAGAAATTCTGCTCTCTTAAATGATTTAAGCACATGATCTACAGACACAGAAGGCCAAACCAGTTTTTACTTCCCATGCATCTAAGACTGGGCTGTGAGAGGTAGATATAAGGGTTTAAAAACAAAAAAAAAAAAGCCATTGCTATCTAGATACTCCCCTGTGGCAGCCAGGCTGTCTACAGCATATACCCCTTTTAAGTTGGGTGACAGCTGGCTGTAGAGAGGTGATGCACAGCCATTCTGACTAAACTGCTAATTAGCCGAGCAAGTGTAGTTATGCACCGATGACCAGGGGCGGTCCGCCCCGGGTGGCACGTTTTGGGGGGCGGCATTTTTTGGTCCGAGTGCGCATTTGTCAAATTTAGTTCAGGACAGACAGTATGTTACATATATAATGTATTTTTTCGTTCTATTTTTCCAGATATTATTTTTTTCCTGAATTTTTCGTTCAATTTTTAATGGTAGTTTTTTGAAAGGAAGAAAGTTTTTCTAAAATTTGCTGTAAAAGAAATTTGCTCACTTGAAGTGAGTCACTTCTAATTAATTTTGAATTGAATATCAATATTTTCTCATTATATATTTGATAATTTTTATTTTCTAATAGTACTTTTTTTTCAATAAATAAATAAATAAAAAATGAATTTTTTGGAGGTTTTGAAATTCTACATTATTTAGAGGGCGGCAAATTCTACGTTATTTAGAGGGCGGCAAATTCTACGACCGCCCCGGGCGGCACAAACGCTAGCTACGCCCCTGCCGATGACCAAAAGTGGTAGTGGGAACCAGAACCCTTAAACAAACCACGCCAGACCGACTACTGCTGGTCTCAAGTACAAATC
This sequence comes from Nautilus pompilius, assembly GCA_018389105.1. Lineage (NCBI taxonomy): Eukaryota > Metazoa > Mollusca > Cephalopoda > Nautilida > Nautilidae > Nautilus > Nautilus pompilius. The sequence goes on along the minus strand of JACATO010000640.1, from coordinate 166,750 downwards.
TTCCACAAGCCTGATATTATCCTTTAAAGGCCCTGAGCCATAATTGTTTACCTGTGATGAACAGCACAACAGTCACTGCACATATGCAGTGTTATTCGGTACCCCCACCATCATTTTGGGGGAGAAGAGGACCAACTTAAAAACCAATTTCACATGTAATGACAATAAATCTGTGCAATGGAAACCTTCAAAACTCACCATTTGCTATTTCAACACCAAGAGCAATGGAAGTTTCATGCGTCCAACAGCGGGCAACATTCCTGATTGTGTAGCCACCACCCCCCATAAGCAGCAGTGGCAGATTCCATCTCTTCATGAATTCCACACATTTTCCATGACCTAAAACAGAAGAACTGTTGCCAAATACACTCGTAATAATTAAGTCTCCTCCCTGTGAGAGACAATGGTTTATTACAACCTGGACAACAATCAAAACCAAGCGGATACTAGAAAATTAATGGTCACTGCTCTGCGATGATCCTACTGACTCAATGGCTAGTTCCATAACCTTGCTTGTCTGGTTAGCGTGAGATGGAATCTAAGGGGGCCAACGTGTAAGAGCCTCGGTGATAAGAGTCGCAGGGAGTTCATATCAGACATCATCTTGTTTCAATACTTTTCCATATTTGCTCCATACTGACTCCAAAGTCAGCTAAAAAATTTAAAAATTAAATTATAAAATAACAATTTTTCATAAAAAACAAATGAGCTCATTAAATTGGGGGAGGGGGAAGAGGTCAGCAAACAGCCTAAAATCTGCTTTCTTTCTACTGATGATTCAGACAATTTTCATGCCATGCCACATAAACTTGTGACTCAGTAAAATTGCCACCAATTTCCTCCTGAAAAGCAGATTCCAAAGCTGAGAAATTTTTCTGCAATTTCTTTCTGGCAAAGCTTTGCATTTTCTCTTTTTGAAAAACCACCCCACAACCACAATGCCATGCCATACCATGCCATGTAAACCGCAGCACCATGTCAGCTGGCCAAAAAAACTAGGAACAAAAGCTGACTCTTACCCTTCAGGGTGAGGTTAAAGCAGCCCAGTCTATCACCAGACAAAGAGTCGGCCCCACACTGAAGCACAATTGCACTTGGCTTATACATCTCCATCACCTTGTTCATCACCTAGTGAAAAAAGAGAACTTTAATATTGCAGCAACGTTTCTGGAACAAACTCCAATAATTCTTGTCAGAGGCTGCATTTCAGCAATAATCATGCATAATTAGAACAATTCTGGCCAACCGGACAGCTCACCAGTGCTCTGGCCACATTGCTTAAAAAGTGCATCAGAATGCATCCCTATTAGAAGCTGGTGATGTTGGGACTTATTTCCTGAAGTTCCTGGTCCACATGATCAGTTCTGCATTAAATAAAACCACACCTTTTTTTTTTTTTTTTTTGGCATACATCAGATCTTTTTTATTCACATCTTAAATGTGCAGTGCAATGAAAAGTTCATACTTAAGAAAAGATACTGACCTATTGGAAGGGGTTTAGCCTATTTTCTCAAATTTTTCCAGTTTCAAGCATTCAAAGTTGACTTGAAAAATTAAAGAATTCACCATGTCTGAATTCTGGGTCTTGAGGGGAAAAGTTCTAAAATAATTAAGGGCCCTAAAGGCATGAGTAGTAGCAAATTCTATTGGCAATCTATAACTACCAATACTAAATCAGCTGAAGTTTCAGCATGGCTGGGTTTTAGGAAAATATTTCTTCAGTATCAGAACCGTAAACAAATGGAGATACCTGGAGGTAGTTGATCAAATTAATAGCATAAATTAATTTAAAAACTATATCAACAGACACTTCTCCATCCTGGGTGGTTTTTACATAAGCCCTGATTACTTCCTGCTTCCTCGTAATAACTGAACTAAACTAATGAATAATTTGTACAGTAGAATGTTTTCTTTTTTAAACTTTCCACTTTTAGTTCAATAAAGTCAGCTATCTGCCTAAAATACCAACATAACTAATACTTTTTTCCCTCCTTCTTCATTAGAAGAGAAAAGGATTGACTGTGGTGTGATGCATGAGTCAGCCAGCCAGTCCATCTGTCCCCAGAATAATAATGAAACTGGATTTTCCAGGTAGTGTGTTGAAAGGTTGGATACTATAATGAAAACAATACATCCAATCAGTCAAACAAACAAAACAATGTTCGAGCGATCTACTTACAGGTCTGAAGATGCATTCGTATGACTCGTCATCTATGCCATCTCGAAGAGGAAAGTTAACAGCATAGTACCTGCCTTTTCCAGCTCCAATATCCTGAGAGAGAAAGGAATGTAATAAAAATCCAGTTAACACACTAAAGACCAACCAAACAGAGGTTATCAACTTATTCTCCACCTCAGGTCGACCACCTGTTATTTTAACATCACTTTGTCTCTGCACAACAGATTCATCCCCATCATCAAGCCACACTACTCATCTTCATCAACAACAAACAATTACGTAGAACATGTTATTATTATTATTATTACTACAACCATAAAACATGCTAAAACCAGCATTAACAAATCTGTCACATTTTCAGAAGTCTCAGCACCCCTCCCAACAAAAAAATTAAACAAATTTATCTACTCCTGAAACCTCATATTGATGAACTTTCTCAACCACACTATGCAACCAAGGAAACTGCACGGTCCCCAACCAATGTTCTAGATTGTGAAATAATAACAAAATATAACCAAAGCAGCCTGTCCCACAGCTTTAGGAAAGTACTGATTAAGTTGTTTCTCCTGTTGCTTATAATCCCACCAAAAGTGAATTTCCAGATAAGATACACACTAAACATTTCTTAAAAAAAAAAAAAAAGTTACCAGATATTAAGGAAATGAAACACTGCTAGTAGAAAGCCATCATTGTAACAAGTTAAATTCCTCTCGGTTAACAACTTACTTACTATCTGTTGTTAGTACACCTGAAAAAGGTGACACTGTAGGGGCAGTGGATCCCATTAAGGGGAGCCAGAATCAAACAAGTGCATAAAAACTGGGTGGAAACAAGGCCCACCACAACAGAATGTCACCATTATTGGCTAGTAATAACCAATAACACTGCCACCTGCCAATGCTTAAACTAACAATATCTGGTGCTACTGATGAGCCATCTATCAAGTGTCACAAAAACGTTACATTGGATCAATGATCTCTGACTTTGGCAATCAGTGGGATGTGATCAATGATCGGAGATCTTGGACTTTGGCAGGAAGAGAGTTAATAGCCAAGAATTGACAAATGAGACTGTTTGCCTGCCAATATTTTTTTTTCTTCATAATTTTAGTTTTTAGAAAAGAAAGAAAAATTAAAAAAAAAGGGAAACAAAATGCAACACAAATTAAATAACTTGTAATCAGAAAAATACAAATTTTAATGGTCTGCATGCAACCTAATAAAAGAAAATTCTAGTCACAGGGGTGGATTTCACACAACTCTTTCAGTTTCTATGGAATCTCACAACAAAGAAAAATGTTAACCCTGTAAACACCAAGAGAAGTGTTGGTCTGCAGAATGATTTTTTTTGGTTCATATTTTCTTGCTGTAGGTGTTACAGAACTAGAGCCCATGTTGTGGCTACCAGAAGACTTTAGCATCTAACGTTTCAATTTCCAGTGAAAATCACCATCAGTTGGAGCAGAGCAGACTTACCCTCAGGTCACCTGTCCCGGGAAAGTACTCGCCATATTTGTGGAATGACACTGTCATCACTCTGTCAGTTGTGTAGAAAGCTTCTTCCACACCATCGCCATGGTGAATATCAATATCAACGTATAGCACTCTCTGGTGGTACCTAAAAAACAGATAAATTTAAAAAAAAAAAAATTGCTGATGTACAAAAGGAATTTCAAAGTGAAGTTGTACAAAACATTGTATTTTGGACTCAGCCATCAAACCTAGCATTGTTTCTATTTCATTTTCATAAAATTTAATGGAATTTTGGTAACTGGATTTCGTTACTATGACAAAATTGCTATTCACCAGCATCTTGGTTTGGATATGTATTTATCCAACCTTGTTTAGATGCTAAATTGATTTGTACCAATGTCTCACCACTGTTCATTGTTTTCTAAAAATGTCTTAATCATACAGTGCCCTGCCATAATAATTTGGCATTGTCTTGTCATTACAATGTTAGTTAGCTGTGGAAAACAGATAAGGACGAGAAACGAGCAATATTCTTTATGTCAGTACTTGGGAAAGTCACCATCTGTAGCAGCACAAAGCATCTTTACCCCATCTGGGATTGAATCATTGACATTTTGTACTGTGGTCTTCCAGATTCTCTGGTATCTACACATGTAAGCTTCCTTTAATTCTGTTGTTTTGGTAAGATGTGGATGGGTTGTTCCCAGCTGATGAACCAGATGCTCCTACAAGTAGCTCAATCAGACTCATATCAGAACTTTGGTTTACCCAGGAAAAAAATGATAGATAATAATCATAAAACCAGCAAAGACATGCATCATCATCTGTGATTATCACTGCCTACACCTATGGAGATAGCCATTAAGGCAGGCAGTGTAGTGCCAAGGTTACCACAAACAAGCATAGCCATTCTTGCTGCCCATAGATCCAGAATGGCTTCAGTAGAACCCTTTGTTTTTAGATGTGGGAGGAATCCCATGAAGATGGTTGGAGAAGAAAAGGAGAAACTATGCCACCTAACTGACCAGGGTTCAAATTCAGGTCCTTAATCTAAGCAGTACGAGTCTGCTACTGTGCCAACCATTATTTAAGATAATAAGAGACTACAGTATTTCCATTCCATCTCCCCTCAATTTTGCAAAAAACAAAACAACAACACAACAACAAAGGACTACTGTTGCACCAAACCCTTCAAATATGAAAACACCAACCTGACAAACATATTCACATTTTAAAAAAGTTTTTTTTTTAAAAAAATCAAAAAGAATGGTGGAAAATTGTCCCAATAGCAACAAAGGGACTTAATCAGCGCATACACATTTTTTAAATGTATGTAAAAAAATAATAATCAGTTTTTCACGTTTCTATTATTTTAATAAATTCTTCATCCCAACCCATCAAACTGCAGTTGGTGACCTGCCAAAAACAACACAAGTAAACTCCATGCGTACTTCAGCAACTCGAGCATAGCCAGCACTATGTCATTAACGTAACAGAAGCCCGAGGCCTCGGACTTCTTGGCGTGATGCAGTCCGCCAGCCCAGTTCACGGCGATGTCTGCAGCCTGTTTGTTCAACTTCACTGCACCCGCTGCAAACAGAATTTGATTATGAGTTCAAAATGGTGATACTACAACACTTCACATTAACAGATACAGAAAAAAAAAAAAAAATCCTCAAAATACTTTATAAGAAGCCATGGCAGAAAGCCATCTTGGCTGATATCTAAAGTCTCTCGATGATATCCACTGCAAATTTTCGTTTTTGTAACTGTGTATGTAATTTGTTTATTCATTTTAAAATAACTACTGAAATTTAAATAAAAACATCTTGTTTTCCCTGCAAATCTGCTTTCTGCTTCCAAACTTTGAGAGAGAGAGAGAAATCATGCAATTTATTTACATGTAAAGAAAATTCATTCAAAATCTATTTCCATTTATTTAAAAAAATAATTTCTTTTGCATTAATTCTGTTTAGAAACTTACATTGTACATTACCCAGAGATAAAATTATCACAAATACAAGCCTGCTACCACATGGATTTTTCACAGACACACTGTGTATCTTTAATATCAGCAGGTTTTAAAACCCTCCTCCGTACTGAGGTCTAATAAAACAGGGTTGGGGGTGATAGACGTGCATGAATTGAACAGGTTACTGGAGACCCCAGGCTGCTGGTTGAAGGCCCAAGTTTGATCCCTGGTTGGGGTTGGATTGGTTTGGTGTACCTCCACAGCACAGGTTTCCTCCAAGTGCTCTAGGGTTGGCAATGCCTGGCCCCTCATGACACACTATATTACACTCCCCATCAGGGCATTTAACCTCCTAAATACTAGTGAACAAAATCAACAATAACAAAACAGACTGTACTTTTCAACTCAAATTGCTTGCAAGATCTGCAAAGGCCCCTCCAAATAAAAACCAAATATCTCTAAAATTACGACTGTAATCTGATCTGGACATGCAGCAAGACTGGCCCAAAGATCTCGGATAGCAGCTTCTTCCTAGCAAGGAAGGCACAATGGTTTCAACCTGTGAGTATAAAGGGTTTCCAGAATTTCCAGCTATCCCACAGTGCACTGCAGTTTGTTGAAGATGGGAGAGCAAAATAGAAAAGTCCTACCTACTAGTGTCTTGACAAAAAAGATTTACACCAATGAGTTCTAAACAAAAACTGCTCATAAAGTAAATGCCAAGCCTTTACAATTTTCTGAGGTCACCCAAGGTGACAAAAAAAAAGGAAAAAAAGAATTAGAGCAACAACTGAATAGTCACTCCATGACGACTATTTAATCTTGCCAAGTCTACTAATGGAGCAGATATATGAAAGTGTTTCTCCAACATGTCTTCTGGCCACCGAGCATTTAAAAAAATATTTTGGGCAGATATCTAAAAAAAAATATACAAAAATAAACTTTCTGCTGATCAATCAACATGGCAGCCATGTGAAACTCTAGAAAAAATGGCAACCTTCTTAAAACAACAACAACAAAACAAACAAACCCACTGCAGTTTCATGTTTAAAATGAATAAGTTTAGTCTTATTCTGCTTAATGTTAACCAGCTAGTTTAAAAATTAGAAGGTAGACAACTTACCTACTGATCCACCAGTTGAGAGTTGACAGAATTCGTACATCCCATCAAACACCGGACAGTCTTCTCCGACATTAACTAATAGTGATAAAAAAGAGAGTAAAGGATGAGCCGAGTCACTACTGATAAGGCAGTGGGAGAATATCTGCCTGCCTGCTTACTGTGACTAGCATATCAGACTGCTGTGACTACATTTGTATGCAAGAAGATTGCAAGAAAACAAATCCTAACTCAGCCAGTCTGTCCAATGTGAAGAGATTCTCAGTGTATCAACACCAGAGAATTCTTTTACCACTCTATGATTCAACACTTAAGTAAAATAGTTCATAATAATTCTCACTCTATTTATGCATCTTGCAGACTGACCCACAGGTAAAGACAAATGCATTTAGCAGCCATGGTATCACCAAATGGACCAAATTGCATGTTTAAGATTAGAGTATTTTACCATTTCCAAAAATAAAACTTCAGATACTTTCCCAAACTAATACTCTAAACCATATGGCATGGAAATCAAGGGAGGTAATACATTAGCATCAGCCAACACTCAAAAGCAATGCCAGTGATGACTTGAACTTGGCATGTTTTTCAACAGTTTGAGATTTTTTCAGTATTTCCTTGCTATTAATTTAGTTCTAAATCCTCCCAACACACACACACAAAAACAATAAAATAAAAAAGGGAGGGATTGAGTTTGCAGCCTCAAAAATATGGTAAAAGTTTACTTTAAAACTTTATTGATTTGTGTCAGCTGAGGTCAATCAACCCTCCCTACTTTAGAATTGCAATTAAATAAAGCTGATGAAATTCAGAAAAAAAAGAAAAAAGAGGAAAGTGCCATCTAAAATAAACAAGATTACTAAAATTTGAATGCACACTATAAAATTTAGTAGGAAATTACAAAGTAATTAAGTAATCCAATAATAATTTATTAAAGGGACAGTAAAACTTTGGTATAATAATAATTTTTTCAGATGCTCAGAGTTGAATAGAAAGCTACATTTTATGGGTACACCAATGATATTATTATTATTATATTTTAAAACTGATCACTTGGCAAAATGACAGCCTGAGCTTGTCCTCAACCTAGAACTTGTTGGTTGCTAAGATGCTTGAAACTGGACTTTGACTGTCGCCTTAGCCCGTTGGGTGGGTCATCTACTCTGTCTAGAATGTTTTTCACTTGTTTCTCTACCAGGGCCGTTTAAGTCTATTCTAAAACTGCCCAAAGGCTCCAGTTAAACTTTGTAAAATCTCTCATTATATGGCCCCTTTTTTAAAATTATGTAGTGCTGCAGTTGATACAGGATTATTGATTGGCTGGCATGGCTTAGTTTGGATCAATCAGACCATTGAAACCAACCTCATTTCTCTTCCTGTGTAAAGTTTTAATTTATTATTGTGTTCATCTTGCATTTAAAAATTCTAAAAGGAAATCTAGTGAAGAGAGCGAGTTATGCAAGAAGAAACTGAGAAAATAACCCCTCTGTAAGTAAAACAAATTGAGGTTTCATGAATTTCCAAGGATAAATGAGAACAAAACGAAAAGTCATCAAGCCAGTACATTGTATCCTACTCACAGCGTTGCATTTGTTTGTTGTATTCAGACATGTTGTCTGGCCTGATGCTGCGGAGAAACTTAATGTAATCATCACTGTGGAACTTGGTCATCTCCTCCTGGGTGGCCTTGTGTGGTCTCTGAAAGTGGAGCAAAAACAGACATAATATCAGTACTCTGAAAAGACCACCATGTTTGATTTGTTGGTTGATGTTGGAATCCACACTATAACCATGCACAACTCCAACACTGAGGTCCAGATTCAGCAAACACCTGTTCAAACAGACTAATGGGTGGCCAGGGCTGGGGAGCAAAGTTTGAACCCCTTGACTTTGCACACCTCCCTGACATAATTTCCTTTTCACCAGCTGGCTATGTAGGTATCCTCTAGTCATTGAGAGGAAAGGATTAAGACCTTTTCAGTGTTGCATAACAGTTTAATTTACAATAGATATTAAACATACTGAGAGTTTTATAAGTATAAAACCAAAGCTCTTGCTGAAAATGCATTCAGTGTTTATTGAAATAAATAAAAATTAAAAATTAAAACAAAAAAAAATTTGAATTTTAAAAGAAATTTGTAAATGGAAATCCTTACATATATTTCCATTTTTCTGTACAGTCCATAGTTGAGGATCAGATTGTGTGTCATTCTGATTCTATGAGGTTTCATTGGATGCCCTTGCCCATAGTAATAGTTTCCAATGTCCCCTAAAAGGATAAATGATTATATAAATACCAAGCATATTAATTCATTCTCTCTCTCTCTCTCTCTGCATCTTTAGTTAATGCAACTTAAATGACACAAGTACTTTAAAAGAGCAACCCGAAAACATGAATAATAGCAAAAATAGAAAGAAAAAACAACAGACAGACAAATGAAATTAGCATTCACATTCAAACCAGTTTAATCATATTAGATTCCTTTAAACACATTTGCTTAATTACCAATTCATACCCTCTGGCACCATTCAGAATAACCAGCTGGCATACATCCAGAACACAACAGCTTAGAAGACATGAATGGGCTGCAGTTGCTTCCCTAGGTCCCCAATCTATCCACAGGAATATCTTGACAAACAACTAAGGTCCACACAGCTGCAATCAAAGAAATACTCGCAGATAGATTCCATGTCTGGATGTCTACGAGATGTGCTATTATCAAACAGTTAAAAACGAACCATGAATGCACACACAGAACAAATGGACATGTGCAAAACATGGGAGCATTCTAATTATACATGATCTTTATATCATCAATGTTACTGTTATATGGTTACTACATTGACTTCTTTTTCCTAATTCTTTTTTGGATGAGAATTCAAAATTTACTCTTTCAGCCAGGTCTTGTTGCAATATGACAGCTACAACTCATGCAATAGCAGAAACCTTAGCACTGAAAGCAAACTGTTTTTTTTAATTTAAAAATGTATACAACTCCTTCCAACTCAAAAAACCCCCTCTGCCTTTGTTAACAGATCAGGGAATTTCACTGATAAAAGTCAATGGCAATCACAGTGCTTAGCTGAATAAAGGAAGGTCAAATGTTTCATCAAAACAGAAAGGGAAAGAGACAGGTAACAAAAGAGAAAGGCTAGTATTGCAAAGCTGGTAGGCTCACCTTAAAAGAACCATTTATACTTATCAGACTAAAGCAGAGAGATAAATAATAATCAGAGTAAGGAAGGAAAACGCTAGCATTGTAGAAAGATAGTTATAGGAATGTGTCACAACATAAGGTTGTGTGTGTGTGTGTGTGTTTGATGGGGGGGAGTACCTGACAGGAGTAGAGACATATCAGAGTATAGTTTTTGTACATAAACATGCAAACTTGATAAATGGTTTAAACTTTAAAAAAAAAAAAAGTAATATCTCTATAACTACCCCAAGAGATATACTATATTTAGATAATATCAGAATATTATAATGTCATTAGCTGCCTTGTGAAAATATAAAACTGAAATTTCATTTAGCCAGATAAGATTTGGACTAGGAGCTGAGAGAGAGAGAGAGAGAGAGATATATTAAGCAAGATGCAAATATCATTTTCAGTTTATTAAGTCACAACATATTTAACACAAAAGGGTCTCAGGTTTGGCTTGTCATTAGTTCAAGGCATTTCTAAGCAGGTTCCTGTGTCTGTCTGTCTGTATGAGGGGAGGGGGAAGAAAGAGACGGAGAAAGAAGCATAAAGCTTTAATAATGGATAAAAATGTTGCATTCAGAAAAACTGGAATTAGAAACACAGTCGACACCCGAGTAATCGCGGCCCTGGTTATTCGCGGAATTTTCCTTAGAACCTAACTAATAATTGTTCGTGGAAACCCCCGCATATTCGCGGAATCGCAAATATCTTCCGCGATTTTTAATGGCTTTTTTCGTGGCGATATACATTTTTTCACGCTTTTTAATGCTAAATTATTAATAACAATATAATTTACTAATTTTGTAATATAAATACTAACGTAAATTCAGCAAAATATCAATATAGAATAAACGCTATTGGCTGGAGGTTTGAAAGTAGCCAATCGGAGAGCGTTATTCATTTCTCCTCGCTGCTGATTGGCTGCTGCCCACGAGGCGCTGTCTCAGGCAGATGCAGCCCAGCATCATCCCAGTTTATCATGTTTCGTTGAGTGTTTCTCTGAGTGTTGTATTTTTATTAAATTATTATTATATATTTACTTATATTTTTTAAATTATATTTTACGTTATATTTTGACGTTCATAGGCATTTTTATGGACCACGTCCAATATTCGCGGGTGCTCTATGAATGTAACCCCGCGAATACCGGGGTACAACTGTACACACAATAACAATTTTTAAAAATGACAACATCCAAATACAAACTAACAATAATAATCCCTTAAGGGATCTGCTGGTTTTTAATGTATCCAGATTCTTCAGTGTTGTAGATTATAGGTAGCTCCTGTTGCAAATTTTTTGAACAATGGACACAGCATCTTCCATTTCCTTGATAAATCATTCCAAGAACCCATTAAAAAAATTACCTAACTTCTGACATCTATTTATTTCTTATGAACAATTACAAATACTTTAAAGTATATTACTTATATCAAAGATGATATCTATAACCACCTTTTCTGTTCCTGAGGAGGAGGAGAGGGTAGAGTTTGAATACTTCAGTCATATTACCCTAAAAATGGTAATAGCTCTGTCTAGTAAAATTCCTTTAGAACTCTTCCAGACAGACAGGCTTCTTCCTTCACCAGTGGGGATAGGGATGATTGGGCTGTGTCATGCTCTGGTTGAGAATCTCAAGCTAGTGCAATCAGTGTTCAGAAAAACAATATTCAGTGACAAAAATATTCATTCGCATGAAAGCAGCTTTTATCTTTTCCTGTTTAGTTAGTGAGAACGAGGAATTGGCCTTTGCTGAATTCAGCTGTAGTAAATGCCAAGCCATCCTTCAGTACCGGTTTCCTTGCAGACTTTATGTGCACTCAGTACTTTTAGCAAAAGTTTTTAGTTGCTATGATCTGGAGGATGTTGAGACTACTTCAGGTCAGATTTTATCCAAAAAGTTAATTCATTTGTTAAGCAGGGTCAGTGTCTGATATGAGTCACGCAGTGTCCATAAGGCACATGGCTTACACAAGATCCCCAGAACGAAAAAAAAGCTAATTACTCATACACACAAAGATTTCAAAATGTGGAAAAATAAAAATCACTTCTGGAAATACTAGCCTTCCCTTTGAAGCTATTCTTCCCCTGAAACCTCCTGCTATCTGATGCAGTGTGTGCACACCCAACATCAATCATAGGCCAGTGCCTCTGCTACCTTTACCAGATGCTATCAAGATCTTGTTTAGTTATGAATTCAGAAGTGATAACAAATTTCTTTTACAAAAGACTATTGGTAATAATTTATTTGTTTCCTAAGAAAACCTTTTACCATTATTATTATTATTATAGGCTGGGACCTACTAAATCAAGAGTCATGGCCTTATATTGAAAAAAAAAGTAGCCGTACATGTCAATAATGTATTAGGGAGAGAATTCTTGTGCTGACTTTTAATCCAGATTCTAATCAAATCGTGTCCACACCTTTAATAGTACTAAAACATACCGATGACAAGAGAGAAATACAGACCATTAACCAACAACGGTATTTAAAAATTTTAAAATAGCTTTTTATCAGCTCAAGGATGGAGAAAACCTGTTATTGCCCGATCACATCTGCAGAGACAATTCATCAAATCTTCGTTGTAAAAATCAATGAGGCTGAAAGATATCTAGCACATCTACCCACCACCAGCCTGTGAAGATTTGTGGAAGCATTTCCCTAGTCGGCTACTTTGTTCTGATGGGTTGTTTCTCAATGCAACATTATCCTTCCGAGGTGATGCTTTATTTGTCTTTAACGTTTCTGCCCTTTCCCTTAATCTCTGAGGGGCTTCTAGAACCTTGAACCTTTTAGTTCTCTCCACATTAAAACACAATTACTTTTAATATTTAAGACGTTATTCCATGGGTTAATTAGTTTGCTCTTATCTGTTCAGCCCTCCCCCCCTTTCAGTGGGGGTGGGGTGTACCAGGTATAAGAACGTAGGTGTTGCCATGCAGATGAAAGTCTGGAACAAATACCAACTTTTAGGGGAACTTTCCGAGTGCATTCTGAGGCGGCGACGGTTGTCTCCCTTCGGATTATTAGCCGCGTGGCCCCAAGAAGTTTGCAGGATGGGGGGGGGGGGGGAGACCACAAAACAAGGAACGACCCGGGTAAAATTCGAGAGCATTCCTTCATTGACAATAAGATAATAACTACAATAAAAATATGTATGTATCTATAGTTCCCCCAACCTCCTCCACTGATTCAAGTCGACAAGTAAGCCAGAGGTGAGCAGGAGTTCTGTACTCTGCTGTCAAACCGTCTCTAAGCGCCTCAGGTGCTCCTGTAAGACTCCCTCCCAACACTTTAAAAGGGTTGGGGGAGAAATCCCCTTCGAATGCTAAACTGACAGGATGCCCCCCGACAACCTCAAATAATAGGAGGCCAGGTTGGGGGGGGGGTCACACGCGAAGTTCGCGTTCGGTGCATCCATAGTCCCCTCCCCTCCCCCGAAGGTTTCTTGTTGTTGTTTATTAGCGGTCAGAAACGAGGGACGAGTAACGGAAGCTACCTGAAAACGAAAGAGAGGGGGGGGGAGGGTTAAACAAGCGTCCGGTTATCGGTCAGCCAGTGACCCGACCCGACTCCTCTCGCCGAGACCCTGCAAAGGCCCACCCACCTTCCTAAAGTGAGAGAGAAATAAGGGGGGAGGAGGGGGCCATGATAAACGGGGACCCCCCCTTCCCCCCCCCTCCCCAGCTACTTTTCCTCGTTTCGAAAGCCGGGGAAAAGAAAAGAAAGGAAGGAAGGAAGGAGGGAAGGAGCCGGTCTGGCCCGGCTGTTTGTGGAGGGGGGTTTAGGGAGAAAGTTACAACCCCGTCCCTCGGAAATCGGGATTCTGGGCCTCTGTAGAGCGAGGTTCGAGTGTCCGGGGACAAAGCGCCCCAGTCTGCTCGAGAACAGGGGTGGGGTGGAGCCGCCGTAGCAGCGGGCCGGCAGGGTGGCCTGGCGTCGCCGGGGCGAGGAGTCGAACCGTCGAGGGGGGGGTGGGAGAGGTGGGGGGGGGGTGAACCCGGCGGCTTTTGTTCGAGACTCGGGAAGACAGTCGAACAACGCGCCAAATCCGACCCGACCCGGCCCGGCCCGGCCTCCTCCTCCCCCCGGGGGGAGGGACGAGCAATAAAGAGTGGGAGGGGGAAGGGAAAGCCCTCCCTCCCCCCGGGTGGTGTGGTGGTGGTGGTGGGGGAGGACTCACCGTCGTAGTAGTAGCAGATCCGTTTCTTGCTGTGACCCAGAGAAGCCATTCCGCTCTCACCGACGCTGGCGTATTCCCAAGATGACCGAATTATGCTAATGACGTAAAAGCAGAGAGAGAGAGAGAGAGCGGTCGTCGCGCCATCTGCAGGGGAGTGCCATTAATCTCCGTCAGGGTTAGACAAATCGTGTGGTTGGGGGGGGAATCTTCTGTGACGGCGGGTTAGGGGGTGGTGGATGAGGAAGCTGGCTCCGGGCAGAATGTCACCCTACCCTTTCAGAAAGAAAACCCTGGTAGTGGGGACACAACGAGTTAGTTACAGGACATGCGAGGCCGGATTAACAGATAAGCTGAACAAGCCAAGCCACAGCTTAGGGTCTCACACTATAAAAGCTATCAATGTTACCCACTCACAATAATTTTTTCTCGATAAATAAAAAAAACAATATACTTTTTCGTTGCATTTTACCTGTAAATGAGCTGTAACATATTTTAATATGAAAAGCAATCTTCTAATTTTTTCATGATAATGGGGGCCTCTCCCACTTGGCACAGCTCAGGACCTCATGTTTTCTCAATCCGGCCCTGAGAAGATGGCAGGGAAGTGCTGCTCAGTGCCAGTTATGGGTTTATTATCTCCAAACCGACCAAGCTCTCAATGATGTTCACTTTACCAACACTAAACCGGTTTTCAGCGGATCCGTAAAGTCTAGCAAGGACATGGATTTGTTGAAAGTATTTTCACCACCTTAAGATCGATGAGAAAGTGATGCCTGTTGTCCTGTATGCTTACAGCATGATTGGTGACATCTTGGTAGCTGGAGAAGATAAGTAGAAGCGTGGCGATGCCAACATTGGGAAAGAGTAAAAGAAAAGTCTGCATTAAATAAAGACAGGTTAGAAACAGGCGTAACAGAAAATGGCTTAGAAACAAATGAAAACAAAAAATAAGTCAACTGGATGCTAAGCCTGCATTACAAAGATTTATGCAAATGATTTGTGTATGATCATGTTTATTTAAACTTATCAACTGTGAAGATTCCCCTAAGACAGTCCATTGAAAGGTATATACTGTGATGATGGCATTGTCAGCAGAAAAATGCTTTTGAACAATTTTTCAGTATCCACAGCATCAGTTCTGAAATTCCTTGATGTAAGATGATGTTGTTCTTTCTGTTAATGCAAGCCCCACTTGGTTTGGAGCTGAAAATCAAATAATATGTGACTTGCCTGCCTGAAACACAAACTGAAACATACAAGATGTGCTTAGAAGAGGTGGTATTGACTGCCAGTTGGAAATTTTCCCTGGTAGAAGCTGATCATCAACTTTGGTAGTACATTTTTAAAAAGCCATGAAACCAAGAACCTGTGTTTTAAAAAATTGCTTTGAAAACCAGAAATATGCCAAATTAAGGAGCAGAAATGGAGCTTTGTATTGCGGACATTTTGAGAAATTAAAATGTGAAACTTGGGTGGACCAAACTTTGACCTTACTGGAAAACAGTACTTTTAGAAGAATGGTTGAGAGTGCTGAAGGCTGTGTACAGAATTTCTGTTTGATGATGATGATGATATTGTGTTGAAAAGAGAGAATTATTATTCCAACAGTTCTCAGAAAAGAAATCCTAAGAAGAATTTATGAGCCAGGAATGTAATGTAAAGGTTCAGCACAAACAAACTCATGTTTTGAAATGATCCATATTAAATATCTCAGGTACGAGGTGGTGGTTTCATTAAAAACACATGAAAAATTCCAGATTGCCCTTGGATGAAAAGTAATACTGATTTGTTCTAACTATGTGAACAACATTTACCTGTTGTTGATTATTTTGAGATGAACAGGTTGCAAGGCATCAAATGTAGTATTGTTATCACCAGTTGTAAATCTCTATTTTCACGATAAACTCCTAGGGGATGCTGTGTCTGCCAGTGGTACATAGTTTGACAGGCATGAATTCCAAGCAATGGATATCTTAAGTTGAATAGTCAAGTAGAAAAGTCTGTTCAGATAACAAAAACAAAGGAAAAAAAATTTGGTGGCAAAAAGACTATTTGGTTGTACAGAGATTTCTGGGATGGAGAACAAGAATCTTACTCTATGCCAGCAAAAGCTTGAAAATGTCCTGAAAAATTAAATCTGTATAAGAAAAAACAATGAATATCATGATTATCTGACATTGAATAATGGAAATTGTGTTAGGTTTAAAGAGAGAGAAAAGAAATTAGCATCAGTTTATAGAAAAAACAACAAAGCATAGTTATATGGAGGAGTCAGGAGGACAGAGATGGTCCCAGCCTGAGCGAGATAAATATAGCTTACGACATTCAGTACAGGACAGTTCCCTGATAAATCGGCCCCTCTAGTTCCACATGGAGAAAATGAACACTAACAAAAAAGGGAAACACCAAACAAAGGCCTGATAACATTTGCCACCTGAATAATTATACACAATGGAAGAGCTAATGATGAAACAAAAAATCATTTGACTGTGTTGTGTTTAATGCAGATCAGGGGCAGACAGAGTATTATAGGCCCCCCGGGCATAACTGTTCACTGGGCCCCTTAGTGCTGATGTCAGAGGCTACAAAGCGCTAGATAAGGGGAGGGCGGTTTGGGGGTGTCAATTTCAAAAAGAAATTTAAAGATTAGTTGTCTCAGACTGCATCTGGAGTATATTGGAGTATCCATTTAATAGAATTTATATGGGAATTTCTTGCAGCTGTGGGCCCCTTGTAGCTATGGCTCAGTCCGCCCCTGATGCAGATTGATTCTTTTTTCCTGTGGTGTGTTTTTTTTTTTTTTTCAGTTTTGAAGGAGGATGGATGTAGCATGGGCCTTGTAGGAGTGGTCTCCCATAGCAGGTTCAGAAAAACAAGGAAACCAACCCCATGTCTTCCATGTGCATCATGTTGTACTTAGCTAGCCAGAAATTACATTCCTCAGATACCCTGTCAAAATTGGCAACCTGCTGTCATTACAATATCTTAGTTTGTTGCAGAAAATAAAGATAAGCAATAGAGAGATATTCCTGATGTTAGTACTTGGTTGAGCTGCAATAAAGAACTTATACCCTGTTAGTGAATGAATGAGGTTTTGTATCATGGTCTTGTTTCAGTGAGAGATGTTCCTTTAATGCTATCATATTGGAGGGATGTAAATGGGTTTCTCTCAGCTTGCACACATTGATTGGATTGATTCGAGGACTTTGATGTCCACGGGGAAAAAACTTGATTCCTGAAGAATATGAACATTGGACCTCAGTATGTTGCCTTGGTGGTACAATACTGAACATCTTTAAGATGGCAATGCACTCCGCAGAAGTGGAAAGTCTCTTAACAACAACAATCTCGGCAGTCCACCATAATGGATCACTTGTCTCTATATTTGACTGTAGGCTAAAGATAAGGATGAAGATCTTCAAACCCTGGTGTAACTACCATAGGTGAATTAGTGTAGTGCCAATACTCATGGATCTTAACAGGCACATCCTCTAAACAGATCTATTTCTATTGGAGGAGGGGGTGCTTGGGAATTTTTATACATGCTACGCACCTCCCTGTAGTCAAGTTTGTGGAAATAACACTGAACTGATTTTTGTTGCATAATCAGTGTCAGTGAGAGAATCTTGATGTTTAGTGTGGATGGCACGATGTTGCCATCCTGTCACCATTACAGGTTTTCCAGGTTGTTTTGCCACAGCAATGATGTTTACTTCCAATAATACTGCCCATTAATCCATGGTTTTTCCCCCATTATGGGTGAGGGGCACTAAATTAATATGGCAGGGTACTAATCTGAGTTTACAAGATTTCCTGTCCCTTGTCAGATATTCTATACTGCCAAGTTATTTTTTTTTTTTACAACTTCTGGAAGAGCACAGAATAAAAATGGGTTTTCTTTCCCCTAATGTTGAGTTTACATAAAGCCATTGTGTGTCCTCAAGCTCCACTGAGTCCATTCCACAGCCCTTAAGTGGATGCTAGAGTTTAACTGACGGGAAGCATCTTTCTAAACATATGGGGCATTCCAAGGGATTTCTGATGACTCTGTCTTAACTAGTTCAAGTCTCTTATCACAACTGCCAGTGTTTAAATCTGCCACAGAATTTTAGTAATTTCTATCTTGGTGGCTTCTCTTTTTTCCCCTCGATGGATACATTTCTGTCAGCAGGCTCTTTCCTGGTCCCTGATGTTGATGTCTGGTCTGTGCTTCCACAAGAGTGTGACATCATCGTTTTCTAGCACTGTTTAAGGTGTGCTGATGCCATCTCTCTCCGACTGATAGATGGTAAGCAGATATAGTACCCTGCTACCTTGTGTCTATGTACGCAAGAACAGAGTTGTCTATTATCATCACTAATTTTTTAAACTTCTCGATTTGTGTTTGGAAAGATTCAGTGACTGTGTCACTAATCATTTCCATAATTATTCAGTCATTATGATTATTAAAAATTAGATGTGAAAAATATAAATTTCTATAAAATTTGTAATGTTTTTTTTTTTTATCTTTAGGTTTACAAAATTAGTATTAAATTCCTTCAGTTTTAATAGTTCATTATTATTTCTTGCATTCTGTAGCCAAAATGCATCTCTCTTACAATTCAAGATATTTGAACACCCAGACACTTTTCTGAAAATACATTTCCACTTTTAGTAATTCCCCTCTCACTTTCTGTTTGCAGTTTATATCTAAGTTGGCCTATTAGTTAAAAACAATTGCTTTTTTTTTTTTTTAAAAAAAAAATGAGAGAAATGATTCAGGGTTGCTAAATGTTTACTCTGGAATGAGGGATTTCATTTGTGCAAACTCTGATACACATCCTGCGCCAGGTGATGATGGCCTCCTTAATACTTATGTTCGCATCTTTTCATTCTGTCAGAATGGAATGTTTGAAGGATACGAGTGAGTTACCTCCCCGTGGATTTGATGTAGTATCCCAAAGGTCTTAGCTTAGTCTATACTGATGCCATGTTATAGTAATTCATAAGCAGAAAGGTAGATCTTAAGGCAATATTATGTATAAGTTACATAAACGAGTAAACTTATTTTTCTCTAAAGTATGTTTTTAATAAATGAAAAAAAAGCAAAGCGTAGTAGATGATACAGTTACTGATATTAAGAAATAGTCATAGCTCAAAGAAGCAATTGGGTATATATATATATTCCTCCCTATGCACATTTCATAGTGATAACTTATACTATGATAAAACCAATTTCTATTGTTAACTTCTGGTAGAAAAATACACTTTCAACCTTCTAATGACAAATAAAAACAAATATTTCATGGATAATGTTGGAAATTTTTTATGAAACAGTAATTCATTTATTCGGTAAGCATATAATGTGTAGAAACTGAGACGGTATGCAACCAGCACGAAGCTCCCTTACAGACAATGCTCCAAACATCCTTGATGGATTTTAGTTCTAGTTTCAAGGATGACTAAGTTTTTTTTGCTAACATTTCATACAAATCATATACCTGTATGGACTGCTGACAAAAAATCTTAGCCATACACGTCTTATCATCTCTAAAATATAACACCAAAAATCACGTTCTTGAAAATGGCCAAATAGTTTTGACAGATGCTCTAAACACTACAAAGTATACGTTCCTCTAACATAATTAAATAGCAAAGATGAAAGCATTGCAAAAGCAAGACATATAAATTAATTTTAAAATAAAACTGAATAATAAAAGAAATGGTGTAATAATTAAAATATTTTTTTCTAATCCTCCATTTAATATTTGAGGTCAGGGGAAATAACTCCTAAACATGTAAGAGAGATTCCTGTTTTAATCTTTACATCAATAAAATGACAGTAAACCGAAAGAACATATCAAGCACTAAATGAACAAAATTTTTCCACCTTGTGTATTATTAACCAGCAAATGTTTTCCTGTTTTCAGTCACACAAACCACTGAAGATCTGTTCCACACATCATACCTCTGCCTAGAAGAGAGAAAGGTTTGGAATTAAGATTTCTGCAGCTTCATTTCCAGTACCAGGGTTAGATCCAGGAATTTTCTCTAATGTGGGTTTTACTGAAGGTCCATGACATGAGAAAATTTGGGAATTTTTTATTTTGAAAACCAGTGATTTGTAATTTGGCAGTCACTACTACTGGATTTTGGACTCCTTGGCATGGATCACGTTTGCAGCAAAGTCACAAGTTTCTAAAGTAGAAATGAGCAAGAAAACATCTGGTGCCCATGAACCACCCCACTCAAGTACCACCAGTATTGTAAAAGCCATGTGAGCCTAAAAATTATTCCCCTTTATATTGCTAAGCTGTCTACCTTTGGTTAAGCCCAAGGTGTGCGTGCCCTGGTCTTTGACCAAGCTTGCTCTCTCGATTCTAGCGGGGTTAGGGTTTTGCTGATTTGACGAGCCTGAAGGTTCAGAAGACTATCGCACATTCTCTGCTGAAGAGGCAAACACCATGTTTAACACTCATGCATCACCACAAAAAGAGTTAGAAATGCTAGAGAGAGAGAGAGATGATGATGTCACGTTTTTCAAGGTGATCATAAATAACAATTTTCATGAATTACATTTTATCTTATGGAGGAATAGCAAAGAAATGCAATTTTCTTTGAATAAGTGAACAGAAATCACTGATAATCTTTGTATGTAAGAACAGGAATCCATTGAAAAAAATTAAACTAATTAGTGGAATTGCATGCTACTGACCAATTGCTCAAGTTATTTAGAAAAGTTAAACAATAATTAGTCAACGTACGCCTGGTTTGATCAGCTGGTTGTTGGAGTGAGCAGGAATACCTTCTCGACATAGGTGGGAAAGTTGGTACCGCATTCCTTGAAATTTCCTTCGAGACTCTCTATAACACACAGGTCACCTGCAACACAAAAAGTATCTTTTTCTGAAAAAGGTTGACCTTAGTTTGTTAAAAAAACACACACGCACACACACTGGTTTTATTTATGTCACTGTTTATTTCATTTCAATTACTGGAATATGTGTGTGTTTTTTGAGTGTTTAAATCCTGCTCCATCATTACTGTCTGTATCTTTGATTTACACAAGAGCAGTTATGTGGGTGTGTTTCTTTGTGAAAGCAATTATCCATGGTTAGAAAATTCAAAGCCCAACAGTTTGTCATCCAGGGTTCTCTGCCTTGTTAATAAATTTGATATTGCTTTCACCAGATGGCACAGCCAGTAATCTCTGTATGCTGCCAATCAATCAAGGTGGTTTGGAAAAAACAACTGGCAATGTAGCACTAAACCAATACCACACCATTGTGTTTTTCCATCAGAAGGACAAAAAAGCATCAGTGAAAGAATCTTTCCTGTCAAACTTCTGCTGACTAGAAAGGTTGTAGAACTGGCAAGTACTCATCCCTGTGGTCCAATATATGTTGTGGAACAAGACAGACAAAAGAAGAGTTATGTCTACTTACCATACAGCTTTTGTAGCAATTCTTGATTAATCCATTGTTTTCCTGCAACAAAAAGAACATTTGCTGCTTTGGTGACCAAGAGTCTCAATGAACACTCACCATCCAGAAGAACATTACAAAAGATGCCAGCAATGTCAATCAATAAACTAACAGTCTAACAGATTTTCCCTTCTTTGCCTCCATACGACTGTATCAATGCTTGTGAGAAGATAATTATCAATTGCTAAAGATGCTTAAGTTGGTTCATACATTGTACATGTACACAGCATTATATAGGAGTTATGCATAAATTATTTTTAAAGGAACTGATTTACTTAGCTCAAACTACAGTATCAGCTGTCATGTTAGTAAAGCAAGCATTTATCAATATGGTCAGAATTTTGCCATTATTTTATACTGTTGAGAATTTGTTTATTCATTTTTAAATACTTTGGCCATGCTAAGAGATACAGGCCAGAAGCATATGAAGAAGAAACTACCTTGATTACATCAATGGAACTCTGCAGTATCTGCCACTTAATGTGATGTAACATGTGAACAAAGTTAAAAAATCTGCTCAACTACAGCTGAATTTAATTTTAGGGAAATATGAAATTCTGAGAACCACTGATAAATTTGGTGGTAGAAATTTTGTTTGACAAAGAGGGCTGTGATCAGGGATTTTAGCAACACTCAGTGCAACACGCTCTTTTGTAAGGAACTGATTTATTTTCTGCTTTGGGCTAAAGAAGCAATCTATTAAAATCAACCAAAATTCAAAGAATAGTTCCTGCTGAAACAGCTTTCCAACAGATTGTCAGAGATAAATTAGTCATAGTAGTCCCATCCTAGCATTTATTCTTCTCTAGTTCTACTTTCAGGTGGTTAAATACTTCCATGCAAACTGGCAATCATAAAGCAATAGCGAATGACATCCTACACACTGGAGGATGTATGTAATGTCTTTACTCGATCAGTTAGTTCTCTTTTAGTAGCTTATTTACCTGTGCATTACACACACCTAAATCATAACAATGCAGGAGATGATGCAAAATCAAATTATACAGTTCAAAATCAATAAATCAGTGGATGTCTAATATCAACATTAGGAAAAAGTAGATGGCCATGATTCCTAAATCTCTGATCTGACCATACCACAACATGGATACAAAAAAGGTTTTAAAAAGCTCTATTATTTCTTAGTTAAGGAAAAACAAAAATAAACAGCTATTGTTTCAGATAATCTGAGGAAATGTTTTTATTTTAGCAATGACACCTTCATACATCATTAAAATGTATATTACCTGTAGCTTCCGCACCAATACAAAGAGAAGCAACAAGACATTTGCTTCCAGGTGCAAGAAGGGACTTGATCAATGAAGCATACCTATAGAAAGAAAAGAAAAGTTATTTATTTTGACATGAAACATTAAAATTTGTGGGAAGTCAGCTGAGACCAACAAAGATCCCGGTCAGCTGTAGGGTCTTTTTAGTGTCTGCTTAGCGGCATGATTTATCTACACCGATGAGTTCTGGTTAGGTTTCCTCTCATTACTAATCAGGGATCTGATTGGTTGGTTTCCCACCCAATGAAGTCATTGATAATTGGCCTGTCTGCATACAGCTGAGAGGCACCTCAATCAAGACTTCACCCGCTCCTTCTTGTCAGTCTTGTGCTTGATTTCCATTCAAAATAATTTAAGGGCGACTACTCTACATGGGCTCCAAGGCTAAGGTGCTATACAGAAGCTTACCTTTCATGGTCTGATTCGTTGAGCCCCACAATACCTCCTCTGTCCCAGATGGCATCAAACTGCCCTTCAGTCTCCCTGAAACATGATACAGTTATTACCAGATTACAAAGAGCTCTGTAGTATCCTGGATATTCAAGAGAACAGCAAGATGTAGAATTATAAAAATAAATAGAGCAGCTACAAACCTTGTGAATTTCAACTGATCACAACAGTAGAATTTTATTTTACCATCCAGATTCTGCCAAGATAAAATTAAATTTATAGCTTTTTCATTAAATAATAATAATAATAAAAACGTGAACTGCTCAGAATTTTTATAGTAAAAGATACATTAAAAATTAATGATAAACAATTTGAGACAGAAAGATTTTTCTTTTTAGGCTGGCATGATAATTTAAGAAATGGTCTGTTCCTCAAATACAATGATACCAAAGACAACCACCAAAAAACAAACAATTTTGTAGAGCTGATTGCAGCACATCCAGTAAGCTGCACCAGTGGTATTTTGCAATCTAATGAGCAGAAAGAGTCAGTTTCTGGGCTAGGACTGCAGCTCAATCTTGCCAATGAGTCAAGTTTGTAGCATCACTGAATCAGTCTCCATCATATCATCTGAATAACAAATGACAAAACCCATTTACTGACCATGGTCTATAGAAAATACAGTCATTCTTTTCTTGCTCATTCTTCAAGGTAGCTGGCATGTAGGGTGGAGGGAGACAGAGTTCCTGGAAGGCTACTGTTGAAATGTATGTCTCACCTTATAGAGAACTCCATCTACTCTCTCGACAGGTTCCTGGGTAAATTTGATGGAATTCTCTTTGAAGAAACTTCTTATGGCTAGTTCAGCCCATTCAACTCCCACAACGTGATGACCCTGATCAGCCAACCTATTGGAAAAGAGCAAAGAATTACACACACACACACACAAATCTTGAAGTTAAATTAAGCTCATCTTTTTCTATTCAGTGCAAATATTTTAAATAAAAAAAGAATTTTTTTTAGGATCTAACTGCATATAATGCAGTAGTAATATAAATACAATAAAGAATAATAAAGCCTGTTATTGTTTGAGGTTTATCCATCCAAAACAAATGCAAGAAGAGAATTCTGACTGTTGATATGTCTAAATTTACAGTTAGCTCCCCTTTAGCACAACAAAGCCATTAATACATTAGTTACAAATATTCTATGGAGAAACTGATTATGAATTAACATATTAACCCTTTTCAGTCACGTGGTTAGGAAACACAAGCTTTATTTTCTAGGCCAGAAATTCGGACAAAATCCTTAAGAACTCAAAGAGATTATGCAGCATCAAGCGTATGTTTAAAAAGCAAGCAACACAAGAGAGGGAGAGGGACTAAAGATAAACTTATTTTATTTTTGTGATAAACATGTTGCGCGCAATGACTTACCATTTCAGATCCACTGTTTTACCAGCCAAAGGAACGAAAACTTTCAGATTTTGGCGACCCCCAGTAAGTTTGTCAATGTTGTTTTTCAGCAATCTAAAAAAAAAGGGTAAATAAATAGATAGCTTGATTGGCATTAATATGGGATTCTTCTTCAAAATTTAAGCAAATGCTTAAGTTGTGGACTGATTTTTTTTTTTTTTTACGATAATTGGTGGTGTGAGAATTTTTTCACAATGAGGTTCTTGGTTCTGCCTCCTCTTGAGAAATCAGAGAATTTTATAAGCATCATCTTGATATTTAGTTAATTTAATTAAACAAATAAGAAAGCATACGGATGAACAGTCTTCAAATGAAAACCTGTGTGGAATTTGTCCTCCTTCTCCCATGCTTCAATCCATGCAGCTTGGGTCATTTCGTGAAGTTCGTGACCCTCATCACTACATCCCTCGTGACTGTGTCCATGGTGATGGTAATCCTGATGGCAGTTGCCATTTTCCTCACTATTACAGCAGCAGTGTTTTTCTGCCATCTTATTCTAAAAAAACAAAACAAACAAAAAAACAGCAGCAGCTAAGCATAACTTAAAAAGTTTGTAAGAGTAACTGGAAATGTATGGATAAATAAATGTAACCTTTTACATTTATTATTGAAGACTGCGATAATTAAATGTTGTTCGTTGTGTCTAATTTTCCTGTCAGCTTGGAAAACGATCTTGTATTTCCTCCTGCATCAATTAAGATAAGCTAACTCTGAAAAAAAAAAATCTGATGTTCCTAAAACCAATGAAAATAACACCACCACAGCTGAGATTTGTTGAACTTGTACAATGGTTTGGCTTAGGAGGAGAAAAAAAGAGAGTACTGTTCTTAATAACACCAATAAACAATGACAACTGAACCTATGATATTTCTGACATCAGTGGAAAGATACTGTACGTGGATGGATACGAAAGAGATCACTAATAACTGAGGTTCAAACTTATTCGTTTTCTATCTGACCATTAGAAGAGCGAGTGTATCTTCTCCCAACGATATGTAGCTATGATAGCAGTACTTGATGCCATTTTCACGTTGTATACATATGTACATTGAACCCTACAGCTTTTTGACTTCAGATTCTCCACAAGTTCTGATTAAAAAAACGGCTGCTTCTACATAGTGTGATGCGCTGGAGGAAAGTTTCAAAACAAGATCACCATTATTGAGTGCCCAGCTTTGTGACAGACAAATATTGTATACAAAAACAGACATAAATCAGGCCACCGACACTGTAAACAGGTGTCAGGCACGGATGTAAATCTGCAGCAGGTTTGTCTGAAGAGCATTCAGTCACACTATTTACCTTTATGACAGTTAAAAACCAGATATGCTGCAACGTGTTCTCTTTCTCAGCATTTCTAAGGGTCAGTTATATTTTTTTTTAGAAAAAAGTAATTTGTTCCATTATTTCTTTAAATAAATGGTGTATCAGCCAAGTGCATATGAGAGTTTTATGTAATGTATATATATATATATATGAGATATTCCTTGTGCTCACAGTGATATATAAGTCTCATAATAGTCATTGCTCCCAATGAAAAATACCAGACCTGGCCCTGTCATCATCAGGCAGACTTTTTAAAATTTCCTGTAGGTTTGAACATTCATTAAAGACAGGCAGGGGAGGGGAAAAGACCTGCCTCTCGCAGCGTGAAGTGGATGGACGGGCTGAAAATAAAAAACACGATAAAATGTCTGCCATCAGAATTTTACACAAGCACCTGTGTCCAGCCCTTCTGGAAAGCGAAGGGTTGCCACCACCGGCATTTAGGGGGTTAGCAGCTCTCAGGGCCCCCCACCCGACCTTCTGACGGACTGAACGGGGGTGGGCGACGTGGCAATTACAGGTAAATACGGGGAAGATGGAACAGAGGTGGTTTCATACTGCGTTTTGGCAAGTGCTGACTAGAGAGGCTCTAGGGAAAAACGAAATATACCTGTTGAGTTACCTGTGGCGCTCAGACCGGCCGCCACCCCCGACGATAGTTTATTCATATATATATACACTGCTCAGGCGGAGGAGAGACCACCTATTCACTTCCTGCTACCTGTTCATAGGCTGGACGTAAAGAAGGGGCCGTCTCTCTCTCTCATATGTCCTGATACTGCGGGTTCGATTTTTGTGATGAATAACTTATCACCACCAACGTAATTCAGTTTTTTAAAATGGTAATTATTCAGACGTGTCCCCCGTTATTCCTGTTCTCGGTAGTGGGGCGGGGAACCGTTTAAAGCTGAAACCCCCCCACACCACATTCGTCTTTCTTCACGTTTTTGAAGGTGCCCTTTAAAACTGAGAACTCTCCCCCCCCCACCCAAGTTCGGGGGTCCACCGGGCGTGCTGAGACAAAGGGCAGGGGACATTCGGGTGTTCGAACGTAACGGGTGCAAAGCTCGACCATTCTCTCTGCGAACACCACAACGATATCAAATATTTTAATTGGCACAGAAGTGAAGAGGAAGTGCATTCGTGGATATCTGGGCGGTGCTCCAGGTAAATGGGAGATAACTCTGAAGAAATGCCTTTCAACTCTATACTGCACTTTAAAAAAAAAAAACTGTTGCGCAGGTTTGAAAACGAAACGAGCATGGCGGCATACAAGAACAATCAAGGATGAATTTTTCTCCTGATGAGTGATTAGAGGGAGATTATCTGTCCTGTCGTAGAGATCGGATAGTAGCAAAGGTTATCAGTGGTTTGTATTCAGCTTTAAGGTGCCTGCTACCCATCAACAGACGAGGAATCTTTTTTTTTTTTTGTGTATGATCCATCAGCTATTTTCCAAAAAACTAATTGCATATAAAGGATTTGTTTCAAAACTTTCTTCCAAAAGAGGGATGCTGTAGTAAATTTCCCCTGCAGACGATCTGCTAGGTGCTCTGTTGGGGGAAGGCGGTAGAAGGCGGCTTGTCAAAAATTGCTTTCATGCTATACTGATCTACTTTTCCAGGGTTGAGCTGTTTTAGATTTTCCAGATCACCAGCGGCTATCAACCTTTTATGTCAAAAAGTAAATATATAGAGAAAGTCTTAGTTCGAAGGCAGCCGTTAACATGTGGTGGACTTTTTTGATGATAATTTAGAATGAAAAGCAGCACTGCTTATTGGGCTTTTTTTAAAATAAGTTATTAAATACATACAGCTGGTTGCCAAGATTGAAAGTTGTACATTAAGCCAGGCCAGGGAACTTAACTGTACGAGCTGTATGTATGATAAACTTGAACACAACTCGCTCAGGCAATCTATTCTGACTACTCTAGTACTAAAGAAAAACCAGCAAACCATCCACTATAAAAATTAACTGTGAAAAAGTGAACTCCTCTTCACTACATGCCCCCCTTTTCTGATAAATTAACTTGTTTTTTTTCAATGTAATTACACAATAAGAATCAACGGAAATCCTAGGATGGTGAATCAACAATGTGTCAGCCACATAGCCAGTCTTCTGACAAAGGTGGTGATTGAACTGTCATGTGCAACGCCCAATGTTTCGGGTACAATACGTAGAATGGGAACAGAAGTGTCCTGAACATTTCCCACTTTCAGTGTGCTGGCTCCACATCTTTTGAAATCCTTTATTTCCTAATTTCTTATTTGATAGAGAGTGGAGGCACAACACGTGACCCTGGATTATTGCGTTTGACTGTGCAGTCACCGTACAGACCGATCAACAGCAATTGTTCTTTAGGAGCGCATTAATTATTATTAATCTTCATAAAAAGGTACTTAGGACAAAAAATTCGATGTGGTGTAGCTGTGGGATGGGAGGGGAGTCGTAACATTTAACCCTATATACACACTCACCACTCGCAATAAACTGAATTACCAGCTGGCTGGCATAGAGCCTGAATGTCCGTTGTATTCACCCAAACCCTACTAGAAATGTATGGAACAGCTGCAATTAATCTATCAACAGCTCCTGGGCATTTACTGGTCTTACCTGTGCATGGTTTTCTTTTTTATTTCAGCAGGTGTTTAAAAAAAAATTTATCAGAATTCTAAAAAAAACAAAAAATGGGACAAATTTTCCTTTCCTACTCGTCCATCAGCAGGTATCTTACCCGGCGTGCTTCATGCTAATTGAATCTTTCATCGTAGCTAAGAGAGAAAAGATGTTACTGGCATGCTGCAGCCTTGCTACACCATCGACAATTATGTCCTTTCCACCATCATTGCGATCAGCGATGTATTGCATCTTCTGTCACACCACACACTAACAGCATTTGCACGAGTCAGACAAGACCTGGTGGAAACAGGTAATGCAGATGTACATCTTCTTTGGTTGTTGCATATTTGATACACGGATGGTGATGGCCTGCAAGACAGGTGTTATTTCGAAATCCTACACATTTCAAGAAGCTACTTAAGACTTGAACAAGCCGGTAGAAACCATGCCTTAGGATGGAGCCCTCTCTCATACACGTGTTTACCGTTAGGTGGCCTCACGCATCTTCTCATGAAACTGCAGGCAGCACCAGAAATAGGTCCTAAGGCAGGGTCTCTCCTCTCTCCGTTTTGCTTGGATGAAGTAGATCAGCTTGCCATAGCACTTCAGCAGAAGTGGTACACCATGCCTGTAGCCAAGATATGATGCCTATCCCAGTCCATGAGCTACAAACTCTAAAAAGCAGCTGCTGGAGCAGATGATGATGATGGAATTATCATTCAGAGAAAACAGATGTTCAAACCACATTTCTGCCAAGCTAAGCAGCATCTACTATAAATTAACACTATCATGCACCAGAACAATCCATTCTAACCTCATGAAACAAGCTGCGCTGGAAAAATTTGGATTAGAAGGTACATGTCACGATCTTTAATTTTTATTGGCCTAAGAGTAGCTGTTGGTTGTGAGAAAAGGTAGCCAATCTGGCTTGGCAGCAGACAAACCTGAAGACTGTTTACATTAAAAAATAAATAAAAGCAAAGTTTTTGAAAGAAAACCCAAGACTTAAAATTCTACATGTAATAACATTCTTTGAAACAACTAATCTATATCATTAAGTTGAAGCAAATTTTGGCTGGAACTGTTACTACTTTCTAAATGCTATGGTTGTCCTTTCAAGAAAATAACTGTGTGGGTTTTGATGTTATAGACATCGCTGCTGCATCTTTTCTACTCTTTGCTTAAAAAAAGAAGTACAAACAGACAAAACTGGAGATCCCCAAAGATGTTGACATAGGAATATTTAATTATAAGAAAAAAAAAATTATGGAGAATATTTAAAATGCAAAACTGTCAAAGATGAAAGGTCCATGTGTTATGCTCCCTACTTGAACTTTTGTGCACATATTCACAGACAGTTACATTTATTTGCGCACACGGTGATAGCCTAATACACGTGTTACTGTGCACTGACAGCTTTTTGTGTCAGAAAACACACACATACACTTAACAAGCGTTACAGTAACTTTACATTGGAATTCTGGTCACTAAAATACCCTCTTTCAGCAAAAGATCCTTTTAGCTGGATGACTGGTTTGATTATAGCAAACTTGTGAAGCACACATTCGTAGTAATTATCACCTCTCTTGTATTACCTTGCCTCCTTATGGTTTCCCCTCCGCTGGACCAGTGAATAAATTTCAGCAGTACAATGATAACGGGAGAGAGATTTCAGCCTTGGTTGCATTTCCATGAGGGGAGGGGTTCACCTCTGCGGTCCAACAGAGTTATACCACATGAGCAGTTGCATGTACAGACTCATTAAAAAAAACAAATAAATAAAAGGGAGGTCATTTTCACAATCTAGATTAAATTTAAAAAAAAAGAAAAGGGCAGTCGCTTTTTGCAGTTTGGGCTCCTAAAATTTCTTTTACCAAAACGTTTGAATGTTTAAAATAAATGTGTCAAGCGGCAAATAATTATTTCAAACCAGGGGACGGGTGTCTCCAGACCCTTTTTGCACCAACTATAGCACAGGTTCATAGAGGAGATGGCAGAACATGACCTATTCGTTGCGTAAGAAAACAAAACATTCTCCCTAACTTCAAGAATAAACTAAGTTAAAAATTGGGTGGGGGGTTCATTTCGAACCAAAATTTTGGAAAAAGGATCCATTATTAACTCTCTACTTTCAGATGCCTCAACTCGGACTCAGTTTGGAGCGCTGACTGGATTCCATGGCAAACAGGTGTGTTGTACTTGAGCTGCAGTTGACAAATCTTCACCTCTTAAAGGTACATTGTGCGCAAAGCATTTCAGAGTTTTCATTTTAGCAAACCTCTCTCTCATAAAAAAAGAATGCTTGGTTACCTATTTAATCCATGATAATTAAAAAAATATATATATATAAGGGGAGATTACTTGTCTATATAATTTATATAAGGGAAGACAATGTGTACGAAATCCTTCAGTCTAATTTGGATCAGCAATTCAAAAGCAGATGTATATTGTTTTTTTTTGTATCAAACCTTTGAAAAAAATTATAAGCCAGTTATCATTTTGAGGACCACTGCCCGATGTTTTGGTCTAAGGATTTACACGTACCATGGTGACCCAAAAAAAAAACAACAACAAAAAAACCCACATTTCTGCTGACGACTGCCCAGGTACTTGCGTGTCAGCTTGAAGGAGGGTATATTAAAAAAAAACTGTCAGAATTTTCTCTCTCTTTAGCATATTTTGAAATATGTTGCAATACAACACAGATCCACCCGGGGACTGACATTTAAAATAATAATAAAAAAGTCAATATGTAAGTTAGTTAACATCTGTTGTACATAGGGATGCCATCTATAATATCTGGGACACATTTATATAAAGGAAGGTCAATTCTAATTTGCTATTATTCATTTGTCTGCTCTAAAAATAAGCAGAAACATGAAAAAATCTGAAATGAAAGACTAAATCAATTAAAAATGCATGATGCCAGGAGTTCAGTCTGGTTCTGTACTGATTTTAAGTTAAAAAAAAATTATGGAAATCTTTTTTATTAGAAATCAAAATCCAGTATTCAATACTCACACTTCTTTAAGTTAATTCCCTGTCTCTCCTTCTCTATTTCCCCCTTGTTTGAGTACATTCTTGTGTTTTAAAGAAAGTTGTTGAATATCTGAAAATTTCATACATTTTATCTTGCTTCAGGTCTGTTTCCAGGCAAAATAGATATTTCACTTTATCTTTAAACAGTATACTTCTCTGATCATTTCATATCCAGTAACTCAGTTTTGCTTTCCAGAATTTCCAGATGACATAGTAAAGAAGTTTCATGGATGCTCTTGAATTTTTCACAAGCTAATTATCCTTGAGACATTTTTACAAGCAGCATCTTTCAAAGACAACACCCATTCCAAAATACTGACAGGGAAGCTTTTTAATTCAGTTAGCTTTATGTTTATCTGCTTGCATAATCTTCTAACTTGTACATCCATCTCCATTTGTTGCCCCTTTCTGGATTTGACCAACAAGATTATGGCCAATATCTTCATCTGGAAAAAGTTTGTGGCTAGACTGAAACCATGGCTACCAGCAAGGCTGTTGTACACTGCCACCACTACATTCACCTGATTTTCTAGTTTTCATTTAGAAATAATGTTTATTCTTCTAAAATATAATCTGTTCATAAATATGTAAAAGCAGCTAAAAATTCATAATTTAGAAACCAATAATTCAGTTTGTGACATTGACACAAACCTAAATTTTAAAAAAAAACCCCAAAACAACAAATAAATGGGGTTCCTGTTACTGATTCTAATCAGTATTTTTTTAAAATAATGGGAATCCATCTTTGAGTGGGAGTGGGTCAAATTAGAAATAAATTTCTATCTGCTGTTACAAAGATATTGCAGAGTCATTTCTGCATTCTATTTTGCATGTATTAATTTAATTGTAGCATTGAACCCAAGTGTCCTCTTTTGGTTGCTTTTTATGCCAAATCCACTAGTGGTGATCATTTTTGTAGCAGTGCATTGTGGGAACATTTCCATAAATTTTTGGCTAAAAGGAAGTTGTTTCAGATTTGGGGTGATTTCACAAATGATCTGGACAAGAACTAGGGTAGTGGGTAATCTAATTTGAACATTTTAGGTATCTAATGCAATGAGGGAAAGTGTTAAAAAGGGCCAAAATATAGCTCTTGCATCTCTATCATACTTTATAGTCATGATGAATTAGGAGGAACTCTGTCTGTTTCAAAAAGTACCCACCTAACCAGGTTGGGGTCGTGTGTATGAATTAGCCATTTAGCACAGACGGATGTGGTGTCTGGCTGTGTTGCTCTTTAAATTTTACATCTGTCAAACTTTGAAGAGACAGACCTCGGCTTCTTTGGTCTTTCTTCCACCTGCCAAAATTCCAACTTTACACTAACTTCAGCAGCAGAGGGTAGCAAGGTGAGTGAGTACACACAATAAGAATAGATCTGCAGCGTAGCATAAATCTTGAGAAGAACAGCACATCTCACCATTTGTCCAAAACAAACAAAACAAAAAAAACATTTAATCTTAAAAAACAAACAAGAGTTTTCCTTCTTGTATACAAATTTGTTATTTAAATATAATAAACAAAATTAGAAGTAGTTAGTCTTTCAGCATAAAAATAAAGTGGATCAAACTTATCAGTCCTTTGCAAGAAATAATAGCCAGCAGTAAATGCAAACATTTTAGTGATGACTGAAATATTCTTCTGTAGTTAATTACAAAGAATCATCACCACCAACAACAAATAACAAAACAATATTATTAGTTACTGTTACCAAAAAAAAAAGAAAAGAAAAGAAGAGATTTTTACTGTGGAAAGTCTGGCAAAGGGATGTAAAATATATATATCACAAGTTGGTAGTTTCTGATGAAGATATCACAGACTAGGACGGAATGTTATAGGTTTGAAGACGGTAATACAGGTACATAGACGTGAAACCAGCTACCTCTCCTTGGTCTAACACCTAGTCGCTGAGCTGACACAGCAAAGCAGCTCCCTTTGCTATCCAGTAGTCCTGCGGCATGGATGATGCCAAGTGTACCGCAACAACAAAATTTGTTGAATGACCTAAAATTTAAAAAAAACAAAACAAAACAACAATAATAAGTTTTAAGGAACTCTCTCATCATTGGTTTCCTCATTCATTCATCCTTTCCTCTGGTCCACTATTTGATATAATATGAAGACAATTAAAAGAAAAAATCAGATCAAACAATCTTGAGAGTTAGCAATTTAAAAGACTAATATGCTGTTTAGTTTAAAATAAAGAATTTTTAAATATATTCATTGCAGCTTTAAAAGTCAAACAGAGAAACCAGATAAAATTTCAATTAGTCCAAAAAATATCTATATTATAACAAGTATCCGGGGAAAAAAAGATTATATAACAAAAAATATAAAAACCAAACAAAGGAAAGAAAGATAAATAAAAAGGCCAGCAATGAAGAACAGTGAGTTTATTTAAAACTAATTGAAGTTTTCTGCTTCCAATGTTAACAGAAAAATGAGCCGTCTTCATTGGATTTCAGCCAGTGGTGTTATGCAGTGCCAGATGCTTCTGCTTTTAAATAATCATCTGTGGGTGTGTGGTGTGTGTGTGTGTGTATGTGTGTGTCAGCACACACAAGTGCAGTAGAATGAAATGTGTAGGTAATCTGATTAAATTTAAAAAAAAAAAATACAACAAACATTGAAAAATATAAAAGATAAAATGTCTTTAGTCCAAACTACGTAATTCTAGCTGAGAACTTGGTACGGACTGTAACGTCTGAGTTTTCAGAGCCCCCTTAGTCAAGAGTATATGAGATTTTTCAAATATTACATCGTTATTGGTTTTATTTATTCCACATTAATTTGTGGGAAGATAAACAAAGACCCCCGTTTCACTATTTCAAGACTGCTTTCTTATTTCTACTAGAAATTCTAATTTCTAAAATGAGGTGGGGGGGGGGGGAATTACTCATGATTATAATACTTGGATTTTGTATTCAGGTAAACAAAGTATTCGTAACAACAGTGGAAACAAGTAAACTCTTCTATTTCATACTGTGACTATTTACACAGATGCGCTAAAGAAACGCAGCCACATCTTAAAATGTCCATTAGCTGATCAGAGATTCACAACAACCTGCACTTACCAGTTGTTGACAAAGTTCCTGCTCGTTCTGCAGTTTTATAGAGGGGTGAAACATAGTTGTCCTCATTGGGTTCTAGGTCAAGTTGGGGTTCCATGTGAATCATTGGAAGAAAAGAGTTCATTTCTCCAGGAATTGAATCTTCCATTTCCATTTCTTCCATGTTCCAGCGAAATCCGTCAGTGAACAGTCCGTGGACAAGGACTCCATCCTCTGGAATGTCAATCTGCAGAGATACGCAAGTAAATCTGATAAACTAAACTTAAGAAAGGGGTTGGTTCAGATATTTCCGCTTCACCTAATTAGTTGTAAGCTAACTAATGAATATGTATTTCGAAAATCTTATCGCCATCATCAGAGAGGTTTAGTCCCGAGAGAAAGATAACTATTATTTATGTTTTAGAACATTTTTATTTAACAACTGCACATGTCTCAAACTGAGAGACAGACTTGCACCATGCTAGACTATGTCACAACCAGCAAAACTTTATCAATTGTTTCTTGTCTGTTGAGTATCTTAACTTTCTGAACAGGTTATCAACAACTTAACCCACATCTGCATCCATTTTGAGATCTTCCCCATACTTTAGTGATTCTAAGGCTTCGATGTATTCGGCCTGGTCACGAAGTTTTGGCAATGGTTGGAAGCTGAAGGAGAGATGGTCTATTGGTAGGTTGTACTTTCGGGCGTGGTTCTGCAGGGTTCCTGTCAGAAAACCTGCAAAAATAATGACAAGATCAAAACATAGTCAAAATAAGAAAACTTTAATAACTGTATCCTATCAGTGCAGGTTACAATGTATGCAGTAGATCTCTATTGTCAGTATAAAAGAATGCAGTTCTTGAGCACCATGATTGGACCAGCTTCAGTCGCCATTGGCTGAACAGTACTTACACAGAATGAACCACTAGACCCAGTACAGAAATGTGAACTTTGTAACAACAACAACAACGAGTGGCACACACAATTATTACTAAATTTTAACAACAAAACATTTGTGGCTTTACTATCTGTTAGTACTGAAAACAATGGCTTCCTCACTTCTGTTATCGGACATGTTCTGTTACAGTGCAAACACTACATGATTTTCATCAGAAAAAACAAAACTTTAATCTTTAGTTCCTGAACAGTAGTTAATCTCTAATGTCTAACATCCCTCCCAACCTTTTTTTCCCAGTCCAGTTACATATCTGTTTTAAATCTAATTTCTCTTCGAAGACAGAATTTTGCACCAGGTTACGTTTGCTATGCTGCCACGTTTAAAACCATACAACATACCTATCTTTCACATGGATGTCTCCAGTAAGTATGGTTATTACTTGTAGCTTTTTTCATCTTGTGACTACATTTTGCATATTAAAATAATTTGTTACTCAGGACAAGAAACCATCTTTACTGGCTCTCAGGAACCAGGACAGGTTTTACAATCATTCAAATTTAAAGTCACATAAACATCATGAAGAAATGATCTTTGTAACTTATGGCATTGATCAAAGATATCTTTTCCAATGTCT
Source organism: Nautilus pompilius (assembly GCA_018389105.1). Classification (NCBI taxonomy): domain Eukaryota; kingdom Metazoa; phylum Mollusca; class Cephalopoda; order Nautilida; family Nautilidae; genus Nautilus; species Nautilus pompilius. The sequence goes on along the minus strand of JACATO010000640.1, from coordinate 130,436 downwards.
AGTGACTTTTATCTAAACCTCAATATCAAAAGCCTCTTTGTCCACATCCCTAATGGAGGTACAAGCTTTTTTTTATTAAACAGATTTGGCTACAAAAATCCATTATTTTCAATAATAATAATAATGATACTAAATTGACAAAATGCCTTACAGATAAGATAGTGATGAACTTCTTTTTAGTAATTGGTGTTGCTCACCTTGTGGGAAGAAAAATCCTGATAGCCAAAATGACACGGGAGGCCCAAGATTAATCCAGCTGCTAATAAAGGTACAGCGCAGCACTAGGTCTTTTACCCAGCTGGACAGTGACTTCAGAGATGGGTAGGCAGCATTTTCCCATATGCTGGGCACCTGGTTGTTTAGGAATGAGTGGTACATCATTTCTAGCTCCTCATTCATCACCACAAATCCCTTAATAGCTTTCTGGATGTTGATGAGGGATGACTGGAAGAGCAGTGAGACAGAGAGAGAGAGAGAGACAGCAGACTTACCATTGTTTTTTTGTTGTCTTGGAAAGCCAAAAAAAAAATAACAAACAACAAAACAACTATGAATTAGTTTCTGCTAGGGATGGGTCATATTATCCAGAAAAAACAATTAGAACACGAACACACACACACACAGATAGACAGACATATTTAACAGCATCATAAAAGAAAAAGAAAATGATGCTTTGGCTATTCTAATAAAAAACATCACTATTTAAACAGAGATAGACAGCCATTCTGCTTTTTAAGAACATTAGTAAATTTGAAAAATTTTTAATTGGATGTGATGGGTAAGATTTTTGTTGAGAAATTCACTGTCACGCTAGAAGATGATTAAAAAGAAAAAAAAAACATTAAAAGACCTTATTTACTATTATTGAACAACAATATGATTGTGGTAAAATTGGTAATGCCAAGTCGCATGGTAAAATTTTGCCTACTACTCACTCTCTGGGTAAAAAAAAAAACAACATATTAACGTTTCCTTGTAATTACAAGACCAGTGGAGAAGGACAAGGCTTCGTATTCTGTAATTTATTCTTTCCATGATATTTTGAAGAATGTCCTCTGAAAGAATGTATGGTTTGTGTGAAGTGACTGGTACATGGCTCGAGACTTGCTTAATTATCAGTGGACAGAAGTGTTTATCTGTCCCTGATGTGCAGAGAGTGTCTTACCTTGATAATAGTCAGCAACTTGTTAAAACGATCCACTTCCTGTATAAGCACTGTGGTGAGGGAATTCAAGCGGCCTTTGGAATCAGGCTGGAAAAGAAAAAATTATTTAATTATGGAAAAAATAAGACAAGAAGATTTCTGCTCGCTGAGTTTTTTTTACATTCCCCAGAAGTATTTCATACTAATTCACACCCAGCAATCAGATTTTTCTAAAATAATAAAAATTGCTGGTCCCTAAGGGGAGAATTCAAAACCCTTGGTAATTAAAAAAAGCTACAAAACAAATTGCACTTCTGCCTTTATTCAGCAGACCTAACTCTGTCTGTCAGAAGTTTCCTAGCTATCCCAGCCCACCACCCAGGAACAACGACAAGAACATTTTACATTTGATGACAATCCGCACAAAGTCTGCCACATGACTGTGCTGTTACAACAATACGCATCACAAAATAACCACAGAAAACATCACAGTGCGTAGGCTCGTTGGTTTTGGAAATGCGAAGCACTGTTGAAAAAAGGAAAATGTCGCTAATAGATGTGTACTGGTTCTAAAAATTAAAAACTAAGCTTTTTTTTTGGTTTTAATCAATGCTTTGTAGATTCACGGACTGCTTTTCCTGAACTGTTATTTAAAATGATGTTGGGTATATCTACATAGGATGTAAACTTCTTGCTCATTTTACATAAATTGGCTGTGCAAAAAATTAAAATTTGACAATTTAGAAAACCACCAATGATGCGGTGCCATAAAAACTCACAAGTTCTTATTACTGCTGACTGCCACTGAATGCTCAGCTGTCAAATATAAGTATGGCAGATAAAGTAGAACGCTTCAAGAGATAACGAAACCACACTAAAAGGACAACCAGACCAAAGTATGACAGAAAGAGAATTAGCTTTGGATCTGTTCTCAGGAATTTTTCCAGTTTTCACTCATAGCTAATTGAGAGATTTTATAGCAATGCACAGCGGAAAGTTTTTCTAGATTATCAGCAGATAGAAACCAGATTCAGAATGCATACACAACAATTTTAGCTTTAACCCTTGTAATAGTAATAATAATAACTGACTTACTTCGAACATTTCTGAATGGCCAAGTTCTATGTCCAGTTTGTCGATGAGTTTCTGCTGAATGCTGGCAGCCAGCTCATAAACAATGTCGTCATTGGACTTGCCAGTGCCACCGCTAGATACACGTGGTTGTATGTCAAGGATAGTTACCACCAAGGATTGGGTTTCCTGACTCTAATTGGAAATAGTAACAAAAAGAAAAAGCTTTAAAATGTATACTGCAGACAATGACTTGCTGGAGAATCAGGCTGACCGAAAGAAAGTGTCAAAAATTCCAAAAGAATCAAAAGTATCAAAAAAGGAAAATTTTTTTTTAATTGTGTAGCTTCAAAGTTGCAGTATACAGAGGCTGTCTTTTAGACCAAGCTGTGAAAAAATAGAAAAGGCATGTCAAGCAGAAGATTCTCACCTGGAAGGCGATGTTAGCGTTCTCATGCATGCCAAATATCTCAGGCTCATCAATCAAAGGCAGTTCCTCAATATACTGACGGTAGTCCTGCAGCGTGTCAAAATCTGGTGCAAAGTATATACCTTGAAAAAGAAATGTTACTCAGGTAAGCAAGAGGCACAACAAAGCCATGCCATTACAACAAGATTGTAGACAAAGCAACTGCTGGAAGCCCTCCTACCAAAATTTAAGGCTTTGCAAACAGATTTTATTCTTTGTACAAAGGAAAGGTTCATGGTTTTACAACGCTACTTTACTAACCAAAGAATTCACCAAGAATTAAATTAAACATTTATAACTGTTGTCCAGCCACCTATAAGGTTGTCCTTTGAAATGCAATGAGAAGGACAGTAAATCAAACCATCAGTCTATCGGCTGATCTTTAACAACAACAACAACAAAACAAACAAAAGAAACCAACAATTGATTTTTAAATATTAATTTTACTTTCTGGGCATTCTAAAGAAAAAGAGACACAGACAACATAGAACCTACCTGATTCTGAATATTTATATTGAGGTTCCAAGGTTTCTGGCTGGAAGAATGTCTTCAGAATTGTTCTCAGACAACGCTGGTCCCAGAAATCAGTAACACGGCCACCATAGGTAATCTACAAGTAATTTCACAAAAAAAGACTGAATAGAAGTTGGTGTAGGCCTTGGATTGAAGTTTCTAACAAGCATTTCAACTGAATGCCTAAGACCAATGACAACAACAACAACAAAAACAAATAAAACCCCAGCAAGTAGAGGGACAATTTACACATTTCTCATCACTTTACCAGTAGTAAATGAACGATGAATGTAGAAAGCAGACGACTAGTCAGCTAATTGTTTGTCCCAAGAGTTTAAAAAAAATTATTATTTTAATTTGATGTGTAAGATGTATTTATGGTGGCCCAAACTATTACATCAAGATATAGAGGTAAGAGTGATAATGTCAATGTAAAGATAATGTCGTAGATTTGGATCCAGAGAATCAGATAAAATACCAGACTAGCTAGTTAGTTTATATTTTAAACCAGTTTGGGCTGTGAACAATTTCTTAATGTTATCCTACTGAATACTTACCTCCCCTGTGATGTAAATCAGTGCATCCCAAGGAATGTAGCCTTCCGCACAGAACATGTGCAGATTCTGCAAGGCGCATTCCCGGTCACTGTCATTGAATTCATACTAGGAAAGAAAGAATCCAAGAAAAGGTAATACACTTGCATGTAGTCAATCTGCCCACAATTAAAGGAAAAGTATGAACAGAATTTGAAATAAGCTTGCATTGCCTGATAGCTAAGAACATATTCCACAATTTTATATTTGCAAGACTGCAGCACCTTTTCCCTCATGGAGCATCTTTTTTAGCAGAGTTCTGCTATAATAGCAGGGCACTCCATCAGTTTTCATAGTACTCAGAACTTTTCCTTACTGATCAGAAACTTGAGACTCACTTTATTTTTCTCTGTTTGCTCCAGTTACCGGCTGGTTAGGGATTATGGAGAAATAGTTAACTTAAAAAAAAAAATTAAATTAATTAATTCAAAATCTTTTTTAAAAAAGAGAGAATGTGATTTCAAACTATTTTTGCCAAATTTCAAATTTTAAAAATGGGAACGAATTTAAATTAAAATTAAATCAGCATCAGTCACTGATCGGAACTAAAATTAAAGAAAATGAAAACTAAAACTATGCACATTTAATTTAAAACAGAGTTTACTTAGTTTCTCTGTGATAGTATTATGAAGACCCTAATTAACACAGTACCAACCTCCTCATAAACAAATCTACTAAAAGGATGCTACATAAAAAAAAAAAAAATCTGTAGTTCAAATTTAAAATTCCACAGTCTACAAGTTATTGTCACTTTCAGTTTATACAGAAAAAATGTGAATGTGAGATAACCTTCAGTCCACTAAATCTATCACTTTACATTCGTAACTTTAATTATTTTAACTACTTGCTAATTAATAATCCCAAATGAGAGCTTACAATGTAAGCTCTGATAGAAAAACGAGAATGGCTTATAGATGGAACTTATTTTAAAATCTTGAGTTTTTTGAAAAATTCTGGTGGGGGGGGGGGATAGGATGAGGAGGAGGAGGAGGAGCCTCAGAAAGCAGTAATTTAATCTTCCTTAAACCAGCAACAACGAGTAAAGACGACTTACCTTGATATTCCAGCCCAAGGGGCCAAATTTCTTTCTCTCCTGTATGATAGCGTGAAAGAAGCAAATTCCAAACAGCATCCTTCGCCAGTCTTGACCAAGAACTAATGAATAAAGACAGAAAAAAAGTGACTATGGTGAACAGATATGTAAATAAAATACAGTTCACCAACCAAAACAATTGTAGTGCTTACCCCTCCAAAGAAAAGAGCAAGCATTCTATCCAAACAAGCTAGCTACTTTTCGGTATGTTTCACTCAGTACAAGTGCATCAGACTCGTGATTCTAGACAACAGTACAGAAAATTCAAGACCAGTTCTCAAAGTATGTCGGGTACAGTGAATCGGGAAATTTTTACATTGTGGTAAGAAAGGAAAGATGTTGGTGATGTGTCATTTGCAGAAGCTAGTGGGCTATCATTGGCTTTTCCAGCAGTTACCTTATCAGTAGTGATAAAGAGACGTTTCGATAATCTGTCGCGATCGTCATCATTAGTATTTAGTACCAATGGGGACTGTGTGTGTGTGTGCATGTGCAGTTGGCTAGGGCATAGGTCTAATCACAGCATTCTAAAATTTAGCAATCAAAAAAGCTGCAGGTACCAGACCACTCCAAAAATAATACACACAGATAAGATGATTTAAAAGCCTGAGCCAACCTATTAACTCATTTTCATGCCTGCCAATTTAATAACCATTTTACACCATTGAAATTTTACAATCAGAGCAAGGTGAACTGATTAGTAAAGAAAACAGAGGAAGAATTTATTTTGTGGTATTCAGGTGTTGTCACCAAAGATCCAATTTAAATTCAGGGAAATCAGATTTGAACACATCTGTTTGTAAATCCAATCAACTGCAGATCAAATGAGTATGTTCTTATTCTGCATTCCAATCAACCTTATTTTATCTTTTGTGACATGACAAGGGAGCTAACTCTATAATTATCATTTCATTATTAGGTGTTTAAAGAACCAAATATCTATGGTTATTTAAATTTCTTAATAAAAATCCATGCATGAAACTAGCAAAATTAAAATAATCATGATCATTTTTCTAGTTACAGCAGAGAAAACCCTTAAAAACATTTTATATTGTTCTTATCAACATATAAATGCAGAAGATTAAAAGAAGTTGCTTTAGCCATTCTGATATATAACTAACTTTTGGGTCAGGCAACAATAAAGTTACTTTCCGCAGTTGGTTGATTATAATTTACTCGTAAGATCTTCCTCCTTCTTCCATGCATAGGCTTAAAGAGCTGTCATGTGTGTCAGTTTTCCTGCAGAGATGCCTACTAGCAAAGTTCCACTCCAAGATCACGTAGCACTTGTCATGTTTTTCTATAACAATGAATATAATGTAGGGGGCAGCTTTGTGCACCTTTTGTCACGACAGAGGGGTCTATCAAGGCCTGTGTAACCCAGGAAGGAGCCTTGTGTAATCTCATCAGTAAATTAGAGAAAACAGGGCCTGTGGCCGATGCACCACAATCAGAACACCCACTTCCACCTGTGCTAGTTGTTACCGAAATTCAACCGGTGCCATCGAAATCAAAACAAGCCAATCCCCATGGAGACTGCAGCACCCATCAAGTTTTCACAGCTAACTGTGTTGAAGGTGATGCACAAAAATCTAAAGGTATTTTCATATGAAATACGAGGACAACAGGTCCTGCTTCCTGCTGACCCAGAGAAGTGACTGAACTTAGTGTGATAAATTAAACTATTTCAGCAAAATGTTTATAACATTTTTTCAATAAACTGGCATTCATATTAGTAACTCAATTTTTTTTTTATTGTTTTATGTTACAGTTATACATGAATTTCAGAAGAAACATTTTAAAAATTGACGGTCATATTTGTCTGACATCATATTAGTGTAAGCATAGCGCTTCCTCTGCTTGGGAAAAAACTGCAAAGTCTGGGAGTGCTCCATGCTTGCTTCTGTTAAAGAGAATGTTGTGGTCTAAAAGTTAGGGCCAGTTTTTAACTCTAAGTTTTCCAGTGCACTGGCCATGTATATTTAGCCAATGCACTTACAGTACAAAGCAAGTGGAGCTGGAGCAGTTTGGATTTATCAATACAGAGGTTACCTTTATGAAACACCTGTGTATCCCAGTCCAGCCTCAATTTGCACTGAGTAAAACAAATTTTTAGGTGCACCCCAGATGGTACAGAGACGGTTAATAGCTGACATTTTGTTTTCTTCTGAATTTGTGACCCGATGCAAACTTTTGTTCAGTAGTGTTCATAAACATCCCTAACTTCAAATGGTTCTATATACACAAAGAATAAGAAAAGTGGGCCCTGGTTATAGCAGTTTTACAAGAAAAACAGCAACCAAGCACACCGCTCCCTCTCCCACACTAACCAATGAAACAGAACACTTAGTTCTTATCCTCTCTAAATCTGCTGTTGTTGATTGCTTTCCATCTTTGGTCTAAGTATCCACAAGATGCCAGTTTATTTTTTATTTTCCCTCTCAAAAGTTTTTCTGTATCAGTTTACCCTGACTTTCCTTTATCCATGCAGTATTTTTTTCAAGAAGTACCATATGTCATTTAGAAAAAAGATGAATGAGTTACCACCTGAAACCAGAACAAAAACACAAATAGAGAAGTAAACAAAAGAGAAACACTATAGAATAATCAGAACTGGGTTAAACAGAAAAAATTAAAATTAAAGCTGCTATGCATGAGAGGTGGTGGGGGACAACATGAAGGACGACAATGTAGGAATGCCAGTCGCAAAGCCACGCTTTGCTGGTGAGAACACAAAGGTCTCATTAACTGGAGCGTGGTGATCAGCAGAAAACATGGGCTGCTGTGCCAAATGTAAAGCTGCTCAGAATTGACTGGACACCATCAACTGATGTTTCTGTTTGGTGCTCGGAAACAGTAACAATGAAGCCAAACACCGAAAAATAACTGATCTGGAGCATGGAATCGGAGCTCAAACTCTTTCATCAGACTTGCCCAGTCCGTGATGGGTTAAAAACATTTACCTTTCTCCATTCGTTGTGAATTTAAAACAAAAAAACATTCAGTTGTTTTTTTATTTTCTCTCTCCAAGAAATCTGAATCGCACGTGAGTGAGTGAGAGAAATTGTCTAAAGATATTTTGGAGCTCTGTTTATATTCTAGACAAGAGAAATTTCTACCAAATCATCAAAGTACGCAAACAAACAACTGCTGTGTGAGAGTGGCAGTTGTTCTAAACTCTGTACCACCTGCCAATCCCCTCCCTCTCTCATTTTAACCATTTGTGATGGAGAGTGGACCCCTCGCCACTTTAAACTCTGGGTTTGCAGGAATGGAAGGAACAGTGTCTGGTGATTCAATTGCCACATATGACACGCAGTCTCCTGAATTACTACTGCCTGTGCAGCGGTACGTTAGACACCGTCTCCACCAACTCCAGGGTTTGAGTTAAGCCACTACATGCAGTTTTCTGTCTCCTGTCATGTAACTTACTGTGATCTTCAAAGAAAGAGTTGGTCATCTCGGTAAAGGCGCGCCGCGTGTTTGCACGCAGACCCTTTGGAGGTTCGTTGGTGACCTTTATACTGTTCTGCAGGACGCTGACTGGAAAGTGCTTGGCTGGCATTGAGCTAAGGAACAAGCGGAAGTCGTCATGAATGGAGCTGGAATTCTCTCCCAGATCCTTGATGACTGTCTCCATAGATAACATCCAGGAAGCTGCCAAGTGGCAGTTCTGTATAAGTAAAAAAAGGGAAGGCATAAGAATTTACAAGTCCAGACTGTAATCTTGTTTACAACAGCATGGGTTAATTTCTGAGATGTCTATACCCCTGATAATGGAGTCATTATAAAGATAAAGCATCTACAGTTTATTAATTTTTCTTTTCTTCTAGAAACCTGAACAATAGGTTCCTTTATTCAGACTCTCTGGATGTTATCAGAAGTAAATAAATGAAAAATAGCTGGTCTAAAAAAATGCCACAAATAGCTTCTAGCTGTAATTTTCAACCTCTGCTGCTTGCAACTCATAGATAGGCATCAGTTGCTAAAACCTTTTCACAAACAGCACCATTGCTGCCTCTGGATTAGGGGGGGGGGTCATTGTACAATCCACAGCATCATGTTTGTAAACAGTTAAAAAAAATAACATAGGCTCTATGTACTGAATTTAATTGTTCATTTATAATTTAGTTGAACTCTTGATGCTTGCTCTAGGTGGCTGCCGAGATCACTTGTGTAGTTGTGTCATCTCTGGCTACATATGTATTTCTCTGTTAAAATAATACCGGTGTTCATCTACTGAAGTTTACTGTTTTATAGCCACATTTCATAAGAAATTGCTACCTTAATCCTCTGTATACCACCCATTACCCTTCAAATCTATATTACTCAGCACAGGTTGAGCGATAGAGACTGTGACTTTTCTCATCGATCCAACCACCCTGTGTATTGTTCCGGCCAGGAACAGACTGAACTGACACTGAGGTGTCTGAAAGGAGCAAAAGCTACAGTTTATCCTTTTTTTGTTACACGAAAAGAAAATAAGCACTTTCTGCTTTTTAATCACATCAGAAACAACCACTCGGTGATAATTCTCTCTCATTTTCATCTAAACAAGTATTTAAAATGAAAAAAAAAGGTTCTCGACACTGTTGACAATCGTACAGTAAGTCAACAAATCTGCTTTACTGCACAATGTGTCTGGCATACAGCGAGGATAAGTCAAAATGATATTCAATACAGAGGCCCTATGGATATCACATTTGGGGACTGTAACACACAGTAAGTAGATAAGCAGCCTCCATTTGGTTTTAAAAAAACAGTGATAATGCAATGATTTTCACCCTTACAGAACTTTGCAGTCTTTAAGCAAAAATATTTCTAAAGTCAGCATTTGGCGTGGAAATTCTTTTTTTTTTTACAACGAGGTTTTGATTTTGGCGATAAAGTTCAGGAAAAACCAGTCGTAACTGACTGTCGCTTAATTATAGACAATTCTTTTGGATGTAGAATGTTGCGGAAGTCAAGAAAACACACGGACAGTTGGTAACCCTCCTCTGGCCAAAGCTGCTGGGAGGTAACCAACCTACTACCATGGTCATTGTTGTCAGTGGTGGGAGAAAGCAAACTGACCTGTAAGAATACCCAGTCACCTGTCTTTACTGCATCAGATATCAGTTTCTCCGCCACTGGACCCTGACCCTGACCAAGAGAGATGGGCTGAATCCTGGGTACAACAAAAAAAAAAACAAAAACAATAAAGGAAAAAAGTGACAATTCTCAGTTTTTAAATCACCCAAATATCTTGCCTACACATTCTTATTTATAAGGGGGGGTGTTAGTTGTTACAGACATGAAATTGTCAGGGCAACAGTAATTCCTTATTAGATACGTAGATGAACTATAATCAACATCATATAACCTGACCCTCAATCTTAAAGGTATAATGTTGAGTATAACTGTTTAATTAAGAACCACAAAAGCTATAAAAAAAAACTATTCCTGTAGCAACTAGCTCCAGTCTGCCATATTTATTATTTCATTTTAAAATACATTTCAGCTTGTAAAATTTAAAATTGTCTTAAAGCAATTTCACAGTTTTTAAATAGCTATAACACTAGTGTTGGTATTTTCAAAATATTTAAGAAACCTTTTATTATTTCTTTCAGTTAAGAACTTGTTTACAAAGTTTGTATGCCATCTTTGTGCATGTGTGTGTGTGTGCGCGCGCGCACGTGCAAAATTCCCTCTGGTTACTGCTCTTAAACTTACCACTGCTTCTTTATTGGAGAAACTGACCAATCAAACTGATTTTTGGTGAAGGATCTTAGGAGGGCTCTACTAACAATCTGCTATATCTTAGAAGCAATCAACTCACCTGTCTGTGTAATCTTTCTCCTTTGCAAACCGACTGAAGGCACCCATGGGGTCAGAGCCCGTGCTAAGCACAAACACAAGGGGTGTTTCCTTGCTCATGTCCTCATACAGTGTGTTCAATGCCACTGGCGGGCTTTCCACAAATTCCTGGCCCAGGTTCAACTTGACAAATTCATTGACGGAAAAAATGGTCTACAACAAAAATTAGCCCAGGTACCTGAGATTTGGAGTAATTTTCAGACAGAAATAAAAAACTTATTTAAAGGAAAAAAAAATAAGATCCAAAACTAAAATGCCGGTCTCTTCTATTAATCTACCTCGAGAGCAAGAGACCCCATCTGTTTTGAGAAACTCATGATGTCCGTCCAATGATTGGATCAACTGTCTTAACCAGTTCTGGACAAAAACTCATATGTATTGAGTGAGTGGTCAGGTGAAGTCTGTTTAAAGATGCACCACCTACGAGAATCCAGTTTTAGCTTCTTGTCAGTAGAAAGTCCTTCTAAAGGATGCGATGAAGTGGTCCATGCAAAACTCTGGGCCGCATTAATCTTAATTATCATATGTAGAGGCCCTGTGATGCATTCATAAAATAAACTCCTTATTGCCGATAGACGTTCCAAGCCTTTAACCACATTTCATTAACAGTCTTAGCCTTTAAGTAACATACACGTGCATGTGTGTGAAAAAGATCTCCCCTAAAACCTCCACCTACCAGGCAGATTAGCTGCTATCCCCAAAAACTACTGCGTGTGGGAACAGAACACCTTATGCATCATTAGCACAGCTTTCTTCACCCCCTCCCCCCGAGAAACATCAGGTTACGGACAAAAAAAGTGATATAAAAACAGTGGAAAACAAAATGCAGGTACAGAATGTCACATTAAATAAAAAGTAAGATAACGATTTAAAAAGGGAGACAGCTACTGAAGAATAATAAACCTGTGTTGTTTATACCAAATCTTTAATGACAGAGATTTCAAAAAAATAGAGCAAAACTTTTAAATTATCTTTACAGATTATTAATTTTAAAATATGAGGTGAATGAACTATCAAACAGTTTACCTTTTCTTCTTGGAAGGCTTTGATGAACATCAGTTTCTCAAAGCTGGTCAGATGCTCATTCCAGTTTCCCTTCACATCCTCTTTGCTTTCTGCTTCCTCTTGTTTATATTCCTCCTGGCTTTTGGGGTTGGCATGCACCTATAACAATAACAATTTTGGGAACACTGACAGGGAGAACCGGATTCCTGATAATAGGAATTTATAGGAGAGCCTGGTGGCAGTTCAGGGCAAGCAAACGCTGAATCAATTCAAGGTGACACAGTGCATCACCAGAACCTATATAACAGTATCTGATGCTGGTAATGGAATGAAAAAGCAAAACAAAGACATCACAGGAGATTAAAAACTCCCAATCTACTGTCCTGTTATCATGCAGTAGTGCGGGGGCAGTTAAATGGTCGTGTTCCTTACACAATCTCTCCACATCTTTTGAGATTGTGATAACCAAGCTTGTGTGTTGATTTTATTTGCTTGCCAGCAATGGAGATGCTGGACCTCATCCTCCTAAAAAAACACAGTAGTATTTTGATGTATACTGTGCTGGCTGGTTGACAGCTGGCATGTTGTTGTTTATTTTTCCAAAAATATGACACCAGTGTTTGTATCTTGTACAAAAAAAAAAAAAATCAGTATTAGTTAAAAATATCAAATCTTAATGGACATTTGAACAGCAATCGATTAGGGAGCTTTTAAAGATATTTAAGGACTCTGGCTGTGGTGCAGGCATTGACAAATACTGGGGAACATGGTTATAAATTAGCTGAACCATCTACAAATCTAAGATGTCGAGAATTGTTTCTTCAGCAACAGAATTATATGGAACTTGTTTATAAATCACATAAGCAAACATTTCCATAACCTGGGAAGGGAGAGGGATCTCCCTCTAATTCTTGCACCCTTGTAATAATTAAGCTAAGCCGAAAGAAATGTGCATATTCCTTTCTTTAAACACAAATGAAACAGACCGTTTTCAAGCCCCTTTTACGCCAAGTGATCCTACCAATCCATAAGACCCTTGAATGGATCAATTCCAGCTCTAAGCTTTAAAAGTTCACCAGCTTAAAATTGTGATCTATGTAGCAACACTTGGATCATCAGATAAAATAAATAATAATAATCTCTTTGTTGTCTTCTGGAAATTCTAAAGATCTCTTTTTTTTTGTCATTTATTAATGAAGAAAAATGTAAAATAAGATAACACTGAAGAAATAACAAACAAACAGAAGGATAAAAATAGAGTTGAAAGCCTGACCATAACAATGCAGTATGTGCTTATTCCAGGTGTGTTTAAACTTCATTTTCTAAAAAAAACAGAACAAACTGTAACTTGATTACAAACCTCGATGGAACCCAGCTTCACCCAGACAGGAGTAGAGGTAATTTCAATATGGAGCCCATGAAAACTGAGCACAGCCTCATTAAGGTCAAATGCCATGTTCCAAGAATTCTGTGACAGCCAAGGAATATCAGGCTTTGGTGGTCGTTGCTGTGAAAAAGAGAAAAGATGATGCGATGTTTATATTGCTACAAGTAATTTTTAGTATCTTTTTAATACCTTACCATAACATCGTTTCAAGACAAATCTAAACTTTCGATACTTCTTCAAAGAACTCCATTGCTCTCCTGTCAAGATAACCACAAACGAACGACTTTGTGTTGCAGCTCTGCTCAATTGTGTGCTGTGTTTTCTTTGATAATTTGAAATTAGTAACTTTTGTATTGAAAATGGGAATCACAAATACTGCAATGTTTCTTTAAATTATAATAAGTTGAGAAGGGATAGTCTATTGAGTAATCTATTGAAATATATTAAAATGATGGGTAAACTAAAGAAATTTGCAGGCGAGTATTAAGGTAATCTCTGAAGTAATATTATTAAGAAAACGTATATATCAAGGTGTAGGCTTTTAATTTGTTCAGATCAGAAAACTGGCAGTAGCTGAATACAAATGAGATTGGTTATTGAATCTCTAGGAAGGATGTGTATGGTAAAAACGTTAACACTAGGACAACATTAAAATTCAACAATAGATTTAAATTAATTATCTGTTTGAACCAACAAACAGAAGTAAATTTTAGGTTTGTAGGTGCAAGTTTATTAGGCTTTGATAAGTTAGTCTGATTGATTCTTTGAAATGGAAAGCGCATTAGTTACACATATTATAAAGGGTAAAAGCTTAGTTTTATTTTGTATTTTTGGTAAAGAGTACATAGACACATACAGGTATTTTGAGTTCTGCAGCACAACACAGTGCTAGAAGTTATCACTATCGGACAAATTTAAATGAATGTATATGTGCTTAAGAATTGAAAAATCTGTCATCCGTATGAATATACTGTCCACTTGCAATATTTCAGCAGTGCAATCAGCTTAGAGAAGGGGGTGGAAATATTTCTTAAAATATTATTAGATACTTGTTTTTTGGAATAGAGAGAGCCATCACATGTCTACTTAAAAGCAAGTGAAATATTGCTGATTTGAACTCTTGATTAGTGAGAGGAAAGTGGAGGGCTCAGATGGAGTCCACGCAGTACGGAAATGACACAGAAGCGTGAAGGAAACCGTAATTCTGGTAAGGCCAGAACAGTGGAAAAGGACACAACTGCAACCACGATAACTGAGCAAGCTGTGTTGAGATGTAGGTGGAGGGGTGTAATCAAAAGTCTCAAAATCATTTTAGAGTGCTATTTTTAAAAGGGAACACTTTTTGTCATGGTTTGTGGAGTACACACCAGTCTGTCGAAGTGCTAAAAATCAAAACAAGAACAATCTCTGTCAGCATTTGGAAAACTTATCTGCAGTTTCCAAGTGCACCACACCAACTCACTTTATCCATCGCAGCTGTTCCACGCAGGAAAAAGTTCCAGCTCTCAGGGGATATCTGCTCTGCGTGTTTCATGATCTCGCTGCACAGCAGGAAGGAGAAGACGAGCTTGTCTCGCTCAAACAGCGCTCTGCGTCAAAAGAACATTGCGGATATTGAAACGCAAGGTTTAACTAACTTGCTTCTCTCCCTTACCCCTGCTAAGTGGCCTTCTCAGGATTAGTTCTCCACAGGATTATTTACATTTATTGCCACTACTCTCTAATGTAGAAAGAGTGTAATTATTTTTCAGATACACACTATGTTGCAACTGGCAATAAACCTTAAAGAAAACTTTGTGATCAATGGTTTGGTAACAACCAACAAATCTAATAGTGCAAAATGTTAAAAATTACATGCATTTTTCACCACAGCAGCAGAACTAATCATGCAGAGGGTAATTAAAAATTTTCCGATTGAATTATATGCACAGGTGAAAAAAACAAATACTTCCACAAAAATCATAAATTAATCCTAACTTCAAACAGATAAAATCACCATTAGAATTTCCTTTCTAGAATTTATCTTTCACTTTGATACAGTTCAAGTGTTGAATATGGATAAGACCATTTTGTGTTATCTGCCATAACCCAATTTTAAACCCAGTAAGCGTTGCTGCTGTCCAGTTATTCTCGGCTAATGTCTTGTCACCTGATCCTAGCTAACAAGATATTAATACGCAAATAAATAATCTCAACAAATGGGGTTAGTAGTAAGTCCTGTATGTTACTAATCTCATTTTAGGTAAATAACTCACTACATGATATGCAAAGAAAAAAACAAGATGGTAAACAATTATATGAAAAACTGGGGTAGATCAGTTTTTCATATCATCCCAATTAATAAATAAAATATAGGTTAAAAAAAAAAACAACAACAAAAAATGGAGGAAACTACCAGGACAACATGCTGGTAGCATCCCTGTGGTAATGGAGTAAAAACAACTAGTACACAGAATAGGCTAGAAGTAACAAAAAGCAATATGACCTTTTACCTACCTGGAGACATTTTTGTAAATGGCTGCCGTTGTCTCATCTAGCAGGATCTGCAGCCTTTTCTCTAGCTCCTTGGACTTCATGCTGGTCTCAATAGTTGTGTTGAAAAGCTACAAGTGATGAAAATAGATTGTTTATGCTTCATGCTGTCTTGAGCTATTTTGTTACAATTTTTTACTCTGAGTTCCCACTGATGTGAGCTTTAGTTTTAGCTGTTATACGGCCAACCAAAAGTGATTTTGGCTTAGATCTATAAAGAAAGCATAAATATTCCTGCAGTCTTCTCACTTTGAATAATTAAAACTTGAAAAAGGAAGAAAATTGGAACCCGAGAAGAGAGTTATTTTACTGTATAAAATTAGTCCAGAATCCGATTATTATGATTCTTCTGCTGTTATTTTCTCTAGAATGTTCAGTATATCGCAAACTGCATGTTCTCAGTTAACCGACTCAACATGGCTGGCATATTTCCCAAGTTATTTGAAAAACAGTCCAACAGAATAGCACAACAAGTTCTTTCACTGTAAATGTTCCAAATTGACTGTAGAGAAAGTATGGCAACAGGGAAATATCTCTAAAAGTCAGGATGGCTGAAGAAATACTGCTGCTAAGCCATAGAACACCAACAGCTGAATGAGTTTCAAGAAAGCTAAGGTGAAGACCGGAAACCCTCTCAAACTAACAACTTTTTTTTTAAAAAATGTATTTGCTGAACTGAAAAGATGATTGATAAAAGCATTAACAAATAGAGACAAATACCTGGGAATGTGGGAATGTTATATTTAACTTGGTAAATTGCTTTCTCTCCCCCACAGCAAATTGATATAGAAACCTGACCTTGTATTAAGTACATTTTTGTAGAGTTTCTCTAGTAAAAACATCAAAAAACAAACAACAACAAAAAAAACAAATTGCTGAGTTCACAACCCACCTGCTTGAAATACTTCAGGGAGAACTGATACATGGGGTCCACCTCTCCCATATTAGCAACAACAAAATACATCACAGACCCCCTGGTGGCCACTGACCGGTACTTTTCTCTCGCTGCTGAAATCTTTATTTCTGTCTGTTCAGCTTCTGCCAGCCTCTGTTTGATTACTCCTGATGTCACCTGACCAAAAGATTGAATTAACAGGAGCAAAAGTCAGCATCAGAGGATAGTTCAGAGTGAGAGCAAAGAAATCACAAGAAAGAAACAGCTCTCTGTTGTTTTTTTTTTGTGTCTCCGGCTACTAATCTTATTAGCTAACCAAAACAAGGGTGCTACAGGCAGCCGAATCTTATGTCGATAAAAACTTTAACAACAACAAAAAAAGAAAATGTTTTTAAAGGAAAATTGTAAAAAAAAATGTTTGTTTCCCTCCAAAAATTAGCAAGATTCAAAAAAAAGGGGAGAAAAAATAGTAGTCTCTCTTAGGTGTACTTTAGATACTTTTGTAAGCTTGACTCGAGTAACATGGATTTCATGTTAGAAAACTGTAAGTGTTCAAAAGACAGCACCATGTAGCCCCCATCTGCAGGAGACTTAAGCATTTGTTGTTATTCCATCCAGATCGAAAACCTCTCTTTTTTGTCCCAACAAGTCAAGTAGCTATCCCCCATTTGCTTTAAGCTACAGTCTTCTGAATCAATAACAGTTTGTTGGTTAAACACACAAATTCAAAGCTAAGCCCTAGAGAAAGAAAAGTCAGACAAAGCCAATGCCACCAAAAAAAGGAATGTAAATAGTTAAACAAACTCATGATATTTCAAATTAAACTATTCTTCTACAACCAGATGCAACCAAGAAAGAATGGACAAAGCTAATTTTATATAT
This sequence comes from Nautilus pompilius, assembly GCA_018389105.1. NCBI lineage: Eukaryota > Metazoa > Mollusca > Cephalopoda > Nautilida > Nautilidae > Nautilus > Nautilus pompilius. Next base: position 112,996 of record JACATO010000640.1, on the reverse strand, counting down.
TAAAATAGAAAATTACTGTCAATTTGTTATCAGAGGATCTCTCTCTCTCTCTCTCTCTATCCATCTCCCCACCCCCCACAGACAGACAGATAGAGGACTGGTTATAATTTTGAATCCGCCACACAAAATTGGAATAAAAATATTTCTGAAGGATTTTACTCTTTCTTCCGAAAACTTTAATTAATTTCAAGTTAGACTACATGTGACAAAACCACATTTTAATCTAGATGGAGCCACTTGAGACTTGGTAATACTTGTATCTCCTATCAGGCATTAACTTTACAGAGAGTGTTTCTCTGTTTCTGCCCTACAAGGTCCCAGAGTGGGGCTTATTTTTGCCAAGTGTGTTTTTTTTACTATGTCAAGTTATCTTTAATTGGGCTGACCGTGGTGGGGCCTTCATAGGACTACCTAAAATCTGTTATGCACACTCCCTTTTTCTTGTATAATCTTGCAATGTGTTTATAGTTGTTGTCCTGATGATATTCAAAAACTAAATTTGTTATTAGGTAGCAACCACTAGGCATTCATTGCCAAACACATTAAGATGTGGTGACATCACTGGCTTTAAATTCCACCAAAGTACCTGTAAATCCGGCTGACAAACAAGCAAACACACATATGACCCTTTCTGAATAGCCCTACTACTGACTGAAACACCATGTGCACCCTACATTGTATTTATCTCAAGGGACTGGGCATTAAGTTCCGCCATTTACGGAATCGTACTTTCATCTTTCTTAGGAATCCTGCCCTTATAAGAGACTTTGTCCACATAAAGATGCAAACCCCAGATATTTTAAGTTGTCGCTGCAAAATTTCTTTGAGTAGGAGCTTGCTTGTGTACAGCTGTTACCCAAGCTCAGTCACAGTTCTGCTCATGTGGTATTTTCCGTCTGACTATAATATCTACAGGGAAATCTTATATAAGCCTGATTTATATCCTTCCATTTACATAGGATTTACCTGATCGTAAATTGTCTGGTAAATAAGAGCAGCCCCAAATGTCACATTGCAGGTTCATAACCACACTGATTTCCTTGATAATGATCACTACCTAACTATTCACATATACATGTGTTTAGCAGTTTATGGTGTTTAACAAATGGAATGTTTTTCCATTGATGCACAATAGGCATTTGAGGGACTTTCTGGTAGTAAATTCAGACTTATGATCAGTAATTTTAACCAATACAATGAAGCAATCCATTATTCCTTGCAAAAGGCTGTTTATGATTAAAAAAAAGAAATCATACACAAAATCTTTAAAATAAATATGCACGTGTGCAACAGACACATACACCTACACAAACACGCACATATATACACATACACATGTATGCAAGAATACGCACACTAACCTGCACATTTCAGTGAACTGAACATCACAAAAATGGTGAAATACGAACAAAGCCATTTAAAAACCAAACAAGCTGCGGTGACACAAAGATCAGAAGCAGACAGTTTTGTGATATTATTATTTCTATCAAACTTAGTTCTACTGGAGGTAATTTCTTTTGTAAAACTCAGGCTATTAAAAAAAGAAGAATTCCAACTGTCATAAGCTGATCTCCAATGGCTACAGACTAATATCATTTGTGCAGAAACTTTATCTGGCAGCAGACACTGGATAGAACTGCATTAAAAAAAATTATTTACAGTCATCAAAATCTTTTATTTTTCATTCTGATACTTAACAGAGATAAGACATCTGGTATTTTAATCCAGCAAGGCTTGTAACCTACAGCTGGCAGAAAATGTAACTACAAAAGTTGACATCTGCTCATTGTTGAAAATGTACACTGCATCTCCACTAAAAGACAGAATAAAAACACTTACTGTCTCGCTTGTAAGATGATATCTATGTACATTGTCTTCAAAAGCTAGGCAACAACAACAACAAATCTTATTTTCAAAATAGTTAAAGTTTTATTCAGCAAGCAATGCTACACATGGGCAGCTTTACTTGTTTGGCAAATTTTCTGAGGTGGAGAATGGTAGAATGGAGACTACACAGTCAAAGACTCAGGTAATGGAGTGACTAAATGTGAACAGAAATATAGTTCCTCGGTTATGGAAACAATCTGAAATGCATGGAGATATTGTCCAAAGACCAGTTAAAAGTTTACAAAACCCAAGCAGGTGATTACTATCCCACCTTTGGCTCATTAAAGTAGAATTCCAACACCAACTCTACTACTGCAAAGAGGTAGAGGAATGAGATGAGGATGGATTCTTCAGTTTAATGGATGATAATGCCCATCCACAAAGGGCATGTGTAATCAAACACTTTTGTTTGTTGTTTAAATTTTGAAAATCAGTGTAACATTAATAAAAAATTTTAGAATACACCTACCTTTGATTCATTCAGTGTGTTGATCAGCTCTTCATTATCCAGGATGTTCCCTTTAGATTCAAACAACAACTTGAGGATGCGCAGTTCAATTGCCTTGAGTTGGTTTCTGTCGGCATTAATCCGAACAATCAGCTGGTTTCTCTGTGACTCCAGATCTGGGCGCTCTAGTCGCACCACATCACTGTGACAACAAAGGAAAAGAGAGAGAGAGAGCACACAATCATGCTTCAACAACAACAGAATGAAAAACAAATGCCTTCACAGCAATGACTAATAGAGTGACATAGAAAATGTGATAATGCATAATATTTATAGCACCAGCCATTGAGTACTACTGTCTTGTGTGTAGTTAACCTATTTCGGAAAGTTCCATTTCATTATAGATGAAAAAAAAAACAACAAAAAACAAGTGGCAGTGATTTATTTAAAAGGTCAGCTGAAAAAAAAATTTAAATATCAAACAATGTTTTGTGTGTGTGTGTGTGTGTGTGTGGGAGAGAGAGAGAGAGGAGAATATGAGAGATGTTTTTAAACTGTAGATAAAGACATCAATGAAATTCCTGAGAAGTGGATGTGTGGTCAAGGAAGTCACACCTGAGATGATGATGGCAGATCAGCTGGAATGCCTTTCATAGCATCATGGTGAGACTAAACGAGTGTTCAAGGATGTGGCCACTCTGGATCTGGTGCCATTTAAATATGACACCCTGCCTGGATTGCCATTCCTTTCCGGACAAAGGAGTGGCAAAATGATCCTTTTGGATCCTATACCTAGAAGAATTCATGAAACTGTAGATGGGAAAACCGTGTCTTTCACGGTTATCTATAGGGAACAACTGGCGCCACCGCCATACTGTTTCCTATGCAAAGCAAATGGGCACACACCAAACAGCTGCCCAAAGAACACCGGCTTAGCAGAATCTGCATAAGAGAAGAAAGAAGAAACAAGAAAACCAGATCCTCCAATCAAGATCATTAATATCGATGAGGAGGACTCTGAGGAAAACCCTCAGCCTCAAGACCAGGAGCCAGAAAAAGTAGACCTCAAAAATCCTGAGGATCTACCTTATATCCTTCCAAGACTAAGAAATAAGAGGAAGAAGGGATTTAAACGATCCAACAAAGAGTCCACTCCTTCCTCTCCACCAAAATCTAAGGAGAGAAAGACTGCTGAGATGCCTAGAGACAGTTCTCTAGAAGCACCTTACAAAAAACTTCTCCAAACTGTCAATGCCGCTCCCCAATCTGAGACTCAGGGGGCTGCAACCATGGAAGTGCCCACCTAAATCAAGCACTTCCATTTTGACAGATTTTTCGGTTTCGACCTCAGTTAAGTCCCTTGGACAAAGAGCTTGATTAAGCGATTATGGTACGACGCATGGAATTCTTATCCCTGAATTTAAGAGGGATAAAATTCAAAAAAACATTGGAGTGATTTCATAGATCACCTAGAAACCACACAACAAAATAATATCATTTGCATGCAAGAATTACACCTACAAAACTGCACAGAGGTAGATAGATACTTTAACAATTGGACCGGAAAAATTCTTACTAGCTTAGATCCGTTAGGCCGTAAGAAAAAGGAGTAGCTCTCCTATTCCACCATAGCTTAAATATACAAATAGAACACTCTTATAGTGATAATAACGGTCATATTATCCTAGCCACATATCAAAATGAGCTCCAAAGAAAAGTGATGATTGTTTCGGTTTACGCTCCTACCGTCGCGAAGGAACGTACAGCCTTCTTTCAGAACTTCAATGATACGTTAGAACAGGAACTTAGGTCACACCCTGCAGATGACGTACTCATCTTAGGAGATTTCAACTGTGTCCACTCCCATGACCTAGATAGGCAGGGCCCAGACATAAAAAGTAGGACGCATCTGATCGGAGAGTTGCAGCTGCAAACCATGTGTTCACAATTTGGCCTGGTCGATGTGTTTAGATATAAACACCCTAATGTCAAATCATACACTCACTATAGCAGTAAATATCAAGTAGCTACTAGAATAGATAGAGTGTATGTTTCTAAACATATAGTTAGGCAGCTCCAAGACGTTTCGCACAACATTGTCGCGTGGAGCAACCACTCACAGGTCAAGGCTAGCTTCCTCATCCGCGAAGATGCCAGGGGCCCCGGACTCTGGAAACTCAACAACACTATTCTGACGGAGTCGGAGTATGTTGAGAGGGTTCAGAGGTTCTGAGAGGACTGGCAGTCCCGCAGAGATGAGTTTGAGGACCCCCTGGAGTGGTGGGACATAGGCAAGTTTAAGATGAAGGAATTAAGTCTTAGATATTGTCAGGCAAAGAAGGCTTATCAAGAATACTTAGAAAACCAACTGAAACTAGAATTAAAATTAGAAATAAAAAAGGCCATGTTAGGAATAGACAACAGCAGTAGAATCAAAGCCATCCAAAACAAGTTAGCAAAAACACAATTAAACAAAACAGAAGGCGCTAGAATTAGGGCCCGAGTACCGGCCATGAACGGTGAGGGCAATAGAATGTCTTTCTGTGGTTTAGAGAAATCTAAGGCAGAAAGGAAAGCCGTAAACAGACTTAAAGCTAAAGACGGCCGTGTCTTAACTGACATTGATGATACCATTCAGGAAGAGACTCAGTACTATAGCGAACTCTACACTAGAGAAGACACTTGTCCTAAAGCTCAGGACAGCATCCTGGCGTGTCTAGAAGATAAACTAGACCCCCTAGATGCCGAGTCTTGTGATGGACCCTTAACTCTTTCAGAAATAAAAGAAGCCATTAGGGCTTTAAATAAAGACAAATCTCCGGGGGATGACGGCCTTACGCCCGAATTCTATAAGAGATTTGAATATCTCATAGCAGGAGACTTGATGATGATCGCGAACATCGCATATAGTAAAGGGGTTCTTTCAGAAAGCCAGCGTACTGCCACTGTCGTCTCCTAAATAGCGACTATAAAATCATAACTAAGGCATTAGCAAACAGGCTAGCCAAAGTTATGGATAAAATTATAAGTGCTGATCAGACCTGTTCAGTTCCAGGAAGAAGTATAACTAATACTCTTCAACTGTTCAGAGAAATCACATCTAAGCTAGACACGGAAAATTCCATAGGTATAATGCTAGCATTAGACCAGAAAAAAGCATTTGATAGAGTAGACTGGAATTTTCTCGATAAGATTCTTAAAGCCCTCGGTTTCGTGGAGTACTTTATCAATTTTGTTAGATTATTTCAGTCCAACATAAAATCACAAATATTTCAAAATGGCTACCTCTCAGCCTCCTTCTACCCGACAAGAGGTATCAGGCAGGGGTGCCCCCTAAGCGCCATGCTGTATGTCTTAACAGCGGAACCACTGGCCACATTAATATGGAAAACACCTACAATACAAGGTATCAAAGATATAAAAATCCACCAGTACGCGGATGACACCACCCTACTGTTGAAGAATGCGGCCAGTTTGGAAGCGGCTTTCAAAGCTCTTGAGACCTATGAAAAGGCCTCGGGGGCCAAAGTCAACCGCAAAAAAACAAAGGCAGCATGGCTGGGGGGAAAACAACAACCCCTCCAACACTACAACATAGAATGGGTAGAAGATCAAATCAAACTCTTAGGTATCTATTTCCCTACTAACAACAGCACTAATACCCATAAAGATAACTGGAACCCAGCGATTAATAAAATAAAAGCTTTACTAACCGCATGGACCTCCCTCAACCTTTCCTACTTTACAAAAACTCAATTAATTAATACATATCTAGCTCCTAAACTCTTTTACAAATCTAAAATTCTAGGGATGCCAGCGTGGGTGCGTACCGCCATCGATGCCAAACTCGATCGGTTTCTCTGGCAAGGGCACAAACACCTGGCAAATAAAAAAGTAATTAGACTCCCCCGAAACCAAGGAGGGTTAAATCTCATAAATTAGAGAGCAAAATAGGTGCTCAACAAATCTTAAACGTAATAGACATCATAAGGAACGTAGATAGCCAACCAAGATGGCAAAAACTATTTCTCAACAGACTAGCAGAGGCATATAACATCCCTGATGGCATGCATGTCCTCACTAAAAAACTAAAACTATACAGATCACAAGGAAAAATACTAACTGACTACCACACAACACTAATAAATAATTGGATAAAAAGCAACATTAGCATAGGAACAAACAATCAGGTAAGCTTAGGTGCAAACCAAGTTGATCTGGACAAATTAACCCAACGGGATATACATCTCTTCCTGTCTTCACGACCTGTCGAGGAACCGGATTACAGGGGGGGGGTGGGAAAGTTCTTTAGATTCAGGAACGCTTCCATGGGATAGAATTTGGAAAAGTTCTGTTAATCAACTCGTGGATGGATATTCCTCTGACATACATTGGAAAATACTAAGGAATGTTCTCCCGACGAGAGAGAACAAACACAAATGGAAACTAATAAAGTCACCAAAATGTCTCAAATGTCCAGAGACGGATGAAACGGCGCTACACTGCATATTTTCATGTCCGGTGAACATAGAACTGTGGTGTCTAGTCCGAGATTTGATCTTCCAAATCAAAAGTCCCCAGAAAGAACTACTTCTTTCTGGCGCATCTTTGGATTTAACAACAGAACTAAAAAGGACTGCTTGTCTAACTTCCTGGTCTTTACCGCACAGTGGATCGCTTGGGGTAGCCGGAAGGCTTTAGAGAGCAGTCACCTCACCTCAACTAAAAAACTCTTTCAAAAATCACGTAACCCAGTGGTTACAACAGAAATATGCAGTCATGCAATCTAGTGTCAGTGACAGAGCGCATTTCTCGTCCATCTGGTTGATTAATAGTGCTTTAGGCCATATTGACATCAACAACAAACTAAAAACATTCTCAAACACTTCTAATCTATCCACACCTACCTTAGATCAGCCCCCATGCGTCAATCTCCTCTTCCTTCCTTCTTAATTAACTTTTATTGACTCATGTATTATATATATCTTTACCTTTTTTTCTTCTTCCCATATACTACGTGACCAGCCAACGGTGAAGTTTTAGTGTTGTAATCTTATGATTATTACGATCTTCAACAGGTGAACTGCCATCATATGGTAAAGACTTATAACTCCTTCTTCATATATACATATTTTTGTATATATTCTTACTTGTGCCTTACTAATCCGGAAACGGAATTCATACACAAGGGACCTCGGAGATTATCTCCAACCCTTATCTAAATATGACTTACTCCAGCCCCCTCCCCTTCTCTTTCAAGCGTAAGCCTCTATTTATTTATAAATTCTCCAACCCAATTCATTACCCCATGTAAATGGACTAACCATGAGTCTGCTTTCGTTTACCTAAAAACAAACCCCAGTCCCAGCAACGCACACAGGACAACAATATTAACAACTTTGCGCGATGTGGAACTGGGCACCTGGTCACTGTGATGAAAATCACCACAGTAACTGTGCTACTTCCCAACACATATCACAGCGAGGGTACCTCTGGTCCCCCTATGTGGGAGGTGAGCTGATTTATTTCAGCTCATCACGAATCATCATCCCGGGAACCTCAATGGTTCCCCGACGTGGGAGGACTGGATGAAAAATAATGGGAAACGGAGGGAGAACATGTCTCCATCCATTTTACAAACAATAAAAATAGAGTCCTACACGTGTTCCCGAATCCGTCTTGGATTTTACAAAAATAAATTGTGGCCCAAACTTTCCCTCCTCAGAACAAGGACATACAGAGAGAAAACTCTGTTCTAGAGAGTCCAGCCAGGATAAACCTACCCCTCCTGCGGGCAATACGAAGGAGTTTGGGTAGCCCGCTGCTCTTGCTAGGTTGAGGTACATTCTAAAAAAAAACATAGGCCGAAATAAGACCTCACTTATAAACAGCTGAGACGGCCGGTCGTGGAACCGATCCAGCTACACCTACATACATATGCAACTTCACATACACACCCCTAAACACGCACAACACCAAAAAAAAAAAAAAGATTTGCCATAACCAGCCAGAGATCTTCAAATTCACCATCTGAGGCTGGTGGTTTACTTTAGCAAACCATAAGCTATGTGAAAAAAAGAGCCTAAAATCCAAGATAAGATATGATGCTAAAACACACTGGACTGGACCAACTGAATGACAGGTGCTCATGTACAGGATTAAAAGGAAATTTCTTGGTTAGCAAGGACCAATGGTCATAGAGCTGCAGACATTGGCCCAAAAGTGCCAGCAGATATTTCTCTAACATGAAAGAACCAAATTTCATATTATCAGTGTCAAACAACCACATCAAAACCATTTTCATAACTTTGACACAGTGTCAAGATTACCATGCCACACAAACAGATCCAGTGAGGCAGAAGAAGTGTTAATGCTTGATGTGTTAACAAGTTTCAACACACCTTATAAACACGTAAAGGACATCTCAGTGGCCATACCAAAAGCTTGACTATCTAGCAGAATCTAAGATGGCCAGGACAGTACTCCCATTATTAAACAGCTGCTCTTTCTGACTTGGAAAGAACAACATTCAACTTCTGTCTGCACATCTTACCTGAGGATCTGATCTTCCAGGCCAGACTTTATGACTGTAAAATTAATGATTGTCACTTTGATGCATACTTCTGGTAGGTAGTGTGGATTAGACATCTTGCTGGTCATGTAAAAGCGAAAATTACGATCATAGTCGATGTCATTGTCCCCTAGTCGGATTAGAAGACGTCCACCCTGAAAGAAAAAAACATTAAAAGCATTATACCATTTTTTCCAAGAGCATTGAAAATTATGTATAGTTTTTTGATTTTGTTTTCATTTTAGATTTGTAGGATGGCACTACTCTTGTTCTCTTCTAACCAACTCTCCACCGGATCTTCTGCTTCCTCCTCCACTGAGTCCTCTAGATTCCCCACTCTGTCTTCCAACAACCCCCCCCATAAAAGATGGCTGTATTGGTTCTCTCTCTGTGTACACACTCAGGACAGTTCTTCAGCTAGCTACCTTACAGTTTCCCACATGGTTAAAAAATAGATTCCCTTGGTTAGTGGTAAATGAACACAAAAAGAAAGAGTTTGAATTTACAAGTTATGGGGTAGCTTTGAAGCAAAAATCTTATCAGATGAATGTAAAACAACACGAATAAGGTAAGAAAGTGCCTGTTTATATACTGTCAAAGTGGAGAGAGTAGAGAATGAAAATATTCACAAATTAGTTTTTATAAACTTTGAGTAGTCTTTTCAAAAAATCCAACTACCATTTTTATATCTGCAGCAAAAAACAACTGTAATTTAATTTATAAACATTCATTTGAGAAAACTATATTATTGTAATAAAAACCTAAAAAAATTGAAAAGCTATTGTGAATTTTATATATTTTAGCTTTGCAGAGCAAATCATGCATTACGATTAGCTGTAGTGCAGTTGGAGTGGTGGGATACTGTTAAAGAATATAAACTGAACATATAGTTATTTGTAAAAGCCTACTATGGATATGAATTTCACCAAATTTCACCTGCATGAATGTCTGTTTAAGGAGGATGGGCTCTAAGGCTGGGTCCAGAGATTCCCCAATATCCTCCAGCAGTATGGGCATTCCAAGTCTGATGCCATTTTCTAATGTTCTGAGAAAACCTCCATCAGTCAGCTTGATTATCTTCAAACCATTCTTAATTTCCTTGTTGCGGATCCATCGATTGGCCTGAAGCAATCATAAAATAATTTTATTTATCAGTATACTTTAGTTTTAGGATAAACTATAAAGTTCCCAAGGGGCTACAACAATAGTTTAGTTATTGATACTGGTTAAGTGGAAACTCACTTGCTCCTGAGGATCAATCATCAATGGCCATCGGTAACCTTTGGTGACAAGCACAGCATTTTCTGTAGAAACTTGATCCCTGGGAAGTCCATCGGTGTTCCACTGCCTGATTTCAAAGGGGTCTGCAAGCACATTGACGAGTGTTATTCCACTAGTGACAGGAATCTCCAGCTCCTGACAGTGAGTGGTCCATCTCTGCACCAACTCTTTCCGGTAGACACTGGTAAATGCACCATAGTATGCAACACAGGCTGCAGCAACAAATACATCACCTACTACATTGCTCAGTTGAACATTGAATTCCTGCAGAAAATAATGTTATAAAGCTGAGAAACAAGTTCCACCCCTGGCAGCTCTCCATAACAAAATAAACAACATCTCTTCTTCTTAACTTTCAATCAGAAGTGTATGGAGACAGGCAGAAATTCCTATCTGCCAATAACTAAGGAAACATTCTCAGAATGCAGTGTATGAAAGTTGATTCCACCTACCAAACATAGGCATTGTTCTTTCTTTGTTTTAAATTGCAATTACTGCCATGGTTGTAGCATCCAGAATTTGCATCATCAACTCTAGTGCATTTTTCTTTGACAGAAGACTTTGGAATTCAATAAAAATTTGTAGTCTTTTCACAGAAACGCATTGCAGGAATGTCTTCTTAGTTATAAACAGACAGAAACTCACATCAGATTCCACAGACTTCTACTTTACACCTGCTGCTTTCTCCTAGCCACGTGGTTTCTCGTGCGAACCTTACTTTGATGTTTTCCTGCCACCGTCCCTGCTCATCAGCCAGAGCTGTGGTCAGCTTTGCTGCTCGTTTCAGACGTGCTGCTGTTGTCGATATCTGCCGCTCCAGCTTCTGCTTCTCAGCCAAGCTTTTGTCATAGGTTCTTTGCAGCTCATAAATCTGATCCTCAACGTCGGCCAGCTGATCCTGCTTCTCTTTCAACATTTTCATCACATCGTCCAACTCTTCCTGAGCCTTGGCCAGTCTAGAAGGGAATACACGTTCAGCAAACAAATTAAAAAAACAAACAAACAGAAACCCATCTGAATGAGTTTCCTTTGGCTGAAATGACAGTATTCACCCCACCTATTATCGTTTTCTATTAGCATGAATGCTAAATAATGAAAGGCTCCTTGTTAACAGATTACCCAGGTTACCAAGACAATGTTCCTGCATTTCCAAATAAAAGGTTACTTTGGCACAAATGGCCTTCAATTTCTTGTTTAGCGAGTGATAAACCAGAGTAACCCTCCAAAAAGGACTGGTACAGAGAGGATGTAATATCAGCAAAATGTTACACCAAGCCCAGGTGAGAAGTGAACTTAATGTGATATCAGGTGATCGGCCTGCTCCTTATAACATTGAATTAGGCCTTTATCTCCCCATCATGTATTCACCGGGTCTAATGACAGGCTTCCAGAGATACTTTTTTAACAGGTCCAGGTTGTATAATAAAGATAAAGATAAGCATTTCCCTGCCACCTCTGAAAACAAAAAGAAAGAAATTTACCTCTTTCGTTTTGGCTCCACTGTACGGTAAACTTTAGCATAGAGGTCCACTGCCCTGACCCACATGCACAGAGATCGACAGGCCTGTGGAATGGAAGGAAATAACATCAGCAACAGACATGCACACAAAAAAAAATCCCTCTAAAAATACCTTACATATTCACTGGCCTGACCAGAATTAAGGATTTTTGTTTTCTATAACTCCCCTTTTAAAATCTGAGAGTGATGCAGGAATAATTAGCTCCCCTTTTAAAGTCTGAGAGTGAAACAAAAAGGATGCTATGATATCACAAAAGATGAGCCACTGATTCTAGTGACTGGGAAGTTCTGAATTTTGTTTTATATCTGAGGCGAGGTAAATAAATATTTCTTTGGCTATAAACAGAAGTTAAAAATAAATTCACATGGCAAGGAATAATCAGCTAAATCCCTAAAAATGGATTAAAAGAATTTAACAGAGCTTTTCTGATTGCCTTAAAGATGATTTAAAAATTTAGCAATTAAGCAACTGGGAAAAGCTTGAATGGGGCCTTTGCTTTAATGAATCCAAGGAAGCATTAACCAGGAGAAAATCTCTATGATAATGGACAATCAAACAAATCCATAGAATCATCACAAGAAAAGAAATTCCTTTTGATGATAAATAGCCAAGTGAGGTTATGAAGACATTAAGAGAAAGAAAAGGACCTTTGATACTTTCTCCACAATCTCAGGCTGAAACTTGGGATTGTCGATGTATTTTTTCAGCTTTTTAAGAATGTTCTCAGGAATGTTGTCTTTGTTGTATTCATAGAGTCGTTTGAGGAAATTTGGGTCTCCAAGTAATCCTTTTGCAGCTGGCCAGTCAGTTCTGAGAGAAAACAAGCAATTTATCTATGCAATTAAATATATATAATAGGCAGGCTTCATACACTGGAGGGAAGATAAGTTCTGGAAAACTCTCGAAAGTTTGTGTTATAATTATCCTATGTGTAAAATTCAACACATTTAATTCCACATCATGAACTATTTATATATTATTCACAGTGCGCACATGGCCGTGTTAACTTGGGTTTTATCATATCTACAAACTGAACATTCCACTGTTCTTTCAGCCATTCTTTTTGCATATCCTATGCCAACCTTTAGAGCAGTTTTTGTTTATCCAGTCTCTGTATCCAACATCTTTAAGCCAGTTCTTATTTAAACACACCCCCTTTTTTATAGGTGGTATGATTTTTCTTTCTTGTAGTGCACTAAAATCTCTTCATAACGAAACTTCCAATTACACACAAAAGCATGAGTTGGGCCCATGAGACTGGAGACAGAAACAACGACTGCTCTGGATTAGATGGTGGCACGCATAAATATTACAGGAAGTAGATTTCAAAAGCAGTAAAAATTCGATTGGTATTAAAGCTAGAAATTCTTAGAAGAAAGAAAAACACATACACAATACTATGCTATCACAGGTGAGATTAAAGCTGATTGTACAAACAATGTTGAAAATGAAATGGAGAGAAAAGAGAGCCCAGCTTTTGTGGTAAGGGCAGGAGACTTCCTGATGGGTTGTGAAGATTGAAACCATAAAATGAAAAGAGAACAATTTTTCTGGTATTTTCTTTGTTTAAAAAATGGAAACTTTGAAATGCATATTTTAACCACTCACTACTCACTGGTAAAGACCTTTTTCCTGCATTCAAAAATGTTCCAACTACTTGAAGTAATTTACTAATGAAAATGTGTTACAAGTTCCATTAAGATGCCTGAGTGAATTTGTTCCCATTATTTTTTTCAAGTTTGCCATTATATATGTGTGTGTGTGTGCAGATTTTTCTCATATACATTTAGATTGTGAAATGCATAAATAACAAAAACAACAAACAACCAACTTGTTCTATTCATGAATCCTTGGCTCATCCACATTCTCTTTGTGCTGAGCAGCCCCCCCCCCTGGATAATGGGATATTAGGGATGTTTCCAGCATATGGAGTATGCTGGACAACTTTAAGTACTGATTTCCCCAATTAGATGATCACAGATGAATGGATGGATCCTATATTCCAATGTGGCTGGCATTTCAAAATATGGTTTAAAACAAAACAAAAACCGTGATTAAATTTTAAGTGAATTATTATGCGTTAAAACTAATATTGTCTATCAGTTCACATGCTAAGTTCTTGGGGATCAAAATGAACCAGTCAGCAAAAAGGCTTACAAACAAACAACCAGTGGGGGGGGGGGGGTGAATGATGGGGACAACACAGATCTAAGTTTGAGGAGAATATACGGACAGGAATTTTCAAAATAATTAGGGTCTCAAAACACTGGCAGCAGAACATTCTTTTAATTAGCTATAATTAATGTCTTGTGTGGGTGGTCATACTGCTGTAGATCTGGGTTAGTCCCTCGTCAGGGCCTGCAGCATGGGTTTTCCTTGCTCCCTTCCCCCTTCTCCATACCAGTCTGACAGTGGGGGTTGGGGGGGGGGGAGGGGGTCAGACCCCTTGTGCAACTGTGGCGATTGGTTACAACAGCAGAACTGTGCCGGTTTTTGCCCTTTGCTGATTCAATTGCTAGAATAAGTCTCATCTTATAAACTGGCTGCTGAAGCATCAGCTTGGCTTGGTGTCAGAGAAGTATCCTTTAGCCACGGGATTACAGGTGAATGAAGCGAGTAAGTAACCATGGCCCGTGTTGAAAATGCTGAGCAAACAAAGCATTTTTCTCTCTGCCCCCACCAGGGATCTTGTATAGGGTGCGCACACTACTTCCTGCCCTGTAAAATCTATAAAGTAAACTAAACTACAGGAGGTCTTTGTCCAAAACTTTATCAAAATACTCGAACTAACAAACAAACAAAAGAAAAATGTTTTGTAGTACATTTCTTAAGCTAACTGATCCACGTGTGAATCTATGACTGCGACAGACTTACCTAGATCCCATAAGAATGCACACAGCTTCCATGACGGTCTGTACCAGCTCTGGAGGGTTTGTAAAAACCCTGACTTCAGAGATGTCACTTTTGTCTAGGGCATCCAGAGCCTGAATAATAAAAAAAAAATAGTTTTTTCTTTCTTTCCCCCCCAATTATTGGATTTTCTGGGTAATAGGAATGTCTCAATTTTGAGAAAATTAAAGTTCACTCATTGAAGCTCTGATTAAAGAAATAGTGTATTGATTTTCATATAAACTCGTTAATATTTAATTGTTTCATCAGTTATGAGCTCAAATTAAAGACAAAAAATTATCAGTAAAATAAATTTAGTAATGATAATGTTATATAGTCTGAATAATAAAAGTTTTTCTCTCTACAGACATGAATAAATAGAGTAATGTCCCTTATGGTTGTCTGAAAAAAAATTCTAATTTATTTCCAAAAGATAAATAAAATGATGAAGAAAATCGCAACACTAGGTATCTATTGGTAAGGTGGGTCTGGTGTGATGGTGGCCTGCGAGAGACTGACTTAGATAGATAGCATGGTTTCTTCTGTACCAGTCTGTCAGCATGGGTTTGCTCCCCTAGTTAAACAAGATTTGTGTGCGTGTGTGTGTGTGCTGCAGCAATGAGATTCTCTAGAGCAAACATCACTCAGTTTCAAAGGTATCCCCCTGACCAGCCAGCAGAAGACCAAGATAACATTTTAGACAAGCTAATCAAATTGAGTCTCAAGGACTGTGAACGCTTGCTTGAATTTATATTACCTTTACTGGATTAAATTGGAGATGATAGGACTGTGGGATTCTTTTCTCCATAAATAAAAAAAAAATTTTTTAACAGGTAAAAAATGGGAATCTAATTTAATGACAAGCAAATATATTTCTTTAAATATATTTTAAGCTTGAGCTGGGTCTCGATTTAGTATGGCTATTTTGAATTTGTCCTCTTCAAGTCTAGTTCCTTGGTAGTTAATTTGATTTGAAGAGAGTGAGGCTCAGAGTTAAAAGTATCAGTGTACAAGCCAAAATATGTGTTGTTATCTAATGATAGGCTACATAAAAATAGAAAAAAAGTATTAAAATAAGATTGAGCAAATGTGGCATTTTTCTTTTGCCCTCCACTGGAAAATTAAAAGCTTGCATGCACAATCAGATGTTAAATATTAATAGAAATAATTTTAAAAATGATCTATAAATGATCCAAAGTAACAGCTCAGATGATGCATGGCCGGGTCGAGTGGTAGTGGCACGAAAGACAGATATACTGTATGTGACAACAGACTGAACAAACAACAAGAATTGAAACTCTTATAGTGGAAAAAGAGCTAAAACCACCTTTGGTAGACCACAACACAGTGAGGAAGAAAAAAACTAATTCGTAAATGTCACCCCCAACACACAAAACACATCACCAGCAATAAAAATCGAAAACGTATAACCAAACTCATATTTCCAACAACAAAAAAAAAACAAATGAAATAATTCTGTGTATGCAAGAGGAGAGGGAGGGTGATGCTGTGTTCCCTGATAAGACCCTTGATGAGAACAAAAAAGGTCATAACTGGAGATGGGCAGCAGCTTTTGTATATTATAAAATCGCATTTGCATACGGAGAAGATACTAAGAATGTTGAGGTGAAATTAAAAGGTGGATATCATCCAGAAATTAGTACACAATAAAGTGAAACATTAAAATGGTGGCAAATCTAGAGTAAAATCAGAGTATGACTCAATTAGGCTGATTTTGCCCTTTAGGAATTCCCTATCTTTTTCTTTTTTTTAAAAAGAATCTGATTTTCCAGGAGTTTTTAAAGTACTAGATGGAATCCCCTAAAGTTTTAGAGCAAGGGGATTTTTTGGCACCCCTTTCTGCCTGCAAGTTAACCCTCTGGACCATGGTCTATCAACCAAGGCTAGTAAATGAAAAAAATAGGCCACTGTTGGTTCAAGAGCCTTGCTGAATGCTATAACATCCTGGTAACCAGGCATGGTCTTCTTTCTGCTAACTCCAAAAGTGTCGCCTCCAAAGGGTTAATCCTGATCATAAGAAATGCCTATCGGCTGTTGTATTTCCCAAAGTATAAGCCAACTGCAAGGGTTCAGGAAGGGATAAAACAAACAAGAAAAAGTATCCGAGGTAAAGCGACGATGTGACATCTTTCGACTGAACTAGGAATCACAAACAAATGGAAATAAGAGGAACCAGCACGCACTTTAATAGCAGCCTCTAGTGCAGGCATAGCTTCATCCAGGTCCCTCTGTGCATCATCAGCAATAGCCTGTGTTTCGTCAGCCTTGATCTTGGCCACAGCCTCATCTGCAAGCACAGTTTCTCTCACCTGGAATAAACAAGGTTCATACAGTAAGACTCGAACAACGGATGGTGGTTGCAGCATGCACTGTTAATACTAAACCCTGAGATGTACAGGGATGAAAGAACAGACAAAAACAAACACTGTTCACCCTCCCTGAGAAACTATTTGGAATTATCAGCCTTTTTACTGTCAACTTAATCTTCTTTGGAAAATAAATTTCAAAGACCCCCGAAAAAAAAAAATGTCTAAAATGAAAACAGCTGTAAATCTGATCCTTGCGTGATTCCCGCGGCGCCAGGGCAGAGATAAGCCAGCATTTCGCTCATATAAATGCATAGTACAAGAAAAAATAGAACTACCCACAAGCATTGAATCCCCACAGAAAATAACCTTTTTTTCCTTACCCCTCAACAACATAAAAAAAAAAACTATCCCCTGCCCTCCTTGCTTTCTTCACCTGGCGGAACCCGCACACTGACCTTATCAGCTTTCTCCTGGTCAACCACCAGCCTTTCCATCAACCCGTTGGTGCTTTCCGACTTCTTCTTCAGTTCTGGTTCCAGAGCGACCAGCTCATGCTTCATCTTGTCTACAAGTTCGTTTGTCTCCTGGATTTTAATCAACCCATTCTGAACGCGATCCCGAGAATCCTTGACTGATCTGGAACGAAGGAAGGTTACATATTTTTACTTTTTTTAATTTCCAGGCCCTTGTGAGAGACACCATGCATCTGTTCACAATGCAGTTCACGTCCAAATTATCTGAGCTTAATCAGGCTCTAAACAAGGCAGCAAACTCCAGCCGATTGCCTGATTACCGAGAAAAACAAGAGAACTGTTTTGGGATTTTCCACCACCTTATTAAAAAGGACAGATGGAGCAAGGTGGGGTAAAGGGATGCATGGCCAACATAGAGTGGTCAGTGCACTGAACTAGGAGAAAATAGAGAAACCAAATTAAGCCCTTTCTAGCGAGCTGATACAGAAGAGCAACAAACACCACACACTACAACTGGCTAGATACAAATTAATCAAGGGTTGAACCATAAACGATGAGTGGACCATAGTAATATGCAACCATCTTTAACTCTCTCTCTAAAGATTACAAAAGCCTTTTGTAAATGATACAGGTTGAAACAATCAGACACTATTGTAAAATAATTGGCTTTTATTATTAAGCAGTACTTGGCAGATCGAAGTAGATGTTCAACAGCAAAATATTGAGTCAAGAAAAAATGCTTGATGTGCGCTAATCTGTACAGCTGTCTGTGCTTGTGTGTGTGGCACCAGCAATATGCGGATCATCACCGCGTGTTGAAAAGAAGTGGCAGTATAAACCATGTGGTGGACATGCTCAGTGAACAATAACAATGAATTTGGCATCCAAATCTTTGCAGTTCACTAACGCCATCAATTTTTCTATAAATGGTTCTCCAAGCAGTCAGAAGGTTAATTCAAACTACCACAAAAGTCTGGAGCCTCCAGAAGGCAGATAGAAAAACAATGCCAGCAGATGGTTTAAAGCTCATGAGTGCCAAAAATAACAAAGAAGATTTGCAAAGGCCTGATAGTTTTATTTTTGCCTGCATGAAACAAACTAAAACACAAAGATGTTTCGTCTGCTTACACATGAGAAGTGCGTGGCGATCCCAGTTGAGGGACACTGTAAACAGGTGGATCACTGTCAACTTCATCTCAGGGTGAAGATGGGGGAGAGAAACCTACTAAATCTCTTGGAAAAGAATGTTAGTCTAGAGGAGGAGCAAGAGACACCTGAAATAAATAAGCATGATGCACACCGTCTAAAACAAAAACAATGGCGGAATTTTACAGCAAACGTTTCCAGTATCTCTCCTTAGAAGCCTAGCAAACATAAAAACAGCATTACCTGTAAACTTTAAAGAGTAACGAAATGTCTGTAAACACACATTAAACAATGCTGCAAGCCTTTCTTGTGCAGTAAGCCTCATAAAGAAATAAAGGCTACACTCACTTGTTTTTGTCATTCAGCATGGACAGGTAAAGATTGATGAGTTCCAGGTAGCTGGTGGGTGTGGTGTAATAACGACGCTTCAGTTCTGCATAGAATCTCTCAGCCATGTCGGTGACGCTCATGTGGATCTCCACACACATGTCAGAGATCTTTGACTGACAAATAAGGAAAGAAAAAAAAAAAAAACCCAACATTTTATGCTCTTCTAAATTTCCCAAACATTGCATGCTATCCCAGGTACATAAAAACAGACAGTGACCCCTTGACCCTTTGACCTTTACCATCTACAATGGTTCTGTTACCCACAATTAAACTGAAGCAATCTGAACAACAAAAAAAACAGCATTAAAAAGAAAAAAACAGAAAAAAAAACTAATACAAACAAGCAGGCAGGTGCAGAAACAAGGGTTTGGGGGTGGGTGGGGTACTTTAATTAAAAACAAATTTCTGTTCAAATTAAAAAGAAAGAAAATCTTCTGGTTTATTTTTCACTTATTCTTTTTATCTCAAGCATAATTAACAAGTGAACAAAAATTAAATTATGCTTTTGCTAATTTCCCTTTTTATTTAAAAAAAAAAAAAAAACATTAGCAAAACTGCAAAGTGGATCTAAAGCATCAATTGTGTTCACCTGCAGGGATTGGCACGATGGCTCTGCGACCCTCCAATATGACAAAGACTAAGGTACGCTATCCGTAACGAAATAAAATGGCATACCTTCATTTCAATGCTGCCGAGATCTACATTTTCAAATGAGGACTTGGCAACACTCAGTAGCGCCTCGTGTGGCCACTCGGTGAACCAATCAATGGTGCAGCAGTTGACCAGCGATGGAAACATCCGACAACGAGCTCGAAAAGCATTGCCCACTGGGCTCATGCACAGCACGATGTGCAAATTATTTCTAAAAAAACAACCAACAACAACAACAAAAATCTGTCTGTACGAATGAGAAAAGGCGGAGCAGGCACAGGGAGGATTTTTTGAGTGCTAAGCAAAAGAGATAATCAGGATCAACAAACCTGATCTCATTCAAATGTTACATCTGTAAGAACGATCATCATCATAAAAAATTACTTGAAAAGCAAACAAGATTAAACTGAACCATGAAGAACATAATTTTAAGTAAACTTTAAAAAAAATAACAAGAAAACTGCCATAAAATCTAATATGGTTGAAAACGAAGTGCAGAGAAGTGATGAGTTAGTAGACCTCCTGAAACTCCAATAAATTCTTTCAGTCACATGATAAGCTCATGAATGCAAGCTATAAGAACAGGTACAGGCCAGAAAAAGCCCCATTTTGCAGACAACCAGGCCATAAACAAGAGGTTCACTGGAACTGATGAAGTTTGAAGTGGGGGCAGGGAAGCCAGTGGGAAACCTCCAAGGCTCTGGTTACCCTACTGTAGACTGTTAACAGAGTGAATGATTTTCCAGTTCTAGAAAAGTCATAAGAGAACCATTCACAAGCATCCTGGCTGTTGAAAGCCACCAGAATAAAAATTCATGCTATGAAGATGAGATAAAAAAACCAACTTTTCACAATTGGCTGAACACATGGAAGAACATGTGCAGGTATCCTTGAGAATCAACAGATGCTAATTCCACTGCATGGGTCCAATGGAAGAGTGGCAAGATACAAATTATTTCTCACTACATACAATGTCAATTAGTGACTGAAGATGGTGCCAAATCCTCCTCACTTTTGGAACACTATCGGTTTTTTCCAATGAGTCAAAATTTTCACAGAGTGGTTATATTATAGATGTGGCATCATCCATTACATTACAGGAATTTTCATTAAACAATCTGCAAGCCAAAATAAAATCTGGTGCAAAAAAACTGCAAATTCTGTCAATACACCAACATTCTTCAAGACAGGCCTCTGCCCATCTGTCTATGCCACAACTGTCCAGAAAAGGTAACATTTTTATGGAGCCCCATTTCACATTTCCTGTGTGATGCAAAGATAGAAAAGAAAGTTAGGGCATCAAAACTCTGCCATGGCCTAGCCAATCAGTGGATATTAACCCAAATGAGCACAGGTTGTATTCATCCAAGTACTGAAATGCAAGAAGGTAAGAGTTTTGCTGTGTTTTCACTGGGAAAAAACCATCTAATTCTTTTTCTGGAACCTTGATAAAATGCTGAAAGATTGTCCTTATTAACCAAGAACTCCTTAATGCAGATTCTAAGCAAGAAATGGGCTAAAGATAGTTGACTTCATACACATATGTAGAATGTTGTTGTCTTGCATAAGAGAAAGGACCGTATCACAAAGTATTAAGCCACATCCATATTTAAATACTTTGGAAACCTGAGTAAAGCATCATAATTTCTTTTCATTTCTTTGTAGTTTGTAACTCTAAAATAATTACTTTTGCTCAGGTCTTTCAAACAGGGTTTGACTTCATTGTTGTCCACATAAACAGTTTTCAGAAACTGGGTAACCCTTGGTCAAGTGAACGCCATTTTTCCTGGCCAATCTGGCAGCTGAGTGGCGGGTAGGATAGATGGTGTTCTGTAGGTCTTCTTCCATAGCTGTTAATTCTACACCTGTGTTTACAACAGGAGTCCCCCAAAACACACCCATCAAGCTCTATGCCAAATTGTGTGAAAAATGCTGTACTTGGCATTCAGATTACCTAATGATCATTTTTGTCATCTTTGCCACCATAACAATGAAGCACAGATTTATCAGCAGCTTTGCTGCAACGCTGAAACACCATCCTAGTAACTGGGATAGAATATATAAAGCAGGTGATAAATCGCAAATTTTATGCATGTACCATACACAGCAAAAAATGACTGGCCACACAAATTATCGTCATATAACACATTACCAGTTATTCAGAGATGTGGATGCTCTTGTCAAAATCGCTCAGTAATGTTTAAACTATTTCTTTCCATAAATATATCACTGATGTTTATTATATAACAGCCAACATAACTTCTTCACTATATAGAACTGCAAGCAGAACAAGTATCACAACAGGTTGCTAGAATCTATTTCTCAAATCCAACAAGTCACAGAGCGCACAGTTCGGCCAAGTCAGCTTCATTTAAATATTTCACTACAGATATCCAATCGAATTCAAGTGAGGAGTGTTTCAGAGCCATTCCTATTGATGAAGTGCCAACCCAAACACAACCCAGAAGTAGGTAGAGACCATTTTCTTGTTGAAACACTGAGTCATCAATACCAACCTGTTCAATATTTGGAAGCATAGGGTTCTGAAGAATTTCTTGGTAGTATACTCTATTCTTAAACCCAGGTATTTCCTGTAGATGCAGAGCACCTTCAGAGAGTGTGCAGTCACAACATTAAGTTACCTTCAATGTATTGGCTGTGAGATTAATATCTTTTCACTGACTACCTTATCAGACTTTGCAACAGATAAACATGTGTGTGTCAAGTTTAGCTGCATTGGACCACTAGATGTTATATTAGATATTTTCCTCTTTAAACAATATCCAGTGAATATAGTAGCATTTTAGTTTATAGCACCCCTATACATGAAAACACAATGTTCCGATGTTTTTCTTATTTTTAGCCTGACTTTACATTTCTAGACTTCTAGCAAAATAAAACCACCACCCAGAGTATAAAAATAAAAAGATGGCCTACATTTTAAAAGAGAGAAATCAAGATATCTTGTCAGAGAGAGGGTGGAGGTGGGGGCAGCGAAATGTTTTTACCTGACTCTGTTAATACAGAACTCAAAAATGAGATCCCTGTTTCCCTCGGGTATGCCCACTTGTTTTGCCCCAGGACGACAAGCAATGATCAGCTGTTCATACTCATCTGGTTCAAACAGGTTGGGAACCTCTCCTGAGTTAAGGATGTTGTTAATATCTTCCAAAAACTCTTCAACGACAATCTAACAAAAAGAAAAGTTTTAAAATAAAAAAGAATAACATATAGGTAAGTAAATTAATTAATGCAAATTTATAAAAAAAAGTATAAATGCCCTTATGCCAAAAATAGTGTAACTTTTTTCTGAAGAAAAGGTGAAAGATAAAGTGATAAAAACAATAATATCAACTTTGCATGTTTTAAAAATAAGACCCATTTACAGGCATAAAGAGAGAGATCAAGCCTATGGGTTACTCTGTTAAAGTAGATTCCGTCATTCTTTTTCCTGACAGTAACTAATATTAAGAAGAGTAAAATAAATAGAGCATTCATCTACAAAAAGAAAAAAATGCTGATTTTTATTTTGATGCAATTGAGATGGCACAGTAATAATAATATAAAACAATTCGTGTGTGTGTGTATGCGCTTTACATACTCACCTCTATTATTATGAACTTCTGGTTCTATGGGATAATAAAAGGCAAACAAAGAAAACC
Source organism: Nautilus pompilius (assembly GCA_018389105.1). Lineage (NCBI taxonomy): Eukaryota > Metazoa > Mollusca > Cephalopoda > Nautilida > Nautilidae > Nautilus > Nautilus pompilius. The sequence continues at coordinate 89,748 of JACATO010000640.1, read as the reverse complement.
GATTTTCCTCAAGATCTAAAGGAAAATAATTATTAAAGAGCCTGAGCCTGATATAAACAAACAACAACAAAGAATTTGAAAAGTTTGAAGCAAAAGTCTTGGTTTTGGTTGATAGCCATTTTTGAACCCACTGGTGTCTCACCTCTTTAATGTGAAACGTACACACATGTTGTTTTACAAATGTTCAGGTACAAGATGTGGGTGGCTGCTTCTACGCACCTGTGTATCGGTGAACATAAAGACTGTGTTTTCATTTTCACTGCCAGCAAAATGATACAGTTTTCTTAAGTCATCATGAAATGAAGAATAGTCATAGCCGCGGCATAGTTCAATCTGGAAATTCCGGTAGCCGCAAATGTGTGCTGCCAGTCTGTTAAAGACGGAAGAAAAGCAGCAAGGAAGTTAAAGAAAAACAACAACAACAAACTTTTGGTAAGCAGAAGCTTAACAGCATACGTAGGTTAAGTCAAATAAGACACTCTTAGAACAAACACATTTGAAAATTTTTTCAGAGTGGTTGGTTAGTATGCGATAACAAAGGTAACTGTAGGGGAGACGACTGGGGCTAGCTGTCACAGAGGCAAATTATTACAGTATGAGTAATTGCTAATTAAACATATAGATAGATATTCTTTGACCTTTGCACATAGCATCTATACATTTAATTAGGAATTACTGCTACTGTAACTAGCCTTGGTCTCTCTCCTACATTGTGTGAATGATAATAATAGTTATTACATATACACATGTACACATGTACTGCTTTATTGTTACAATTTTTGGTTGGGGATCATTGATGATGTACCAGCACAATGGATATCAAGATGGCTTAGATTTTAAATCCAGGGGGCTGAAAGTTAATTGGTAATGGGGTTTCTTCTTGATCCTCTGCGCTGACTGATCCCACATAGGTTCCTACCACTATTTTGGTCTAAATATTTTGCCAGTGTACAGAGCTTTGGTGTTTTTTTAACTCTGAGTCTCATCTGCAGTACTGTACTGATCAGAGAACTGTGGAAAATCAAAAAAAAAATGACATCATCATGAATAAAAAGAAATGATAACAGCAAAATCATACCTGGTCAGGGATTGTTTTCCAGTTCCTCCTACTCCCACTAGCAAAGCATTCCCTCGTTCTTGTCTAATCATGCGAGTAATGCGGGTAATGTGTTCTGTGGCATCCATAAAAAACACCAGCTTCATTTCTTTAGCTGACTGGAGGTTGAAATCATCCAGGTACTGAAGCGCAAGTAAGTAAGACTAGCTGAGTTTGCACTGGAAATATCATCTAGTTTCTTTAAAAACGAGTCACAACTCTTCTGAATGTCTTTAAGAAATGCTATAAATTTACAATGGTTGTGTGTGCTTATCAAATAAAGACTTACTTAAAACACCCTAATACAGTTGCTTCAGCTATTTAAGATGTAAATTTTCTAACCTGGATGGTGCATTTTGCCAATTATCAAATGCATATAAGAAATATTCTCACATCCATACTTCAGAGACTGACATCTTGTAATAATGAGCTCTTTCGAAGGGAGAGTAAAATTGGTAGAGCCATTAGATCCCATAAACACCATACTTTACTTTGCATAGCTGACTCACGCAACGTTGCTTCTAGCCTTTTTGACAATAAAGCTGCAATGCTATCCATACATACCTGATAAGTATCATAAGTTTAAAACTACATAAATTAATGATGAAGGAAAGTTTATAAGAAAAAAAAGTTTGGTTTAGTCAGAGAGTAAATTAAGTCAATTTATCATGAAACTTCACAGTTTAAAAATGAAAGAAGACATCCAAGAAGTTAATTCATTTTCTTCAGAAAAAAGATTGTGTAAGTAACATGTGATATAATGAACTGGAACACAAACTATAATAGCAGAAAAATTGTGCGCTGTATGACTCGCTTTTGTTTGAGAGGTTTGTTTTTGTATTCAAAATATAGTGATGCTTCACAAGTGTTTTACAAATTGCCATAATTAAAAACTTTCTGCAGAGTATCATCTCTAAAACTAAACAAGATGCAAACTGAGTCATCCTTCCTTCCTTCCCAAAGGATTCCCAATAACAAAGTGTAGCAGGAATGACCATGAAAGAATTTCGTAACACTCACTTCTTGAAGAACGCTCTTCACTTTGTTGATGTCCGTCAGGTCTTCATACAATCGGTCATCGCTTCCAGCACCAATCTTCATAAAGTCTCCAAAGATTATAGGATGACTTATGAATGACTCTGGTTCAAAACTCTGTAATAATTAAAAAAACAACAACAAAAAACTAAGAGACCAAAACAGTTTATGTGAGAGAGAGAGAGAGAGAGAGAGAGAGAGGGAGAGAGATGGAAAGAGAGAGAGAGGAGAGAGAAGAGAGAGATGGAAAGAGAGAGAGAGAGATGGAAAGAGAGAGAGAGAGAGAGAAAAGAGAGAGAGAGATGGAAAGAGAAGAGAGAGAGAAGAGAGAGAGAGATGGAAAGGAGAGAGGGAGAGAGAGAGAGATGGAAAGAGAGAGAGAGAAGAGAGAACTAGAGAGAGAGAGAGAGAGATGGAAAGAGAGAGAGAAGAGAGAGAGAGAGAGAGAGATATGGAAAGAGAGAGAGAGGGAGAGATATGGAAAGAGAGAGAGGAGATCTGCGAGATATTGGACAGAGAGAAGAGAGAGAGGAGAAGAGAGAGAGAGAGAGATTTAAAGCGATCGAGAAGAGAGAGATATATGTGAAAGCAGCTCTAGAGAGACTCGAGATCTCGATCTGTGAAGAGATCGAGAGAGAGCGCTCTATGGAAAAGTCCTCTCTCTAAGATCGAGAGAGAGATCTCTCTGCGAGCTAGATCCAGCGCGCTATCGATAGAAGCTCGCAGCGAGAGAGCTCTCGCTCTTGCCCCTCTCTCTCTCTCTCTCAGCTCTCGTCGGCTCTCTAGCTCTCTCGCTCTCTCTCTCTCTCTTTTCCATATCTCGCGCGCGGCTCTAGCTATTTCACCGCTCTCTCGCGATCTCTCTCTCTCGAGCTCTCTTTCCCGCTCGCTCTCTCTTCTCTCGCTCGCCGCTCAATTTCCCTCTCTCTCTCTCTATCGAGCTCTCGCCTCGTCGACTCTCTCTCTCTCAGCTCTCGCTCTCGCTCTTCTCTCTCGCTCTCTCTTCCTCTCTCGCTCTCTCTTATCTCTCGCTCTCGCTCTCTCTTTCCCTCTCTCTCTCTTTCCCTCTCTCTCTGATCTTTCCCTCGCTCTCTCTCTGTCCTCTCTCGCTCAGCTCTCTCTTCTCTCTATTTCACCCTGCTATCCGCGATCTCGCTGTCCCTCTCTCTCCTCTCCTCTCTCTGTCCCGATCTCGCTCGCTCTCGCGCTCTGTCCCTCGCTCTCTGCCCTCTCGCTCGTCATCTCTCTCTCTCTCTCTCTGTCCCTCTCTCTCTTTCCCAATCGATCTCTCGAGCTCTTTCCCTCTCTCTCTTTCCCGAGCGCTCCTTTCCTACTCTCTCCTCTATCTCTCTCTCTCTCATCTCTCGTTCTCTCTTTCCCTCTCTCCCTCTAGCGCTCTCTCTCTCTCTTTCTCTCTTTCCCTCTCTCTCTGTCCCGCTCTCTCCTCTCGCTCTCTCTCTCCGCTCTCTCTCTCTCTCTCTCTCTCTACCTCGCGTCTCTCTCTCTCTCTCTCCTCTCTCTCTTCTCGCTCTTTCTTCCTTTCTTGCAGCTGATTATAAAAGAACATTCCTGCAATGAGGGCTGATGTTGACCAGAAAAATCTCTTACTAATGTTCACAACTCAAATCCTGATGTTTACAGCTGCAACTAAATCAAAAGGAAGCAGAGAGAGGACTGACTGTGATTATTGTCAAAAGGGAATCTTGCTTAGACTACAAACCTCTGCTTTAGTATCAGGTTAATACATGCAGAATGCTATTTCTTGCCATCTTTTATGATGCCAAGCACCTATTGACTCACCAGGCTGCCACTAGTACACTATAGTGGCAGGTCAAATGAAACTTTCTTTCTTAAACAAAACTGCTGATCTTTAATTATTCAAAACCACTGATGAAAATCGTAAATAGAATAGAAATCTCTCCAGAGGTCTGCTGATTTAATCCTTCTGTTTTGCTGTTGTATCCAGCACATGGCATAAATAAAAATTAGAAAAACATCATCAGTGAGTTGAACAAAGTCTACACTAACTTCTTTCAGAAGATGCTTATGCAGCAAATCTGTCAACTCCATCTTGACATAACATTTCCTCATAATTTGTCTCATCTACCGACATTAAAGATGCTCCACTCCGCAGAAAAGGTAATTATGTACATGGTACCATTATAAATAACAGAAAAAGGTAAACAAAAAAAATTTTGTTTTCTCAAAACTGGCAACTTTCAAGTTTGATTTTTTTTTGTGTATTAGTAAATACAACTCTATGACCTACATTCTTTTCTGTTACTGTCAAGTTGTTTTGTACACCAGTCTACAATGGAGACTAACTACCCTGGTGAGGGTGCATAGTTTAGTGCCACAAGGGGCCAAGCAAGGAAAGTTCTACTGGAATTTTTTATTTTTGGATGTGGGAGGAAGCAGAAGAGTGCAGAGGAAATTCACATGGCTCGGTGGTAAAGAGAATAAGAAGAAATCAAGACAGGGAGGCATGCCAAACTGAGCTGGTCTTGACCAGGAATCAAACCCCAGCCCTCAGCCATGGGAGATCAGTAGTCTAACCTCCAATCTACTGTCCGCCCCAATTACTGCCATTGAAATATGTATGAAGAAAGTAAATATCTGTTCCACAAAAATTTAAAAGTGCTTTCCATAATGCAACAAAAATGAAATCTGATGTCATTTGCAAACTGCACTAAAAATGCCATTACTTTTTACCCCCAAGGATCTCTTGCACTAATATTTTGATTTGTTAGCCTGATAGTGCTTGTTTTATTTGCTGTATTTTAAACTGATGCATCTAAATGATCACTTGTGTCTGACCACAAAGTTGTGCTGGCAACCAACTCGCTGCTCAATGCAAATGGTCCACTTTTTTAACTGGCACACAAAAACCTACTAAAGTGCATCATTCCAACAGAGAATAACATTCTGAACTACATATCTCCTGCTCTGAGATCTAGTTATTTCTCTTGATCATCTGGTCCTACAACAAAGCAGCAAGAGCTGAACCTGTAAGTTTCCTCAAATGTGAATGATTCTGATTTCAAAATTTCTTAAGATCCATAAATGAGAAAAGTGGTCAGTGTGTTTGACCATCACTGGCCAAAATAATTTCGGCGGCTAAAATGCACAATCCATGTAACAAGTAACAGGGAAAGATATTCTGCTAAAAAGAAAATTAATCCCACTTACACTTTAATTTAAATAGTTTTTCATGAATGAATTGCATGGGTGTTAATATGTTTATTGGTGCATCCAAAACACTTATTTGTTTGTCTTTTCCATGATATGCTTTTATCTATGAAGAAAAGAATAAGGTTTTTTATTTTTTTTGAAAAAAAAAATATATGTAGCTCATTGAGTTGTGCTGGTAAAATTTCAGTGGAGAGGCCCTGTAATTTTTAAAATTCAACAGGTTTCCAATATGAAGTTCTCCCTTACTTGTGCGAAGTGCTTGCTGGCCATGTCTGCCATGATGGTGTGGAAGAACATCTTGTCTTCTCTGCTGATCAGCCGGTCATGGAAAATGCGCTGGGCCTCGTGGCAGAACAAACGGAACGGAATATCTGCTTCTCGTCTCTGATGATCCCTGGATCTGCCTGTAGCATTCCTGTGCATGATTAAAAAAAACAAAGAAGTCATATAAACACACACACACACACACACAAACACACACGCATGTGTGTGTGTAAAATTTCCACATATAAAGTGGCTGTTAAATAAGTACACATTTCTTAGATACACACATTGTTGTTTATTTATATTAAAAAAAATTTTTTCCCCCCGTTTCACCTTGAATGCACTTTGACAGATCTCTCAGGTTAAAGATGTAGTGGGATTTGGTAGGGGTCGGAAGCAGGTCGGTCTTCATGCGTCCATATATCTCCACAGCAGCCATAATAATAGACTCTGTGCACTGTCTAATGGACTGAGGAAAGTCGCTCAGGAATCCAGTCAGTATTGCCTTAAAAGATATTTTTTTAAAAAAATAATTAATTTTCTAAAGCACAAAATAAAAACAGCAGTCTATCAAAGAGTGAAAATAACAATGACATTAAAGAAGTGGATCAAGACAGAGAGATATACAACCACACTATTTTGAATACTATTTGAATAATCCTTTAAAAAATGTAAAGAAAGATGAATGTGTGTATACAACTTATACACTGATGACTATAATTGTAGATTAACCAAAAAGCATGAATAGTAGCTAGGAAGTCTCAGGACTTCCAATGGTGTTCAAAATTATGAGATACCTATACAAAAACACAGCCATGGTCCTTTTAAACACTCTTGCTAATGAAAAATGCATTATTCTAGCAAAAATATTTTTAAAAATTCAAAAGGTTCAGAATGGACCATGTTAACATCACTTCAAGACTTTTGCATGATTATTGATCCATGAAGTTATTTCTATGAATGTTTAATTTATTGTTCCTTAGTTATTATTTCATACTGTTTTTTTGTCACCTAGATTCTGAACTTAGTGAAAAATGGAGAACTATTTACATTATTACATAAAATTAAAGTGAATTAACAGAAATTTTGTTTTGCTTGTTTTTGTACACTACAATGACAACTGACACTCTAAATGGAATAGAAATAATCATCAATAAACCCCAGTGTGTTTTCATTGTAGCATTGTGTTAGACCAGTAAATAATAATCCAGAGACCTGCATCTCTGTAAATTTACTAATTACATGAGCTGACAGTAGGATACTAGTTTATTTTAGCTTCTATAGGAAGGAGAGAAGCCATCATGGCTTATACAGCAAGGCTTTCAATCAGGGAAAAGAAATGGGTATTAACATGGGTTCTTAAGCCTACCCACAATGTCACTATTAATACCTGCTGCTGGTAATTAATTCAATTCAGGTGCAATTTTGTTGTTAAACACTTTTTTCTTGTATCAAGCCATGATGGTAATTCAGTCAGTTATACATTGATGTCAACAAGGTAGACAACTTTGGTAAACAAACAGTGCTTGCCATGGTTGTCCATCAGGAAGCATTGCCAATATTGCATCACATGGGAGCCAGCATTTTTAACATCAGCAGAGAAACATCCATACAAAAGCTCTCCAGCTTTAGATGTGGAAAGAAACTAAAGAGAGCCCTAAGAAATCCTTGCAGATGGCTGAGAGTAAGAAGAGACCTTGCCAGGGAAGTTTGCAAAAACAAGCTGCTTCAATGGGAAGAAAAATTGGGCCCCCAACCTTAGCAGACCAGTAAACTAATCACTGAGCTACCACATTGTATTTCTAACTACTGCAGATAGTCAGAAGAATCTCTAAATATCTGTATGCTTAAAAACCTTTAATCATTTCTGAAAACGTTCATCACACCTTCCTCAAAACTTTTAATGCTAAAACTTCAAAAGTAAAGCTAATGATATGAAATGGAGAGCAGAATTTAAGTCTTAAAAATCTTGAAAAATTCTAAATCTAAATTGTACTCTTTCTAATATTTTAAATATGGACTTCCTCATGCTCAAATATGAATGAAATAACAATTACAACAGTGGTACTAAGATTTATAGAATAAAGTTTGCAGATTCCCCATTATATTTGAAACATAGTCTCTATGATTTTATAATCTGATAAAACATAAATTGGCTGAGTGTTCAATCTGAATCTGGTTTTTATTTACTAACAAAAGCAAAATTCTGCTTTGTCTTTACTTTAAGGAAGAAATCATCTGTCAAAGAGTAATGAGCAGCACTCACCATGAACATTTGCTTCAGGCTAATCTCTGAAGGGGGTGGCAAAGTAAACATACTGAAGTGGCGGATGAGCCGAGGTGTCACCAAATTACGACCACCACCAGGTGGCGCACAGGCTGCAGACAAAGTTACATCCTGAAGAAAGAGTATAAAAAAAGAAAATAAAATTTTAATACAAATGTTATATAATAATAATAATAATAACTTTCATAATATTAGATGGATTGGTTAAATCTATTAGGGTTGATTAACTTTACAAAATATTATGGCTGCAATTGTCATCTGATAGAAAGTAAATATATTCCTGTGTTAAACATAATTCTTCAAGTTTAAGGGAAAATGCATCCTCAAGCTATATATATTTTTTTGGTTTCAAAAAAAATTCTTATCCCCCCCAATAGTTGTAATAAAGACTTTTTTGACATTGTAAGGAAGACTGTCCAAGCCTGTAACCCCATCGTTCTGTCTACTATGGCTGTAACTCCACCAGTCAAATTTTGCATGACTTTGGGTGTTTTTTTATGACATAACTTAGTTCCTTTTCCTATACTTTCAGTCATTGTCTTGTCTAGGACATGTGACTGCCTGATTCGTGTTCATTTTCATGTTGCCTCACAATACATATTTGTGAATATGTAAACAGAAATTAATAATCCCACCCACAATGATGGATGCTATCCAGCGCTACAAGAACCCAACACTCGTTACTCCGACAGAGAAATCCCTACTAGGGCTCTTCATCTTTAGATGTGGGAGGAAAATGGAGGGCCCAGAGTAAACCTGTGTGACTGGCTGGTAAAGAAGAAACCATGCAAGATATGCCAACAATGTATGATATTAGATGGTTTTTCCTTTTACAATGTTCCTGAAAGCATTAAGGGGTTGTGGATAAAAGTCATTACCTAGAGTTAGTCTGAGATGCAAGGACCATACAAGAGATGGTTTAGCCCTAACACTGCATTTATGTACTTTTTAACATGGCTCCTAATGGCTATTATTCCTATACCCACTCATCTTGGTGGATGCTGCAAGTTACTGATGCACACTGTAAGGAAGTGGTCACCAGAGGAAATCTGAAAGATGGCGGATGCCTCATTATTACAAGTGTGGCATACAGCTTTCTGAGAATCTATTCCACACCAGCAGACCAGTCCCATGATTCAACCATGAAAGGAACAGGCGTCCATTAAAATAGTGATTTATATAGTATTAAACAGATAGGTTTGTGCATGACACAAAAACAAACAGATTATTGGTTTAAAGGCCGAACCATAAAAATAACCCATATAACAAACCAGACACTTTAAACAAGTTGGCTTCACCTGATTTGGGCAAGGGGAGGACCAGTTAAGAAATGTATCCATAGTACATAAATAAACAGGAAATTAATGGCTGGAGTGTAAGGAAATAGTAGTAAGCATGGGCATCATTGACCGACTCTCTCTCAAAGCTCTGCTGCTAACCCTGTTAAAACCTGTGGGCACAATCGTAATAAAGCCCATCACCCTGCTACAGCCTTGCAGAACAGAAACGGCCAAAAGTCCCACAAATTAGCAGACGCTATCTGACAGATGTCAAACCATTGCCAAACCTTCAGAGGCTCAGACTATACATGATTTATGAAAAAAAATATAAAGGTGTGGAATCAGTAGCTGCAGTCATACCTGTATCTCCTTCCAGAACATTTTCTCTCTGTCGTATAATCCACCAAAGTCTTGGAACTGTCGCAGAAGCTCGATAGGGGGTTGTGATCCATATGTATCCAGTTTTGGCATGTTCAGATCATCAATGAAAATTATTATTCTTTTGTCAGCTGGAGCACCTAGGTTTGACAAAAACAGAAAGAAAGAAAGAAAGAAGATAGGGTACTGTCGTTTATGTTGTCCTCCTGGTGAAAGAGGAAGAACTTTCCAAGTGACAAAGCATCACTTTTCACATCGTTCTCTTTGTGTCCACATTTAAAGACCAAGGAGCTGAATTTGAGTTCAATGCATTTATTGCACCGAAGTTTCAAGAATACCTGTTGATGTAATCTGCACATTATACAGAAAAGAACTGGGAAAGCCCCCTACATGAAGATAAATTGTTTTATCTTAAGTGAAACTAACTGTTGCACAATTTGTTCAGACTTTTCCATAAACTACTTTTATAATAATTAAGAATAATTACAATAGAATAGAAATGTTAATTAGCAAAAAGAAAAATTCAAGTGAAGCAACAAGTAAGCAAGTTAACAGATAAGTGATATAAGTAATTTCATCTCTTTTATAACATGAAAAAAAAAAAAATTAGGAAAAAAAAGGTTAATAGGAGAAAGGATGCTTATACCAAATTCTTCTTTAAAAAAAACAACAAAAAATTAGATGTCCAATCATCTTAGAATACTATAATACTTTTAGTTGACTCCAGAAGGTGCCACTCATGTGTTTTAGGGAGTTTTCTAACTGTCACAAAACAGCGTGGGAAACTTGTGACAGTGCACTAAGTACTTTGTGTTATGCCAATGTGCCATTGTCTCAGGCTGACAAAACTGGTGCTTGGATTATTTTTTTTTGATTTTGAGGTATTGAACAGTCTGCTGACTAGTGGTGGCTATTTAAAGGCTTACAAGCTGCGGTTGTATTTTTATAAGCTTGATTCTCCTTTACGCTTCCTTAGTCAGAAAAAGTACAGCGTTTTCATCCGTCTGGAGAGACAGAGAAATAAAGTTGGTTCTCTCTTCAGTAACTCTCTCAGTCTCATCAAAATAAGTCCTCGATTCACATCTTTTATATGCAATGGAGGCCATAATTGTAGACGAGAAATGCCCCATATTTCGTATATAATCATTTTATTAGTGCATATAGTTACTAGCAAAGGACTTAAAAATAAACTAATTAAAAAGTTAGAAGCTTATCTCGGAACTTTAATCACAAAATTTTCACTTTTGTCCTTTATAAAAAATCTTTAGCATCTGAGCTATTAATTTCTAAAAGTACTGAGAAGACAGAGAATCCATTCCTTATTTAAGTAAGTCATTCCATATCTACAGAAAATTAAGAAACCCTATTGCTAACCCTTGCATTTAGTTAATCCCAGATGAAGTCATGACACACGGAGATTGAGATGGCCCAATTTTTAAAATTCCATCTGCCTCTTTTCATAATAGATATTGTTTACTTGGTGTTTTTTTTAAAGCACACGGGGTTTACTGTCTTGCTTCATGGTACAATCAGGAACTGTTCATCCAGTGTCTATGGCATGATGTGGCAAAACTGTATGTTACTTCTACCTTGTACATAGCCCTGCCACAATAAAATGAGGACCTACGATCATAATGGACCATCTTATGTTACCTAGAAGGCTGTGTACTCAGGATATAAACAGTAAGTGCCATGAGACAATATAGCTGGTAGAATCTTAAAGATGCCTTATAGAGCTGGCACTCAGTGACACATTGCGATTTACTGAGGTCACACGATTGGGTGACCAGACTTCAGCATGATAGACAGACAGCACACGATCTGGAACTCACAAATGGGAGAGCATATGATATCATTATTAACTATTTTTATCAGGCAAATGAAAGAGCAGCTAATCATCAAACCAGGATGGCCATCACGGGTAAAAAAAATGAACCAAGAGAGTTCTTGTTCACCATGTGAAGTCCAATCCATTGCAGACATCGTTAATAGTGTAAATGTCTCACAAAGTACACTTCAACATTATTTGCATATGGCAGTTTGCACATCTGTTCTATTCCCTGATGAATCTCAGTTTACATCAAATGGAAGAAATACGTGTAGTTCAAAAGACCCTGCAGTCCATGGTTCAACTTGGTGGCTTTACTGTAATGATGTGGACAGAGATTTTGGATGCTGGAAAGACAGACTTTGTGTTCAATGAGGAATGCCTTAATTATGTAGTATATGCATCCATTCTTTATAATCATCTATGCCACTTTTCTAAGAAGAGATTTTTCAGTTCAAGACATTTGCTGTGTGAAGATTGGTGACAATTGTAATGCTGCTAAAACCACTATCCTACTAAAGAGACAAAAGGAACTGCAGGTTATTCCCTGTGATATATAGGAACACTGACATGAATACAATTGAACAGTCTGAGAGCATCTTGATACCCATCTGTGGAAAATAAAACTTCCACCTACATCTTTGGCAAGTTTGAAGGAAAAATCGCTGAACTTTGGCAAAATTTTGGCTATGCCATCACACAGACTTACCTAAAGCATTTTTTCTCTTTTTCTCCAGTTTTGATTCTATCATCTCCTGAGTTCTCCGGCTGCTGGTCTGAGCGGAAAAGTTGATGAACACTGACACATAACCCACTCGTTCTGAGATGTCGTTTAAAAGTCCTCTGGCAACCACAGACTGAAATACATAGTAACAGACTGATAATGCCATCACATCAACAATACCACAACCAACAGATACTGTACATTTCAGTGAGAAGGGAGGGGGACCAAATATCTACCATGATTTGAATGGAACAGTCAAATGGAGGTTTTCTGAAAAAATATGAATTCTTAAATGCTAACATTCTGCTTTGACAATTATGTGAAGTTGGAAATCACAGATCAAAATTTTGTTTGTACCTGATTAGAGAAAATGCTCAGCATGTGGTTAACCAATGATATTTATTACTAACAAAGGCAACTATAATTTATAAAATTGACTTTTATTATATATTTACAGATACAGATTAGACATGCAACAGGCCTCTGCTATTTAGAAGAACAAACACCTACAGCCCAACCTAAGATCTCATCCTGGGGTCCTTTGAGCCTTGGCCCACTCTGGCATGATCATCATTTGTTTTATGATAAATGTGGCCATGTAGACCTTTCAAATAAGTTTACAATGCATGCATATTAATAGTTCTTCAAATTAATATGCTTAATTGGTTTCAAAACTTAAAAGAAAGGCATAAAGCAACATAAGAACATTATAAAATAAAATTAGATTTAATTAAAAGAAAAGAAAAATACCTCAATACTCAACTTAGGCCTTTGGTGAATTTATGTACCATCTTCACAAACAAGCAAAAAAAAAGAAAGTACATATACAGAATTGGAAACAGTTATGGGTATAAAATGCAAATAAGACATCTATAAAACGAAATGCTTTATTGTACAGTCATGCAAGCAGATTGGATGTGCCACACCTACGAGACTATAAAAGTACAGACAGTGATATAATTGCAGTGTGGTGAATGCTATTGGTGATGGAAAGAAAATACCATATGATAAGTGTATAGAAACCATTCATGCAAACAGACTGCAGCCTGATTTCATGCTTCAGAAGAGCTGTGTGCAAGACACTTGGAGGATGTGTGAAATGGGTACTGTTGACAATAGATGCAGTTGACAAAGAAACTTCAAACTCTCCAAAAGTGATGTGCTTCAGAGTATATTTTCTATGTGATAAATGACAAGCCAACAGAGATTTTGTGAATGGCCTAGTTGCAGGTACAAATGTTAACATTTTTAAAGAACGGTAAGATGCACATTAGCACGAATGGCCTCAGTGGGTGTGTAACTGCCTGAAACCTTTGTTGAGGAGAGATAACCAAATGGTGAGGCTGAGATGGGCAGTAGAAACAAAACAGTGAGATGACAAAACATGGAAGATGCTTTTTACAGATGAGTCCAAGTTTGGACTGTTTGGCAATACATATTCAACAGCAGTTTTTTTTAAGGAAAGTGAGGAAGCCATATAACAGTCAGTGTGCAAAGCTATGTGGAAGTTGAATCAATAAAAGTGTGGAGCTGCATATCAGCCAAGATGTCAGAATTTGCATAAAATTAAAGGCATTCTGACAGCTGACAGGTAGAGGCAGTTTCTCATCCATCATTCCATTCCCTTAGGAAGATGTCTCATTGAGCAAGGATTCATCTTCCAAAATGGTGATCAGTCCAAGCATGCAGCCAATGTGAAGGCATTGATACTCACAAATATGCCCTGGCCTGCACAAAGTTATCATTTGAACATCGCTGAGGCTCTCTGGGGTTCTACTGGGAAAGTCAAATGGCAACCAAGCATTTTGGATAAATTTTGAAAAATGCTACAGGATATTTAGAACAAGATTCCATTGTCATACAGATGACAACCTGTATGGGAATATAAAAACAAGGTGCCATGCTTTATATATAAAGCAAGGGGCTCACAAACAAAATACTAATGCACTGTACAACTCATTCATTTTGTTTTTGTATATTTTATGTAATAATTCCTTTTGTATGTATTGTGTTTCTCAGTTGAAATTACTCATTCCTTCTGCATATCCTCCATAATTATTTCCAATACTACATACGCATCATCTATCTAGTCCTTTTAAAATGACAGTAAAAACTATAGCACAACTACTATTAGTCCAGGACAGGTTTAAAACATGTTAACTGCCTCTTGACACCCACATGCTGAGCTCCCAAATACCAAAGAGTCGAAATTATCTCTGTGTACACACACAGAGAGACAGAGGCACAGACATACACATACCTACACTAGCAACCATAATTGTGGATTATACAATAAAAATCCTATATTTCATATATAGTCAATTCATTAGTTTACATAGCTAACAAAATGGGCTACAATAAGTTTATGCTAGAACTTTAATCACACAGGATTTTTACATAAAAGAATCCTCCTTTCTGCTCAATGATTTATCCTGCTATTCTTCTCTGTGCTGCAGTCCTCACAAACTATATAAGACTTGACAGATGAATCTGGCTGATTGGCCATGTGGCTGTTGAGATATAGTCAGGTAAAGTTAGGGTTCAAATGGAGTTGGTCACACATAGCTGTGGGTAAAATCTGCCTGGTGCTGGTACAAACCTTAATGAGACACAGGCATCCAATAAAGTGCACATGAGTGTAGAAAAGAGTTTTAAAGGACATTTAACTCACAAAAGTGACTTTTATACTTTCAAGTTTTTCTTAAACTGCAGATCACATAAATATATGCAGTATTTTTCCCACCATTACCTGAGTTTCCTGTGTGTTATTTGGGGGAATCAGGTGACTGAGTGGAGCACGTGTGAGTCCACCCATGCTGGCTTCAGTATCTGACTTGTGTCTGACCCACCATATACTCCTCACAAGCCTCAACCTCTCATGGTGAACCCAAGTGTAAACTATGAAAATTTGGCCCCATGGAAAGTAATGAAGAAACTTATAGAACTGAGTAATGCTGAAGAAGTAGAGTAAAGTTATCATCTGGGGAATCACAAGTGATGTATCTGAAGAACGCGCAAAGTCTTTTCTATTTATTATTAGTGCAATATCCATACACATATTATGTTATAGGGCCCCTACACTATGTTGGCAGGATTCATGATTGTAATACATTATGATGACCCTAGTGCACACTCGTCCACACCCAACATGCAAGCCTCTGTTGGTCAGGACATGAACTTTCGCACTTCACCAAGCAAACAAAAAAAGGTAGATATATATGATTTTATTTTACATTTTTCCTATTTCTGCATTCATATCGTTAATTTTGCATTTGTTTTTTCTGTGAGATATGGTGGGAGTCGTGGATTACGATCACTGCAGCTGAAGGGTTAATCGGCATGCAGAAGCCAACACAAAATGGTATAGCTCCTTTGCTGGTATGTACGCATCCCTCTCAAACATTGCATCCTTGTTCCCCCCACCCAAAGTAAAACAGGTGCAAAGCTCTCATCTGCCAAAAAAAGAGCAAAATTTGAAAAAAAAAAAACTTCTTGCTGAACAATTTCCAAACAGACAAAAATAAATGCCATTGATAAACATTTAGTTTTCAGCAGCTTGGAAATGGATGTGATGGAGCCAGCAGAGAATTAGGAATATGGGGAGGGGAGGACGCTGACCGTTATAGCTTGAATTAGGTGAGGGGGACAAGATTCTTTACCACCTCAGAAACTAACAGCTTGGATCCAAGAAATGTGTGAAAGAGCAATTAAGTAAAAAAAAAAAAAAAAGGAGAATATTCTGACAAAAAGGAAACCTTCCATGTTATGAAGTTTTTTTTTTTCAAATGCCATTTGTAAATCATTAGCCATTATGCAGATACAAAAAAGATCTGAGAAAAAAACAAAAAATAAATAAGGGAAAAGAAAAAAAAGAAAACATGGATCCTGCACATAAAAATGGAGGAACAGAAGGGGGGTGGAGAGAGAGAGAGGACAACACACACACACACGCTGGGCTGGAGAGACTGTTGACTCACCTTTCCAACCCCAGTGCCACCGGTATACAGCACAGAATGGTGCACAGAAAGCAGCTTCTGAAGAAGGTACCCAAAGCGAACTGTGTCAACAGTGGGCACCACCATTTTGAAGAAGGGAATGTTTTTGTTGTACTTGAAGGCGGGCACTATCTTCTCCCACAGATCCATGCGCCGGGTCTCAAAATCCACATAGCAGCTCCACAAGTCGCCAGCGGATGGGAGCTAGCAAGAGAATGCACAAAGTACATTTGAAAAAACAGAAGTGGAGGCGTGAGGCGTAACTCCATCGAAAAAGGCCGCCAAGATTTTAAAATATATTGTCTAACAGAATACATTATTGATCATGATAATAAAGTGATGCATTTGCAGTTCTTCTTTGAGATCTGAACATCATTCAGGGGAGAAATTTTTTTCTCCCTCATCCTTTCATCAGTAAATAGGGGGGGGGGGGTTCTTCAAAATTCTATTTAAATAAATAATACACAAAATTATACTCTAGCATTAACTGCTTATCAAACCTTCCTGAGAATAATGGCAAGAAAGTTTTCCAAAACATCAATAAAGGCCTATTTATCCGAGTACCTTAGCATCAGTGTTCTCATCGAACTGGTTCCTCACAAAGGTGTCAAAGGAGTCCCAGTCACTCTCAACTATGTTTCCACCAACAGCCCATAGATAGCAGAAAATAAAGGTGAGGCACAGAAGCCGTTTGAGTTTGGCAGGATCCATGCCTAGGTCCAGTCCTCCGGGTTGGAAAATCAAAGATTCTAGCAGTTTGCACAGCGTGGTTGCTTTGCTGATATCAACCTAAAAACACACAAAAAAAAACAAACAATCTGAACCAAACAGAATAACATCGTTTAGGTTCATTTATGCAGTATAAACAAAATGATGCGCTGTTTGAAAAACAAAAAAAAGGAGTTACCTGGTGTATTGCTTGAGTGCACTTCTTTGATATGAAACGGAGACCATTTTCGACATATTCAGAGAAGAGGTTGATCAGGTATTCATAAATTTCTTCAGTCATCATTTTAGACCAGCTTTTCAGCCATGTCTTCACGTATGGCATCCATTTCAATTCCTCAGGGTCCACATACACCATACCACATCTGAAAAATGTGGTTTCCCCTTACAGATAAAATCCATTTGGCAATTCATGCTCTGTTACTTAAAAACAGAACTGCTAATTTAATGAAGCCCTATTGATACACAACAAAAGGAAGGCATTAATGGTTGTAGAAACAGAATTGTTAGATAGGCAATTATAGTGTGCTTTGCCCTAAAAGCCGTGCTCATCTGCCTTTTGCACAATGGATATCTGGCCATCTAGATGACTGAAATTCTGTTAGTCAGGGAAATTAAACTGAACCCCCAAGTCTCACCAGAGCAGGGAAGAGAAATTCCAGAGTTAATACAGCAGGTGTGGGAAAGTAGTGGATGGAGATGGCGGGGGCAGCGTCAAAACAAGTCTTGGTCGTCTTGAGGGTTTTCCAGAGTCTAAATAAGAAATTCAAGTGAACAGGAGGAACCTTTAAATTAGCAGTGGTTAGACAAAGAGTGTCTCACCTGCTAACGGTAGCTGGCGAAGCAACAGCTAAGTCCTGCACTTCAAACAACATGTGTATGTAAGGTGTCAGTTTGATTCGCTCACTGTTAGCCAAACACAGCATCTTGTTGTCGTCCAGCACTGTATTCATGTTTTCAATCCACAAGGCATCCACAGGGCCATCACATATCACCCACTGATGGTCCTCTGTGGTGTCCTACAAAAAAGGAGTTAAATTTGACTGCTTTACTTTAACTAATAACGCACCTGCACACATGAATTGTTACAATAATATGCATAAAAAAGTGAATTAATGTGTGGAAATAGACTGTTTGGCTCAAAAACCCCAACTAACCCCAGATATTAACCAGGTCAATGTCGTCCTTACAAACAAGATCACAGTAACAGGCATATAGCTGACACACAGAGTCACTGGTAACAGATATTAGGGGTAACAAATATAAAATATTAAAATCCTCACATATGAAATCAAATTCCCTTATTTACAAATCCTATATCAGTAGCAACACAAGAGTCCTAACTAACTATTTTCTATTAGATAAAGGATCTTACTTATTTCCCTGCAGCACTAAAGTCCCTGTAAACTGTGTGTTTTTTTTTTTTATAGCTCCGAAGTCCCTATTTCATGAGCTAATACCAAGGACATTCAAATAAAAACTGGCTGAATTAGCATCGCCGTAATGACATCCATCCCAGTTTAGTTCGAATGTCCCTGGCCAATAATGGGCAAATTTTTTTTTTATTATTTTTTTGAACAAATTCTCAAAAACTTTTAAGAAATCAGTCAGTGAGCAAACAGTTAAAATAATGGTAATATAATTTACATTGACTCCTTTTCGAACAATGAGGGCCATAAGTCCATCATGCCATTCCATTGTCAACTTGTTGATCCCTCCATATAGCTCATCCATGGTGATAGATTTGGGATTCAAAACATAGGTGTGGACGAGCTGGTAGAAGGGGTTGTTTTCCTTCATGGTGTGAAGATTGGTCAGCACGTTGGCCAGGATCTAGATAAAAAATACAGTACAGACAAGTAGTTAGTAGCAGATAACTGAAAGAGATAAGCTATAAACTGGCCCAGCTACTTTAATTGTGTGCATTTGGGACACTTATAACAGCTGCATAGAATACACTATTGAGTTTTCATTTAGAGGTAAGGGTGAAGCCCACACACCCCCTACCAGAAAAAAAAAAAAAACAGGCTTTTACAGAGAATCATGCCACAGCCTGGACCCAACTTACCCTGTAAATTGTCGTCTTTCCGCTGCCAGCAGGTCCAACCAGCATCACACCATGCCTCACAATCATTGTTTCATAAAGCTGAATCACCTTTTTCACCATTGTGTTCTCCACCTGCAGTTTCATTGTTTCCATGACAGAGGTGATTTCTGATTGCAAGATACCATAGTCATGCTCCGGGATCTCAACTCCCGGAAACAAGTCCTGAAGAATGGCCTTGAAAAGACAAAAATTATTTTACTGTGGAAAGCTGTTTTACAGAGTGAAATACCACTATTGAAAGTTTGTTGTATTTTGAGTAGTATATTTAGATATTAACATAATTTTAAAAAATGCAATATGGAGGACTTGCTTTTTTGTTCTAACAAGAATAATAATTTCTAAGTGAAAATTTAAAGACAAATGAAAAGAAAATGCTTAAATGACCTACAGTTTAGAATGTCAATTTCTTTTTTTTTTTTTTGCTATACCTGAAACAAAACAGCATCCTGCTTCAGAAATTTGGGTAGGTTGCTATCACGCAGAGCTCGAATTAGCACCACATCTTCATTCTTGTCTGGATTCTGGCGCTTCAGTGATCCGGCCATCACCAGCACGGACTTCACGGCACGCATGCCGAAGTCATAATGGTCTTGCTGTGAAAGTTGCTCACTGCAGAGCTTGTACATCTGTGTCATTTTCTGGGCAAGATTCTTTGATGACTCAAACCCTTCCGAGTAGAGAATCACTTCAGCAATCAAACCTGGTAGATATAAACAGTGAGAATGAACCACACAAGTGCAGCAGAGTCAGCAAGAATGGCCCAAGCCTAAAGACACCAAAGCTGTTTTCGCCAGCTTTCCTGAACAGAGAGTTTGTCGACACACACATACACTGTGACTTGCATGAGATAAGTAAAAGATTTCATGCTGAAAAGAATCTAAGACTGGAAAATAACCTCAGAAATTACAATAGACAACACCTCACACATAATAATAATAATAATAATAATAATAATAATAATAATAATAACAACAACATACAGCAGGTTTGTGTGGTGTACAGTCCATGGATAATATACGAGTTTTGTAGTAAAGGGTGTGGACATTGCCAATGTGTGGACAAAATTTCCAGATCTTGATACAACTATAAAAAATTTAAAAAGTGCAGCTGAAAGAAAAAAAAAAGTTGAAAATTTCCCGCTTAGCCTACAAATTTTCAGCCATCATAACAAATATTTTATTGATTTCAACCCAAAATTAGAGAAAACAGAGGTCAGGATAGAGTAAAAGAAATTGCAGTATGAAATAAAAAGTAAAATCACAGACTGCCTCGTCCATCAATTACATCATAACAATTCTGTATTTTAAATACAATGAATACTATTAAGATTAAATGGTATTTTATTATTATTTTGTAAGAATCACATACTTGCCTACTCTGTTCTGCTATGATGGAGAGTTGCTCCCAACTCCAGTCATAAATTTGATCTAAACCACAGCAGTTGCTTACCCAGGTTCACCTGACGAACTTAAATCCATCTAAATAATTTATTACTTCATATTTAAAGAGCAGCATAAAATTAAAATCATACAAGTAACATCCAGTTCTCTTCTGTGATATTTCCGGCTCGACAAGGGATCATTGGCCAAACTGGACTTCTTGTGTCTTACATAAAAAAACCATGTGCATCCCAATTCATCTCCAGAAAGCACAACAAAGCATATCTATGGCAAAACATTTTCTTATATTTTACCATGAAAACAACAACTTAAAGTTATTTATTGTGGGTAATTAAGAAGCTAATGGCTGTGCTGCATTGAAGTTAGTTCATTTGCTGCTGATAAAAATGATGGGAAATATCTGAAGTGACCCTATACTTTCTGCATTCATTAGTTAGTTAATTTGCTTCTAATGTGAAGAAAATACTGTGAATAACACATCATCCATAACTTTAAATTCTTATCTAATTTTTTTTGTTTGTTTATTTGAGCATGATGGACAGATCAGAATGCATGAAAAAAGGTCACATCCAAGCTGCTTTAACTTGGTAAAGGGTGAAGCACAAACTTACTGAGAATTTCACTTACGGTAGTCTGGCACCATCATGGCAATTGGTCTAAAGAGAGCCTTCAGATTGTCAGGCAGTTCAGTACGACCAGCATAACCCGGGTTCATTGTGATAAAGGCTGCACAGGTGGGTAACAGTTTGATTTCTCGACCCTCAAACATGAACCTCGTTACCTGTGTACACACAAGAAACAATTCTGAATCTGCATAGTTTTCAAGCAATATAATGCCACAAAGGGAGAGATATCTGTAAGAGTTTTCTGAAGTTGAAAAATGAACTTTTATAAATAATATTTATTAGCTTTTAAATGCTTGCTTAATTTTCAGGTAGATGTTTGGGTAATATAGTGAAACAGAGACAATGAAAATAGGTGATACCATGTCTAACTATTTTTTCAGTGCATTTCCATGTATATTGTATTTTAAAAGCTTTATAATTTTTGGCACCCTTAACTTTATTTGTTTTGCATCTAAATACCTTCAAACATGGAATGCTCTGACCACAGTATAACAAATGCAATGTCATGGGAAAATCTTTTTTAACCTCTATTAGCTTGTAACTTATGCATGACTATTTTGCAAAATTAAGTAAATGCTTAAAAATAATAAATTAAAACAAGCTTGCAAGGATATCATGGCAGCAACACAAATAAAAAGTTGGGTTTGATATCAAGCATATCATATCATAATTTTACTTTTAAGTTGGTTTGAAATATGGATTCTGAGTAAGACTCCCAAATTTAATCATAGTTTTTAGAACATGGCTACAGTTAGCAGAAACTACAGCATTAACCCTTTCCACCTTTATTTTGTTCTACTTCCCTTTGTACTGTTCAGAAAAAGCATTACCACACAAGCAATCCGGGCAGAAAATTTTAGAAGTTCGAGTTAAATATAAATCTTGATTAAATGTGACATGTTAAAGAAATTCATATTATTTAAAAAAAAAAAAAAAATTGGTTACAGAAGTGAATCTGTGGATTTCACGATGGCATCTAAACCAGGGGCAAAAATGCTGGTGTGTGGGAACAGTCACCAATGCCACTGACTCGCAACAAGCAGACAGACAATTTCCTCACAGATCAAAGATTCCAATAGCAGGTGACGTTTACACTTTTAGTCAGTGATCTTTCGAGTTCACCCAATAAAGAATATCCATTACATATTCTACCACCAATCACTAAAGAGCAATAAAAGGCAAAATGGCTGATGAAGGGCATCACAAAATAATTTACCTGGGACGGCTTGACACCCGGAACCGACCCCTGCTACTGCTAATGATCTAATCATCCCACTAAACAATGTTCTGCCATTATCAGTGTCAAAACTTAGTCAAAGAATGTCAGAAAATCAAAATGCCTTGTCTCTTGACGTCTTAATAACAGTACAAGCCTTTGCACCAGCTATTTGCATTGCTAATTCTCTGTTTCAATTCTTCCACTGACTCAGCTGTGGAAATTGCAATTATACTTCCTCTTAAGAAACAACATGGATCCAACAAAATGGCTGCCTATTTCCAACATAGCCAGGAAGGAATGCAAACATTCTTTGAGCAGCATGGTTCACTTTTCCACATTAAAATATAGTTTGTTGCCCTGATAATCAATCAGTGACCTAGCTTCTTTTCTTGTCAGGAAAAAACCTAAACAGAACAGATTTCCATAAGACAAAGCTCTACCACCACTACAGAAGAGTTATATGGTTACAACCAAGAAATAATATATTTCATTAAAAAAATTAGTGGCAGTGTATGAAATCTGGAACAGATGTGTGTCTTCCTCAATTATTAAGGAAAAGTTCCTATAATATAACAGTATGAAATATGAATTAAACAGGAGCAAATTATTGCAGTTTGATAAAAGTGGCTAACTAAAAAACGGTACAGAGTTCTACTAGAAAGAAATACTATGTAGGATTAGCATTGCATTGTGGGAATGTTTTCTTTACTGTCAGTAAATATAAATTTGTTATGGCTTCATTTTCTTCTCCTGCTTCAACTTAAAAAAAATAAAATAAAACAAAAATTTTAATACAAACAAGCCATTAAAAAAACAAGTCTTTCTGTTATGAGGACAGAGTTATTACCTTTGCTGCTTTGGCATTTCTGATGGTGATCAACTGCTGGGCGATAACAGACAATACCTCAATGTCAATGCGGTTAAATTCATCAAAACAGCACCAGGCACCAGACTGTGCCAGTCCAGAAAAGAAACGGCCCATCATCTAGAGGAAGAAATGATACACCTATCTAATATCCCAGGCAGTTAGTTAACAACTTTACATTTTAGCCACACAAGTCAGGCAACAGTACTGTACCTCTCAACATTTGACAGATCATCTACAGCAGCGTTTCCCAACCAGTGTGCCATCAAACATGAGCAGGTGTGCCGTGAAATTTTTTAAAAGTTACACATTTGAGTTAAATAAATAAACGAAACATTGTTTATATAAATGAGTTTTGTGGACAGAACTAAAGTGTGGGCATATTTCTTTATCCAACAAACCCTCAACACATACATGTGATATCTCCTGATCTGTGCAGGAGGCTCCAAATTTTGCCACTGTTCTCCTGCCTCTTGATCAGATATCAGATTCTCCAGAATAAAAAAAAAAACAAACTGATCTCTGATTTTTTTTAACCAATAAATTATTGATTCACATTTCACATTAAAGTTTTGTTTATAGTATTATTATTAATAATGTGCAATGAGGGTGTGCATGGTATTTTTGGGGCAGGAAGAGGTGGTTAACTTTTCCAGATGACAAACTTTAAAAACTCAGTCAATTTGTGCTGGGCCTCTTTGTTTCGCATATATATTTTTTATAACAGCTGCCAGAGATGAAGTTACCCAGTGACTTTAGTGAATAAAGGGTCTTGCTTTTGGGCCAGATGTGTCAGCTGATTTCTAAATGTTATAAAGCTTTCGTGGAGTGGATGACTTTGATGTTGAAGTCCTTGAAGACTTAGAGCAGGTGTGCAGAGTTAGAGTAATCTTTCATTCTTCAGGACCTGCTGCCTTTCTAACAAATGATAGTTCTTTGCAAAGTGGATATCAGATGTTGTTGCTCCAGTCTTAGTTCCACACCCTCACACATTATTGTGATCTTGTTGAAAGAACATAATAATCCTTTCTTCACCCCTTTGTTGTGAGTGGAGTCAGAGTGCAGCTGATGACAAACATGTCTTTTTTCTATATTCAAAAGTAATCCACATGGCCTCTCTGGAGATCTAGAACAGCCAAAAAAGAAAGCTGATTATATTGGCTTCCATCTACATTTCAAAATTGACAGCTGGATTAATTATGTTCAGACATTTTGAAAACTAATTTAAATCTTTCCTATCACGTGACCAAACAAGGCAGACAGAACTGTGCCCCTTGTTCACTTCAAAGAATGGGTACTCCGCTCATTGTAAGATCATTTCCTTAATTGTAGACAAAGAGAAGCTTGTTTCCCATTTCTCTGAGATCCATATTAAATTCCCATAAAGCTGTGACAATATAATTTTATTGGAAGCTTGACTACAGAGATTTTATTATAGGCATTTCACCAGGAAAATACCAACAACTTATGGCCAGAACTGAATAAAATTTGCAGCATTTTTTCCTAAGATACAAAAGTTAAAAACAAAGTGGGCAGTGAATGAAAGAGTACACAATGTACTACTGGTCTGCTGTGGCTAAGGGACGGAGTTTGATCCTTGTCAGGAACTGACTTGGTTTGGCAAACGTTGCATAGCATGGTTTCTTCTTGTTCTTCTGTATGAGTCTATCAGAGTGGATCTCCTCCAGGAACTCTGGACTTTTCCCACCGGCTAAGCAGAAGAGTTCTGGTAGGGTTTTTCCAAGTGTGTCTTAAAAGTAGGTCCAATGTAGGAGTTTAAATGGTCACACAATGTCCATGCCTACATCCTGATTGCAGGCTGGCCACCTGGACTAAAAGATTTAACCAAACACCCAATGGGGGAAAAAAAAGTGCATGTGACTACAGTCAAACCCAATTAGGAAAGATATTAAAAAGAAAACTGAAAATAAAGAGGGCAAACTTTCATTGTGAGCAAGAAGGGTCTCCCCTCAATGATGAGTTTGCAAGGAGACTGGTCATAGCTTTTGTTAAGGGCCACCACCTACCTTGTAGTCTAGTCCGTCTGAACAATTGAAGACTACACACTGTTTGGCTAAAGCCTTTGCCAGATCCTTTGTAGACTCAGTCTTTCCAGTTCCTGCAGGACCAGCGGGGGCCCCACCCAAATCCAGCTGGAGAGCTCCCATCAAACACAGGTAGCACCGATCCTGAAAGTCATTGGAATCAAAGCATGTAGGCAACAAGACTGTTATCATTGAAATAACAGACGGAATGCACATACTTACGGGATGTGGGCATGGAATTTAGTCATTAAAGGTTTACTGTCACAAATCACTTGAATTCATTTAAATAAACCCTAAGTCCACATAGTTTAACTCACAGTAGTGGCCAAAATTACTGCACCACATAAAACAAATCTTTTTTTTGCTTAAGTGCAATTACACCATGATATGTGTAATATTTCAGCATTTGTTTAACATTTTTTTGTATTTCTTCTGCTAAAATAATATTGCAAAGTGTGCATTTATAAAGTTTACCTTATTCTTCTATGACTGCATCATTAAGGAGATCCCCATGATATCAAAACAAAACCCAAATGGCTTTATTTTGGTAAAGGCAATGATTTTTACTAACACGGAATATCACTGTTATTTATGATTCAGCTTCAATGCACAAACTGCTCAAATTAAATCATCAAATACATGTAAACAATATTTATTTAAATGTTCTCATAACTATACATCTAATCAAAAAAACTGCCATCTTGCATTTCTGAACTCTTCTGAAGTGAAAGTAGAAAATGTAGTGATATTAGAACCCATACAAGCACCGTACAGCTCATCATTTTGCACAACTATGATGCCTAACCAAACAACATACAATGCAGCAGTATCCACAACTATGATACTACTGAAGTAGTCTGTGATTTTCTTGAGAAGAGATCTATGGTGAATCAGTACCAACCAATGAAAAGCCGTGAAACCGTAGTATTTTAGGCTGGGAACCATTCTGATCTTTAGTAGTTCAGATAGTGAGTTAAGACAAAAATAAGCAAAAGGAAAGGTTTCCTTAGCTAATACATTAGCAGAAGTAGAGAACAATACCATACATTTTATTTATAAAGTAACTGAGAATAATGAAAAGAATGTGAATATATATATATATATATAATATATATATATATATATATGCATTGTACAAAGATATTCAAAGCCAAGTTTTAGTGCTGTAACAAGTTAGATTCTTTTCATTAAAAAATCTTCATGCTGATGCCCATTTTCAGGAAAAGGAAGCTAGTCAAAAGGTAGTAAAAAATAAGCAGTTATTAGATTTAAGAAGCATCAGTTGATGAGGAGGCAGCAAAAGAGAGAGAGATCATTTAGGATGATGCTACAATGAAATATCTGAAATAAATGACTGCCTGATAACGATAACCTGAGACAGTCTCTGATAAAACATCTACCTGGTCTGAATGAGATAATCTAACAATGAGAATAATCTTTAAACACCTCAAATGTTGTGATCAGGAATAAACTGTCTAATAGAAAAAAACAAGCCATATTCTGAGAGAAAGCACTGAAAGTTTAAACAATGAATACCCTAAATAACAGACCACTTATTTAAAGAATCATTATTAGGCTGTCAACCCAAAATTTTTGGTCAAAGCACGTGATATAAATT
This sequence comes from Nautilus pompilius, assembly GCA_018389105.1. Lineage (NCBI taxonomy): Eukaryota > Metazoa > Mollusca > Cephalopoda > Nautilida > Nautilidae > Nautilus > Nautilus pompilius. The sequence continues at coordinate 63,063 of JACATO010000640.1, read as the reverse complement.
ATAGCTTTATTTATACATTTAAATACAAATTAATGGTGCTGTAAAAACATCCCCAGCTTCTCCTAACTCACAGTACCACAAACTAAAGGTCAACTATCCAAATGAGTCCAATGTTAAAGCAGTACAGCATTCTACCCCAGTCACTATCAGTAAAAAACCTACCAGTGTAGTGAGCTCCTACTACCTTCTTCTAAAATCTAACATGAAGACTTTAAGCTAGAAACACAGCCATGCTACTCACTGTCAGTGGTGTGATGACAAGTCTCGGAGAAGCACCCAGGTATTCGTAGCCATAGATGTACAACGAGCTAGACATACGCACAATGCAGTTGTCTTGGTCTGCATCCCAGTAATACCGCAACTGCTTTTGCCACTCAAAGGCATTTTCACTGTCAACCTGAATCCAGACAGAAAGAAAGAAAGAAAGAAGAGTGAGGTGGTAGTAAAAATTATCCATCTCTACTTATTGCTGAATACAATACATATATTCTGTTGAAATCCTTTGCCTGATCATTTATATGGTAACCAAGACACCAACTGCATTTATGAAAAGAAGTGAAACATTTTAAGTAAATTAAACCTAGAAAATGCAAATGAGAAAATCATATTGACCTAAATGATAAATACTCGTATATTGGACCATTTGAATAGCAGCAAAAATATTCTATTATTATTTTCATTTTAGTATAGTTTTGTAAGTTACATGTATTGCAGATGCAGATACAGATGGATGTACCAGGTATGTGCCTCAAAAACCCTTTTTTTAAAGCATGTGTGTTCAGGCACAGCATCAATGATTTCTCATGAATTGTACTTCTCGGTGAAGCAAAATGCTAGGTGATGTTAAAAAAACACAAAACAAGTGACCCAACTAAAACAGCAATCGCTGTAATGGTGTCTGGCCAGGTTTTAGTTGAACGTCACTAGTATATAAAAATCTCATAGCTACTGGAACTTTCAGCGCCACCTTGGGCAGGATGATTAGATAATCCCAAACCCCAGCCAAGTCCTAAATGTATAACTACTACCACTGATCTTCATAGGAACAAAAATGAAGTATAATCTTATAAAAACATTAACAAGAAGCTTTTTGATTCAGACATTTCCAAGCAACAAAATTTTAAAAGTACCTTTCTGAAGTGCACTTGCTAAAATCTAGCGATTTCTCTGCACCGAATCATGAATCACAATCAATACAATTATGTAAGATGTATTAGAAATGGCATAGGTATATCCTTTATACTTATAGATGTATTATAGAGTTTAAAAAAATTACTGGTTTTAAGTGAGCAGTCCTCATTTTTTTGAAATGGAGACGGTCGCTGGGTCACATACCTTTTGTCTCACCATCTCTGTGATGATGTCTCTAGCATGAACATCTATAGTGATAAGTGCACACAGAATACTTCTGGCCAGTTTGGGAACATCTCCTCTCACCATCGCTGCCAGTTTGTTCAGGTTCTTAATGAGATGCAAATATTTTTATAAAGAGAATTCAAATGTCTTCCATATGAAGTATAATTCACATTTCACAAAATCAAACAAAACCTATAGAACACAGAAAATGTCCAAGACCTCTTTGAAATCTAAAAAAAAAAAAAAAAGGTTTTTTAAAAATTAGAATGGATTCATTTCAATTCTAGAGCCAAATTTTAAGCATTCAGAATCTGTCAAACAATTTAAAATATTTTATTTACACAATTTGTATTGCTGAATGTTTTAGGGTGGACCTTAAGGGTTTTCAGAATTTTGGAAAACACTCCTGTAGTATGTACAGTTAAAAATACTAAAGGTAATCAGCACAAACTTTCTGAACTGTCAGCACAAGCTGACATTAAACAAATCTTTATATCTATAGAATAGTAAATGATGTTACTTAGTTGGTGGAGTGAGGGTGGTGATTTAATCCTGTTAAAACTGACAATCTCAACCCGCTTAGGTTACTTGTATAAGCCACAATGGATTCCATCCTTTGTACAAAGTACTGGTACCTGTGTACAAGCTGACTGAATTCAGTGAAAATATCTTCTGCTAAAATTCTTCTTACTGGAGGCAGAAGGAAACCCATGGAATAATGAGACTGGTACAGAGGATTGGGAAAATAAGGAGCCATGCTGAAGACGTCCACTATAATAAAGCATCCCGCAGGAAATACACAAAGTACTACTGATCTGTTAATTCTAAACTACCAGTAATAAATGTATGCAGGTCCGTCCATAAAAGGTATGCACTGGGATTCTCTGTTTCTACTTACCCTTTCTTTCTTGCTGTGAGTCCCAACAACAAACAAAATATTTGTAAATGGCTGCTCATGCAACGCTGGGGTTTAAAAGCGAAGCGCCATTTTAGAACAGAATACTCACATGGAAGCACCTTTCTTCAAAACTGACCAGATCTGAGAAGTCATCTGATTCGATGACCTCAGTTGCATCCCGACACCACACGGTCTGAGAGACTGTCAACACTACCTGAAGATATGAAAGAGACCGAAAAAATGTGTAGTTTGTGATACTGCAATGAAAAAGAGAGAGATAAGTTTTACACGAGAAGGTTTAAGGTTGGTCAGGTAACAATTTAATTAAATTTTTTACATTTTATTTGGAACATTTCTGGCTAGAGAAGCTTTCCAAAGAATAACTCTCTTGACTTTGTAAAAAAAAACCAGAAAAGCCAGAGAAAATTCACACTAGGGAGACAGGTGTATAAGGATCAACAGGCACCAAACTTACTGCCTCCCACCACTAAGCAGAAGAGATCGGCCAATGGCTGTGCATCAGGGTTCTTCATGTTGGCCACTATTTGTTTTCCCTTATTTCCTTAACTATGCACTGCTTCAGGTTCCAGTCCCCTCGAGCTCTTCCAGTAAGGTTATCAGCAGACATGGAAATGACAACAGCAATGTAAGAGACATACCTGGTGGGCGTGGCTGATGACCCACTTTTCCCGTGGCTGGTTTTCATAGTCTGTGATGGCCATTTTTATCAGTTTCCGTAAGTTAATGAACATGCTTTCTTCCACTTTACCCAGCCAATCCTCAACATTTCCCCGTGCTTTTAAGCCCTGCATAAATATATTTTTTTTAAAAAAAAGGAAGGTGGTCAGATTTATTTGTATGACAAAAGACCCTTCTCAATCACCCAGGCACATTTATAGTTTAGACAGATCTGCTATGTTGTCAGAACACTGCATGTTCTACTATGCTTATGATACTGGGAATGGACTTACACAGTGCCCTGGGCACCTGCATGAGAAAGAGATTCGATAAGCATATTGAGAAGCAACAGTTTAGTCTAATAAATACAGCACCTCCCCAAAAACCTTTTGTGATATTTTGTAAACTAGATTTTTAAAGCACTCACATTAACACAGAATACTCCTATCTGTTTTAATCCAGTTAACCATTCTAAAAATCTTTATTTTCCAAAATTTAAAAAAAAAAAAATTTCTACAATAATTCATTGGATTAAGACATTTTATTTGTCTTGTTTGTTTTATTTTCTCTGAATTTTTTTTGCTTAAAATGCATAGAGCATGTTACAACCAAAAAATCCCTCTCCTCCTCCCAAAAGTGATTCCGCAGTCAATTTGTGAAAAGTCATGTGTAAGGTATGAGCTTTCTGATTGGCTAGTGCTAGTGCTGCCATTACAGTGTAATTTTGCTGAATAAGGCAGTCTATATAGAGCTTTCATCAAACTGACATTTAAGTACTGGTGAATTCCAATGAGGCTTCAAGCTAAAGCAAATGAGTAACAACTGCAAAAAGCTAAGACATAAGATCATTCTATATCCAGTACAAAGTGAGCACCAACCAAATTCTGTAACAGTTAAGAAAAGCCAGTAAAACATGGAATTGTTTAGATTTATGTTGGTTCCAGACAAGTTTTTCCTGTTCTTGCCAGGTGAAAAAAAAAAAATTCTGATCTGAGCTGTTTGGAGTGCGAAGTCTAGCAGTGCATCTAATTTTCAAGCTCTCAGGCATAAAAAAGGTTTTATTCTTACACCACTCTCAAACCTGCACCCAAAACATCACTGCAATCAATGTGTGCCTTTATCTAACTTACTGCCCGCATTATTCCATGGCTGCATCCCTGCAAGAAATTACCACGTGAAGGAAAATGTCTAATCCATCAACCACACAGATATCAAAACAGTGTTTGATTAACTTTATTATGTAAGGTAAAAGTGCATTATCACAACAAGCAATCAATAGCCACTGCGCTAACTCTTAATGGAAGGAAATTCCAAATATGAGCTATTTGGTCTGAGCTTCGTTCTAACTGTGTTATTGGATGAACACAATCTAAACAGGTTATAGGCAGCAAAACGCATTGCCTAAATGCTTAGAGTCATATTTTAACTGTTTTTTACATCCCCCATCTTTGGATGGGAGGGGGGAAGGATTTAGATTAAGATATAGGCAACTAGGAACAGGTGAGAGAGACAGGAGAGAAAGAGAGAGATCACAGTATACTGTACACTAGAGATTGGTATTTTTAAATTAATATATTTATAACTTCATAAATTAAAGTTAAAAAAAAAGAAAAAGGTTTTTACCTTTAAAAAAACAAGAGTTAGAACAGAAAACAGACAGAAGTATTATCATTATTATTATTATTGACTGTGTTGATATGATACAATATGACTTTACACTGCCAATGCACTGGCATTTCAGGTACGAGAGAAAAAGGAAGATTACACTGTGATCTTGGATGAAAACAACCTTGGCAGTGTGTTGGCTATTGAGATATCCTTAATACTTTTCAGGTGTTGTTGGTGCCTTTAAGCTGTGCACAATGCATTCTGGGAAATAAATATGAATAAACTAAAGGTTTACTGAACAAAGAAATAGTGTGTTTAAACAGTATTTTTTGTGATTACAAATGTTTTAAGTGACGTGAGATTTTTTTATGCTAAAAAGATTAAAAACAACTTAATCTCTTTCACACACAACTAAATAAATGATAAACAAACAAAATTAAATTACATTTCTACATAAAACTTGCTGTTATAATCTAAGGTGGAAAAGATCAATTACACAAACCATAGCGAAAAGGCTGTTTATCAGTTAACTCAGTTTCTTGCCCATTCACCAAATTAGGGCCACAAAAACCCCTTTTAAAACCCCTTTTGATTAGCAATATTAAAAAAAAAAAAAAAAACCAACATATTGGTGACATGATTCAGGCTGGTTTCTAAAATTGGCCAAGCAAACCATGATGAATTTAAGTCTGGAATGTTGCTCATAGTTACTGCAGTTGCTGGGATTTGTTCTTAAAAAAAAAAAAGGGACGTTATATATTTACATAAATTATTTCTCTTTCATTGGCAAAAAGAAAATCCAAAAGATCGGGTTAGTCATTCTTAGAGTGATGACATTACCAGTATCTAGGTGTGTATTATGTCTCCATAAGTTAACCCTTGATATCAATGCGCAAATGTAAAGAACATTACCTTTCCAAGGCTTATCCGTTCACCTTCTGGAGAAAGCATGGCGTGGATATCATTTGTATACTGTATTTCTGGTTTTGCTTCTTCTCCTATATAGAATAAAACACAAATTTAGTTTGAAATAGATTTAAAAAAAAAACAAACCTTAAATGATTATCAACTTATTCCACAAAGGCTTTGAGGCATCTCTGCTGTTTTTAGAATTTATGAAGCAATACAATGTGCAATATCAGTCCTGCTGACCTCCACATTGTTAGAACTCCCTGCAAGTGCTGGCCCCTGCAAACTTCATTGGGGAAAGAGACCCCAACTCTTCTACTTAGAACCAGGGTACCCACATGGAACATGATCTGTCAGAAAATTAGCCATTTCTGCCATCATGGAGAAGCTTTAAACATTATTAGTAAATTGAGAGTAAAAGAAATTTGTTGAATGCAAGTTAAAACGAGCAATCAAACAATAGTACAATCTTTAAGATTTAACTAGAATGGGGAAGAGGTCCAGTGAATAAAGAAAATCTTACCCAACTCCATTTTTTGCTCCTCTGTTGGTGGAATTTCCTGTGTGCCAAACTCTAGCTTTGAAATAGCATCAAAGCACTTGCGAAGATGAGGCTGAACAGCAAGTGGGTTCCGAGTCTGGGCCAAGATCTCAAGTAACTCATCGTTGGACAGAAAATAAAACCTGGAAAGAAGCATCTGCCAGTAAATGCAAGATAGGGGTCAGTGACACTGCTGCCAGCCCTCCGCAAAAAGACAGTTTCTTTAAACACTCTTTGGTCTAAAGAAAGATTTGAACATAACAGCTCACATCAAGTATCTACAAACCAACCATCCACTTACCTGGGGAAGACAACTCTCTTTGATTCCAGGTAAGCTTCCAGACATTTCTGAATCTGATCTAATAGTGCGTTGTTGTTCTGAAATATTTCTAACAAACCTATAAAATAAAATAATTTTTAAAAATATGTATTGTTACAAGTTATACCCATTGGGTGGATCTTGACTACAGCTTGCTGATGCTGTGCTGTTGCCATCAACAGATTTGGGGAGAAATAGTTTCCCAAAAGTTTTTTTTGCTTCGTTTTTTCAACAGTAGACAACTTAATGAATATGCAGTAGTAATTAAGCAGTCAAAAACTGCAGAAATGGTAAGAAGATGGATCAAGGTTTGGCACTTACCAGGTTGAGTGGCTGCTCGAATGGCAATTGGAATTTTCTGAACTTTCCTCATGATTTCCTTAAAAGATTTATCCACCTGTCGGAACATTCGGTCTTCAGCTGGAAGCTGTCGCTGGATGTCAGGTGCACAGAAGATGTTCTCCAGATACAGCCAGCTTCTCTGGCAGTTTAGCCATTCCTCCTGTAAATTCAGGAAAGAGACCTTTTAGTGTCATATGAAAATCACAACCGACTGACCTTAAATCTTGACATTTAATCCTCTGTGCTTGTCACCAGAAATTACTCTGGCCAGGCCTGAATGCATTTTCGATTGCAGGGCAAACAGAATTTGAAATTATTCACTTCTGCATTTTTAAACATGATTGAAATATTTTAAAACACTGAAAAAAAAAAACTTCTATCTGAAAATGATGTTTTATCAAGATTTCAAGATAGGCATTCTGCCATTGTGTTTAGGATGGTCCAGTCGAATGCTGTTCAGTTTCAAAAGATTGAAGACTGTTCCAAAATCCAACCATATTATCTACTGGCTGTGTATCTTTGAAAACTGAAACTTGAAGATGAGATCTGGAAAAATTCATCAGAGCATCAATGAAGAATCATTATCAGTTGAGTTCTGATTAAAAATCCTGTCTCATATGAAAGCAGCAGCCTCCAATGAGATTCCTAAACAAAGTTGTTTAATTAGAATGCACATACACATTCACTAGGAAGAGACACAAACAAAATAAACAAACTGATCTTTCCTCATCAGATGGTTAATATACTCAGCATGAAAAGTTAGGAATATTCTACAATAATTATATTTAAAAACAAGCAACAAACAAACAATAACAGAAGTGCTTGTAGCAAAGGTATGTAAAACACATTATGCCAGATGCTTAGATAAGCTTAGGGTAATGATCTTTCTCTGCTGTCATCTTCTGAAAAGCATGCAGGAGTCAAATAGCTACAGTAGCCATGCATTTTAGTACAATGTATTTTACAATGAGCTTGATGGGTGCCTCACAAAATTGTGAAGAAATCTTGTCATAGTGTCTTAAGAAATTTGGTGCCATTCCTCAATGAGAGTCTGCAAGTTCATCCAATGTTGTTGGCATATGGTTCTGGCAATGGTGTACAGCACAACCGAGAATATCCCCAAAATTAAAGAGGTTCTGTTAGAGACAAGACAGAACAACAGCCCAATGTGGATGGGCATTGTCAACCAGGATGGAAAACAGCACCATGATATAGGCCTTGTAGAACTGTTGATGATAGCTTAATAAGTTCTGGTGAATACAGCAATGTGTGCCCACACCATGTGATCAGTCTCCATAGCAATCATGAGCTGTTCTAATAGTAAGTATTGTTCTTTTGGACATCATCAGACTTTCACTTGCTCATCCCTTAAATCAAGGCTAAAGATCATAGGGCCTGCTCCCACAAAGATTTGTGATATGAAGTTAGTTATGCACTGTCCATAGAAAGATAGTTGTGCTCCTAATCTGCTTAACTGATGATTAAGTAATGAAGCTTGGATCAAGGTAATAGTATTGATGCTCCTATCTCAATTTCAGTAAGGCATTTTGTCATAGTTTCACGACTAGTGAGACATGTGAAGGTTTTGATGTAAATGACACCTTCTGTTATAGTTTAATAATTATATATGCAAAATAATTCAGCAGGTGGATTCTGATGGCATTAAGTTACAACCTTTGAATGTCACCAGAGGGAAACCTGGTTCTGGGACCTAACAATTTATGTCTAGAAGACTCCTGGACTATCAAGACTGGCTCCCACTTTGATTCCTAGTTGAGGTTAGCTCAGTATAGTGCACCCTCCTAGCATAGTTTCTTCTTTCTTTTCCTCAACAGCCAGCCATGTTTGTTTTCTTTGGACACACTGCTTTTCTTCCACATCTTAAAATGAAGGGCTCTACTTGGGATTTCTCTGCCAGAGTCAGAAGTGACAAGCCCTCAAGGCAATACTGTCTAATGGATAAGTATGGCTCTATGCTCCCTCTCCAGGGTTGTCTCTAATGTCGAGAGACTGTCTCCGATATTGACACTGGAAAATGACGACGACAGGACCAACATTCAGATGCTGCCATCAACAGTTATCAGTACTAGTGGTCATAATTATGAATTGGTTAAAGTGATTCTTTTTAAACAAATTTTGTAAATGAACTGAATAAACTGCTTGAAATGGAGATGCTGTGAATCAATTTTAATAATCATGCCGATAACCATTTCTCTTTCCTGGTGGCCCTGCGCAGGCCACGTCGTCTTCCTGCTTCCTTGTGATGACAAGATGAAACTAAAACCAAATGAACACGTATAACATGCATGGAAACAAATCAGTATCTTCCATGCACGCATAACCTTTTTCTTTTAATTTTCTAAAATTGCTCACAGCTTATTACAAAATACTTGCCACAGCAAAACTCTGTTTATTCACATTAGTTGGGGCCACAACTCATGTGCGACATGTAGACAAATGAAAATAAAGACACCCTGGCCGTTTACCTTTCTACATTAATTACCTGATACTAAAAGTTCTACTTGTATAACTGTACCCAGCAAATTCCATCCACATAATGATTGCGCAAATAGTCAGGTAAAATTACAAATGTCATAGTAACCAAGGGAGCAGCCTCAGCTCTTCTTTGACAGCAGCATGATGATCCAGTGCATAGGGACAACTCTTAATGTCCTGTAGCTATACCTTGAAACATTGTATATCCAATTAAAAAACAAGGCAGGAAAGGTAGTCCAGACTAAAAAGTATTTTTCTGTGAAATAAACCACAATAAAAATGGTGTACCTTCGTTTAGTTAACTGTACTTTCACAACTAAAAATAATTTTCAAGGTTGTTTAATAAACATATTCTTTACCGAAGTTCATCTGAAAGCTGGTCACAATATCAATAAGCTAATAGATAAATTCTGAACATTACTTTCACTACTATTAAAAATAAGATCCACATAACATTCATCTGATCTGATATGAAATTTTAAAATCTTGACCTTAGTATCTTGTAATTTAAGAGTTGTACAGCACGTACCAAGGTCTTCCCAAACAATTCCAGCTGGCGAGCCCAGTCATCCACCCTGGGTTTAATGGGCCCCACATGTCGAGAGCTCGAGATGGTTGAGATATTAATGTTGCTGTCATCCCATAGCTGCTGAATATCATCAGTGGAACCCAGGATGAAAACATCCTTAGAGTCCTTGTGAGGCAGCACAATTAACTCCACTGACTTCCATGCATCTTCAACCTGGTTAATAAGAAGTAAGAGATTCACGGATTATACGATGAACAAGCTGAATTTGAATAAATAAAAATGGCTGAGCAGGGACACAATGTCTAATCAATGTCCTTCAGTATAATACATTTATCCTTAATAATAATGATAGGAAAGAAAGAGAAAGTGGAGGATGCTGTTGTTGTTGTTCTGGAAGGTACAGATACTCTCTCTATATATCTGCACCATTTTAAAAAGTTTTACTGTAATCTGCAAGAAGAAAAATTTGCCTTATGATGGGAATCTGGCCATGATGAAGAATACAACTTGGTGGTAAAGTTCATACTAGATAATTTATCCCTGGCTGGCATCACCAATCAGCCTTTAAGCCTGAATCTCTACCAAGGACCAAAGATATAAAAATAATGGGCTTGAGCTACATTCTTTTTAAAGCTCAGCTCCAAAATTTATTGCAAACCAGCTCAGATTTTAGTTGTTTTACAACTTGACTGATGTCATTAGCAGAGATTACAAATGTCAATCCATGTAAACACCGTGGATTAATATGCACACTATGAGGGCTGGTCAGGGTCTCAGCCTTGGCTTGAGCAGTTTATGGTATCTTTTCAATCATTTAAGTGGGTTTCCTCCCACTACTAAACCAAAGGTTCTCTGATAGGTCGGCTGAACTTGAGACTTAGTCCCACTTCTCCCATCTCTCTGTATAGCATTAAGAGGTTCCACAATGAAGCTCTCATTTGCTGAGGGGAGTGGGGGAGGGGTTCTCAAGAGAAAAGTCATTTCTGTAAATTCAAAGATAATATCATCATCAGCCAATGATGCAACCAAGACTGCAGTGCATTCCTCAAGCTAGAGATTAAGTTGAGGAATTTACAGGTGATGACAAAGTTGGCCTAAAAAAAAAAAAATAATATTAATAATAATAATGGGGGGAAAAATCTGGCCATAACGAAAACTGTCAATGAGAGTTAACGCCGCGTTGGCTATCCTCAGACAGGAAGTTTACCTATTTACTTACTTTCTTCAGAATGAGCTCTAGACTGGCTTCGGAACTTGCCTGGCCTGAGATATCCTGAATCTCTTCACTCTTACGGAAAGCATAGATTTTGACCAGTTTCCCAAGAGTTATGGGATCCTCAGCATTGAAATGATACTCAAGAACATCATGGATCTGATCCCAGTGGCGTGGCTTGAGATTGGGATTCCGCAGATCTGTGATTGTTGGAAGCTGAAAATGACAATGATAACGATGATCCAGGTATAGGCAAGAAGCTGTTGTAAAGGGAATGCTTTTCACCTCCAGATTTAAAAAAGTTCCCCAAATTAATGTCCCCCACCACTATCCACTCTTCAAAACAGCTTGTGATCTACTACTTACTAATGGGGTACTAATTTTCTAAGCTTTAAGCTGTATTTATGGATCATTTATTATTGCTCTCTAAAGCTGTGGGCAATAAGCATGGCCTGAACGAAGACTATTAATTTTAATTCATATGACTGGCTCCCATCTAACCATCAGATTTTCTTTTATTTTTAATGAATAGTTATCTCATTGTAATCTGGAAAGTAACAAGATGTCAATGGCTAGAAATTATAATAAAATTCAGCTCTGTTTACTTCAATGCATTTTAATTCAGCATAAATAAAAGTTAAACTTTGTACAAATATCTCTGTTAACTTAAACCAAGGCAACTGCTTTAGTAAAGATTTTGGTACTGAAGAATTCCATTATTAGCCACAGAAACAAAATGGCCTTGATTCTCCTGAAGGGTGACATAAAGATGCATGTCAAGAAGTTGAACACTAAAAAACAAAGCCATATTAATCATAGGAGAACATAAAGCATGCCGATTATCATATAATAGTAGGTGGCTTTCAGCATATTTTGAATCCAAGCTGTACTCAGCCAGTAAAATTATTTCTCTTGCACTTCTGAAACAACCATTCTGCATGGATTTCCTCCAGGTGCCACTGCAAACCAAGCATGTTCTGAGTTCAAACTCTCTGTTAGAAATTCCTTTCAGAATGCAATAATGTGCACAACAGCAGTAGACACAGAAATGGACTGTTCAAGACAATTAAAAAATGTGGTTTGTAGACCTGTGTGTAATGATGTTTTGGCAGGTGACTTGGGGAGGAGTGGATTAGAGGTAATCCATGAATTATGTTTTTTTAGAAATTGAATCATCACCTTGTCTTTTATGTCATCAACTGCTTCTTTTAAGATGGGGACCACTCCATTTGGTGGTAAACCTTTCTCCAACATGGAGATGATTTTGACATACTTCATTGTGGTGGCTGTAGTGGCTTCAGCACTGATCGTCTCAAATGGGATCTGAGAGAGGAGGAAACCAAAAGAAATAACAGTTTGTCAACAACAGTAGTTAAAAAAATTAAATAACAGAACAAAATTTTGTAAACAGATAAATCACAAACAAAGACTTAAAAGGCTTTGGACATCTTGTTTGAATAAGTTGAAGCTAGAACAGTCAAAGTATCTGAATTATTCATCTACTCAAGAGCAATGCCATTACTTTGGTGGCCATATATTAGTTAAAGTAGAAACCAAGACAGTGACAAAACAGGTACAAGGCTACATGCTTAGAATTACTTTGAAACAGTGCAGTTCTCTGCTTTTGCTTTCTAGATGGCACAACACAAGACATGAAACAGCAATACAGTGGAAGAAACAGGAGTTACCTTCCTATCTAATGCTAATTCTAGTATTTGTTCAGAAAGATTCTTATGTTGTTTGCAAAGAAGTTAGCAGTACAGTTTTCTTGGGATACTTTCTCAGAACTACAGAATTTATAAGTGCCAAGCAGTATAAGAAAAACTGGCTTTTTAAAATGTAGTAAATAGTTTGAGTTGCAAGCAACTTAGCAACAGTCATGGCAGACAGATGTGGGTGGGTCCAAGTGAACTTGTCAGTAATATCAGAATACTAGTCCTTAAGCATGGTGGGTGCATTATGGACAATGCACTGACAACTTAACTATACATTATAAGATCAGAGATATTTACCCCTTTAAAGCAACAGAATTTTGTTAATAAATAGAAATTCACACCATAGCTAAAGATATTTTCTGTATATCTTACCTACAGTGAGAACCAAAATTATTGTACTACCCAATTATAATTCTGATTTTGTTTAACTATAACATGACTAATTCAATGTTTATGCATTACCTTTGTTTCTAATTTGATAGAATATTTTTTTGTTAAAATAATAAATCAGAGTGTACATCATTAAAGTTAACCACTTTACTACTATGCAGTTGTACTTTTGAAAAAAAAATTACTATCATTCAATGTTTGGTACAGAGACCCTATGGTTATGAAAACAATGCTTAAGTGGTTTATTATGTTAAGAATGCATTTTAAAACACTAACACATGCATCAAATATTCAGTAATTTTGTCTACCACTGTATAATGCTAAAGCCAGGAGAATTTCAGCAAATTTAAACTTTCCATGCTTTTAAAAATTGCATGGGCAACAGTATAACTCTCTTGTAAAGAAGACCACAAACAATGTGTTTGTACATCAGTTTTGCAAGATGGTGTACTGTATCATATTTCATATATAGCAGATAATAGGTATTAAACAAAAGTAGATAAAGTTAATATAAAATATGAATTTAAAAATTTTAAAAAAATCAATTACAAATGGCAAAGACTTAAAAATGTTTAAAACTCAACAAACTAGAAATTAATTTGGTTATTTTATGATTAATAATGAAATTATTTCTTGTCCTAGAAAGTGAAAAAAGTGTTTAGCTTGGAGTTGAAAAGAAAAATCTTCTCAGCTTACAGAATTCCAGCCTTCAGTAAGAGCCAACCATTCATCCAGAGAATTCCATAATAAATCCTTCAATTTCAGTTCAGAGTGAACTTCTTCCATCTCTTCAAATTTGGAAACTTCTACCTGGAGAATAGATTGCAAAAATGATCAATGCAATTCATTCAGCCTGATATACTCTCAGCTTTAGAATCAAGCTGATGGGCTAGTATCTTTTGTGCTTTACCTGCTTATAACAGATAGAATTTTAAAAAAAAACAGGTGGTGATGAGGGAAGATAGGTAACCATACCATATGTGTATCAATAAACAATGAGATGAACATTCTGCTCAAAATGGTTTACGTCATAGTGTAATGCTCAGCAAGAACATTAAAAAAAACAAAAAATACAGACCCTAAACAAAGACTTCATTTTGATTACAGTCTCTGACAATATACAAAAATCTTCAGTCACCGATGGTTCTTTTTTCCAAATGTTATTTCAAACTGTGTTAGCTGAAGTCTGAGGTAGAAATTCAGTATTTGGAAAACTATTTTGAGATATTTGATATACAGGGTGATTGAAAAGTAACTCCCTATTATTAAGTACTTGTAATTTATTTCTGAACTACAATTCTTACAAGAAATGAATATGATAAGCAAGTGTATAGCTTGGAGTTTTATTTAAAATTCGATATGGGTGCCAGCATTCGCCACCAGCTTCTCAAGCCGCCTGGGAACCGCGTCAACTGATTTCACAAGGAACTCTTGTGGGATGGAAGACACAACTTCTTGTATTCGCCCTTCAAGTTCTTCCAAAGTTGTTGATTTGGTAGAGTAGACTTGCTCCCATACATCATGGAACATACACAAACAAATTGAGAAAAATATTACAATAATAGGATAAATTATAAGTATTTTAAAATAGGGAGTTACTTTTCAATCACCCTGTTATACTACGGAAGAAAGTAATCATGTAACACCAAGAATTAAACAAGGCTGATAAGTAAAGAAGATAAGAGTGCCGATATATGTGAGGTTTTCACTTTAAAAAAATCTAAACAAAAACAGAGCAAAACAATTATTTTTAATCTTGCATGTATTGAGCTTACACTAGATTTACGTAGCACAGACCTTGAAGTTTTTCTGGTAAGACTTGTAGGTAAATGCCTTCTTCTGTATCTCTTCCATATTTGTAAGAAGTTTCTGCAGGATCCCTTTCACTTTGTCTCGCTCAGAATCTGGATCCAAAATTATTGGATTCTGAAAAAAAAGAAAAAAAAAAAGAGAGAGATACAGAAATCAAAGACTATAGTCAATTCAGTTGCTCCCCAAATGTTCTTAGGATTCTTACCTGCTTGGCTACAGAAACTAGCAGAAGTCAACAACAAAAGCACCTATTCAATCATTGCATTTAGCATCAAAAAATTTGCAAAACCAATTTAGTATTGCAAATAAAGATGCTTTATTAGTGTCTGGAGGCCCTACATCCTTTAGAATTTAATTTGAGCCCTTTGAAAACCCCTTTAAAGAGACAACATTTAATAATTTCTCTGTTAATAGAACCATGCCACTTGTTTAAGAATAATCAGATATTTAAAAAATATTCTTTGGATCATTTCTTTTCTCATTTACCTTCTGCATAAATATTATGCATCAGAGCCTCTCATTTGGTTTCTTGGACTTAGAATACTACTTAAAAAATTTTAGCGAACACACAAACACACACACAATATTATGTTCATACCTGTGCTTCTTTTTTGATCTCTTTAACTTCTTTGCTGAGTTCACTAATATCACTGTCCACATGTCCACAGAACTTGTTCAGGTTGACCTCGCGGTCTGCTAGTGCCTTGTCAATGGCGTTCAAAGTGTTTGTCATGGATGGAGCCAGGGTCTGCAAGATTGGAGAGACAGAAAAGGGAAGGGAAGAGTGGTAAAATGTTACCTGTCGTATACATACTCTCTATATGCACATGATGGGCAGAATAAAAATAATAACTAGTTCTTCTGACTGTAGATGAAGACGCCAAGTGAAGATGCACACCACATGGCATTAAAAATAAAACAAGCTAATAATGTCAAATTAAACTGAATGAAAACAGCTTTTTATTAACTTTGCATAGCTCAATGATTTTATAGACTTCTGCTCCCTATAATATCCAATTATTTTAGTCATTAAAAAAAGAACTATGCAAGTCAATACAAGTTTAAACTGATTTACATCATCACTAATAACCATGGTAATACATTCCACCTTGTTACTATACATTAAAAATAATAATAATACAAAGCTGTTTAGCCAATTTATAAGTGGCCCAGTGGCCCAAAGTATTGTAACTGCAGAGAACCATGCATAGTTTTTGTCAACACTCAAAACTCTTATAATTCTGAAACCTTCTAGGTCTTCCTTCACGGTAGACTGACTGCTGTCACCAGAGTTTGTGGATAGTAACTGGTAACAATTTACATTAAGTGAATGGTAACTCACTAACAAAAACCAAATTGAACATCTTTTTTTTTCCTTTATATAATCAAGGAAATCATTATAGCGAAAAATCAAAGTAGATCAGGCCAGCAAAGTGAATTTTGAGTAGTTTTTTGCCATTCCATTGGTTTTATTTTTTTAAAAAAAAAGCTATGAAGTTAATAATCTGTCTATGAAATATTTTATTATTTTTTTTTTCTTTTCTAACAAGAGATCTTTTTAAAACAAAATATTTCTTACCTGATATACAACAAAGTCTTCAGGCGGGGTGGGAACTTTGTACATGTCTATCAGTTCATACATCTGGGCCACAACAGAGGACTCTTTCTCTATAGGCAAGATCTGAAAGTAAAGAATCAGATAAGTTTTTTTGGCAATAGACATTCCAAGACAAACATGCTGCAACCTTCACTGCTAGGATTTCTCAAAGCTGTCAGAGATCCACCTGGCTGCAAAGAAAGGCCCTTTGGGGGATGACTAATTCAGAGTTTGCAATGCTATGGTAGTGGAAATGTTTTCTCACCTCGCACAGACAGGTTTGCCAAATGTTCTGCTAGTTGATCCCAGGAGAAAGAAAAAGAGTAAGAAAACAAAATGACGCTTTTTTAAAAACTGTTTTCTGTTTATTCCTTTTGACTGCAAGCATATTACAGGTACTTAAAAATGTATTTTAACTGATGCAAATGGTTTTGGAATAATGTGCATACTCCGTCTTCTGTTTATTATATCTGTTATTGAAAAAGAGAATGATATCAATGTTTTCTATATTCATTCTGTCACCAACGGTAAGCTTAATCCCCAGGTGATCATTCTCAAACACTTAGCCAGGTAAGCTGGAGTTTACAATTATTTAGAATAAGTATTCAAGTCTTGTAAAAATCCTATGAAATGGTGCTGGTGAATGCTTCAACATCTTAAAATCCTGCATTTTTCAAAAATAAGGCTCACACTGGAAAAAAATATTTGAGATGTGGTCAAATTACAACTGAAAATTTGTGTCAGGTTGCAAATGTCTGCTTGATCATCTCTGGAAAATGATTAATTTTTTCTTCTTTGTGATCTCCTGTCCAGCCATATAACTTAGGGACAATTGAACAAAGTTCTCTGCAGTCTTACAAAGAAACTCCTGTGAAATTTCCCCACTCTCCAGAGCTGAAGTCTGAAGCTATGGTAATTCGGACATTCTATAAGATGCTCATTTGCCTCCTCCGCATCACAGTGAAGTAAAAATTAGCTTTACTGAAATAAAATATCATTTACTGCAGATATTTGTCCAGATCCCCATGTTTCTAATAGGTTGCTAATATCTGGTCCCGTGTCACTGCACAATAATCTTAATTCATCATTTCTACATTGGTAGTAAATTTCTTGAAATGCAAAACAACCTTGATATTTTTTATTGTTTTCTTTTGAAAGGGGCCATTTCAGACATAATGGTTCCACTTCCTCCCTCCCCCCCTTTTTTTTCGAGTTTAGACCAAATATTTGATTAGTGATCCATCAGTGATGCTCCTAAGAGTAGATAATCTGCATGAAGCAGCATAACACTGCATCACGGCTCATTACACTTTTGTAACTTCATCCAATATGCTTTTGCAGCAACAGGAAGCAGAGTGATTTTAGCACATTATTGATCATTTTTAAATGTTGGCTAAAACCTGTTTAACTGTATGTAAATAAATGAATTACAAAAAGAAAAGCCAATGAACTATATTCATTTATCGTGTATTATATTAGTGCTAAAATGAAACAAGAGCAACATAAAATGGGCTTTCTCATGTCTGCTAGAGGAAGGAAAAAAGGACAGACAGCCACTTTCGTTTTCTTGTGTTGTTGTCTTTCTGGGAATCGATGAAACAACGAAACAACAACAACAAAGAAAAATGTTTTGGGTGTGATCACTTCAGACAAACAGTTTCACAGATTTTCTCAATGTGCCCCAACCCTTCCACAGTCTAATTTCTTCACATAAGCAGAAAGGAAATTACAAATTGTAGACTTTTTGTGGAGTAGAAAGCAAAGCTACAGACTGAGTCCAGCATCATTAACACAAGGAAAAATTATTTTAGAAAATCTATAGAACTACAAAAGGAAAAAAAAATAAGAAAAATCTGGAAGTCTATAATTTCTGCTGAGAGTGAAGCTGGAGAATGTGGGAGGGAGGGGGTAGCCTCTTACTCGGTCCTGTATCTCATCCAGGAATGACAGGCTGTTGACATACTCGACAGTGGTGGTCGGCGTGAACTCCAGTCGGAACTGACCGTCTTGTAATTCGGCAATGAGTCTGTTACTTTCAGCTCTTGCCAATACTGGCAGGATGTCGTGGATTACCTGCAAGACGAAATAATCAGGAAATTTACCTGTTGCATATTTATTGATCATTTAATCAGAATACAATTAGTTGTTTAAACAATTTACTCACTTGTACATACAAGAAAGAAAGAACAAAAATTTGAAAGTAGCTGACCCGGGCTTCTGTTAACCAAAAACGTATCATTAGCTGCAAGGGAAGTTTTGGAAATTTACATTTTCAGTACTTTTCAAATGGCTGAGCAATTCCAAAGCTCTTTTGTCAAGATGACTAGCAACATCATTTGTCAAAGTTGTACATAATGGTGAGTGTTTGCACTTTGACATCCCTATATATTCTATTCTCATATCAAAAGAGCTAAAAATAAACAACATAATGAAGGCTTCCAGGGTGTCAATATAAAAATATTTAATTTGTGCATGTTGAATAATTAATTACTAGTAATTCTAGCGCAGAGATGATATCATCTGTAGGGGGCTTCAGTTGACCTTCAGAAACAAAAAAAATCATATTAGTATTTTTTCAAAAAATTAAAATAAACTAAAAAGAAAATGTTTTTGTATCCTATGGATAATTCTAGAATCTGATTACAGATATCTTTTGTATTTTTTAAAAAAAATGTATATTTTTCAAATGTAAGGACCAAGTTTAAAGGATTATTAATGCTGGAAACTTAAGTTTAAAAGTTTTTGGCATGGTGACTGAAGTTCGACTTCTGTGCTTCAAGTTCTGAAAATGCACCAGTGGACTCATTAAGTCTATTAATGAAGTCTTGAGGAACTTTTAAGTGACCTTAGGAAAAAAACCAACCACCTTCCATTTCTTTTGTTCTGATGTATGAACTGTCAAAGCCATCATGTTTGTGAAACTATAACAGGTACTTTACTGACTAGAAAATCGTGTAATGAATCACACAGGACAGCAGTTATCCAAACGTTTAGAAAAATAATTTCAAAATAAGTGATTAAAGTTAAGTAAAGCTAAAGAAAGTTGTGAAACAAATTGCGCTAGAGTGGTGCGCAGTTTCCTGTGAGTCAAACTAGACCCCAGTACAGTGATGGATCCCTACATCATCAACGACAAACTCGTTTAGCAATATGTTTTGTTAACAATAAAATCGAGTTATTGAGATTTGACAGATTACTGTTATTCTTTTGCACTGGCAACTAAAAATTCATTATAATAAATTAAAAAGGAAAAAAAAAGCTCTTCTCCACATGTAAAAGCTTACGTTGAGACAGCGTATTGGGCACGGAATGAGTAGTTCCTTCATCTTCGTTGCATCAATGAGCAGCACACCAAGGAAACGCTTATCGACGATGCTCTTGGCCAGCTGGTGCTGTCTGTTGTAACACTCCAGGGACTCAGTAAAGAATGGAATATCTGAAATGGTCAGCATTAATGGTCAGTTTAGCCAGGGGGCAGGTGTCTCACATGAAAGAGCAAGGGGAAACAAGGAACTGAAAGTGAGGCAAGGCAAAGCATCACAAAAGGCTGCAAGTGGGAAAACTAATGATTTAAAGTAGCTCCCTTCTTTTCACACCAAAAGAAAAAAATGAAGAGAGGAGGAAATAAATCATCAGAACAAACAGATCGAACAAAAAGAGACAAGGGTAATAGGAAAATTCTTTGAAAACATCAACATCACAATGTCACATTTAAGTCCATACCCAGTTTAAGCATATATCGGATTGAGTACACTAACCTAAGGTTTGGCATAAATACCTTTTCAGATTCTGAAGGACTATAAACCAATAACTGCATGCAAGCTGAATAAATAGATATGTGAAATTCCACCCTCTAAATTTCAAATTTTCTTTAGCACATTGATTTCGTAAATTTTATTTCTTCACTGGATAGAATTAAAGTATGAGTAAAATCTACCATACATAATAAAGCTTCTACATTTTTTTTTCTTTTGAGAAATACTGCAAAGAAAGTGGACAGACTTCGTAGGTTTTTGCAGGAATATCAACATTTAAAGCAGATGAGGTGGCTTGTACAGGGAATGTAGTTCTTTTCTTTTTTGTGGAAAACAGCAGGCAAAAATTTTAAAGTGTGAATTTTAAAAATTCTGGCAAGTGACCACTTGTATATAATTTATGCACAAATACCATGGATGTTTAGATGAAACTGAGCTGAAATAGCAATTGTCCTGCACAGGGTTTAATTTGAATGTCCCTAATATATACTCCTTATGCTACTAGCTAAAACATGATTATTTCTAACTAATGCAAAGTCGTTGAAGAAAACATGGAAAATTAATAATTGGTAGCTATTCTAGAGTGTGCTCACCTTTCACCCGGATAAATTTAATGACATAACAAACAAGAAAAAACTTATAAGGTGACCCCCTTTTTTATTTTTTCAATTGTTGGCCAACTTAACTGAGAGTGAAGGAGAAACTGATTTCATACAGGGCATGTGGGTGCAACAGATTTCCTTATATAATGTGCATGTTTGACTCCGAAAATAAATGGGTCCTGAAAATGAAACAGAAAAAGTCTCTCCAGGGGCGGACTGAGAGTATTATAGGCCCTTGGGCATAACTGTTCACTGGGCCCCTTAGTGCTGACGTCAGAGGCTACAAAGCGCCAGATAAGGGAGGGCGGTTTGGGGGTGTCAATTTAAAAAAAAAATTTAAAGATTAGTTGTCTCAGACTGCATCTGGAGTATATTGGAGTATTCATTTAATAGAATTTATATGGGAATCTCTTGCAGCTGTGGGCCCCTTGTAGCTATGGGCCCTCAGGCAGTGCCCGATTGACCGATGGCTCAGTCTGCCCCTGAGTCTCTCTCTAAAATTCACAGGCTCTTTACGGGAAGAAGTTATTTCTATTACATCCCATGAAAAGCTTCTGAAGCTTAAACTAAGAGAGGGGAGAGAAAAAGATAAAATAAAATTTCATGTATTTACTAAAGCTTAAAAGAATGCAAAATAAAACAATTAATAAACTGTAGATTTATTTTCACTTAAAACTTCATCTATGCTAAAAATAATAAATGAATAAATAAATTAAAAGTCACATATTTTTAAAAATTGTTATTATCAAATTCTTTAAATATGAAAAACTTGAGGATTTTTCTATCTCGTTTTTGAGGTATGAAAGAGGTCAGTCACCAAGGGGTGATAAATACCATGTTTTGTGTTGCGCAGGTCATCCAGTGAAAGACTCTCATTTTTCTTGTAGAATGTTCGGAAAAAATGGAACATGTTTGAATATTTGCTGGCTGTCTTGAAGGACACAGTGATGCACTCCTGGTTGAGGTTAGAAAAAGGATTGTTAAGATGCAGGCATTCTCACAAAGAGAAAAATAAAAACACAGAAGTACTGAATGATAAACCAATGGAATATGCAATTAAAAATATCTAAGATAAAAAAAGAAGCTTTGCATAAAACAAAAAGATATTATAGAAAGGACCTATAGTAGTTGAATATTTATATATATATATACATACTGCATCATATTTGACAATAACTGCCATTTCAAGCAGCATGAGAGTAGGGGCTGCTCAATGAATTAAGTGAAGATAGCTTGAAGTGATTTACCAAGCATGCATGATGACTCCACATGGCTCAAGTGTTCAAGACTAAGGCACACGCAGAAAGGTGTAAGATGTGGTTTCGTGTTATGTCATGGACAGTAGAGACCTTACTAGAACACAATTTATACTGCATGCAGCACCATCTTGGAAAATGTGCCAGGAAGAACTGTGGCATCATTTGGTGAACACCAGTTCTGTCTTTTCATCATGACAGACTACAGTCCATACCCTGATGTTTCAAACTCACAGAATGACTGTGGGCTGAAGACAGTGGGAGTGGAGATCTTTGTAGCTTTTCTTCAACCTATGCAACCTCCCTCCAGACATAAACTGCTGAAATATGAACTTATTAGAGAAGAGTACACATTGCCAGTACTTGATGGCTTCCCCATACATGTGCTCCGACCAGATCTTTTGAAGCATTTTATTCCTATTAGACAGCAGAGATTTCTTCTGTGCTATAAACCCTCTGTAGCCAAGTTGGGAGAAATGAATGGAATGTTTTTTGTTGTTTTTTTTTGGCTTGTTCCTGTTGTACAAGCCATGTCAGCAAGTGAATCTTGACCTTGAGTGCAGAAAACAAAAAACACACACTGTCTGTCTGCCTGCCTCCCTACCCTGATTCCACGGATGAGCTTCTGAAGGTGTTTGTCATCCTCCAGCACCATCAAGAGACTGGGTCCATCACCACAAGTTTTCTCCTCAAACTTTTTATTGATAATCGGTCTAAAAAAAGAAAAGAAAAGACTATGGAAGAAACCTGCCTTGTGCTAACTTTTGCCATAAATATTTCTTTTAACTTCAAGTACAAACAAACAAAAAAAAATTTTTTTAAACAATTTTACTGCCTAGAGAAGTAGAAATATTTCTCCTCACTGTCTGTATTATAGATTAATGTTTTTATAGTTTAGTTTTTCAAAATAATCATTAACCAAGTAATGTACAAATAATGAACTATATAAAAATTATTACCTACAAAACCATATACTGCATGTTAAAATACTAACCTTTGTTTACATTTTGAATAGAATATCAGATTAATGATTTAGGCAATTAATACATGTTGCACTATTCTCCATTTTACTGCTAAATGAACATCAAAATAGATGTCAGATTTAACAACATAGAGAGCAGAAATTAAAAATGCTAGAAGGAATCTATATGGTGCACTACATAAGAAAGGTAATAAAACATTTAAAATTGAGACAAGAATGGAAACCTCTTGGTGATGTGGTAATGGAAAAATAGAAGAGTTACTTAAGTAGCAGAAGATGCCACAGCAGTGCAGTGGAGTAAAGTTAAGTACTAGCTAAAGACCATGTCAAAAAGTAACCACAATAGAACAAGGCTTTAAGACCCTTCGTGCAATTTTTTTCAAAAAATTTGAAAGGCTTGCTTCAAATTGAGACCATTATAGATGGTTTATAACCACAGCATGCTTGTCTGTAGTGGCTTGGAGCCTGAGTTTGATTTCTAGTGTAAACTGACTTGGTCTTCAGTACTTCCAATACCATGGCTTCTTCTCAGACTTTCTTTTTTACCAGTTTCCCACAAACAGAGTTTTACTGAGGAATTTCTCTACTTATGGAGATCATAAGGGAGAGTTACACCATACAGCCAGGGTTTGAAGTTTCCATGTATAGTAGTAGTAGTAGTAATACCTATACTTTGTGGGGACTTACCTGGTAAAAGTGTCAAAGTATGTGTCTGACACGAGACTCCGAGTCCCTAAGACAGTGTCCTGGAACTGTCGAATCACTTCAGCAAGGCTATCATGGAATGCTTCCATATCCGGAAGGAAGACCAGGTGGTTAATGTCCAGGACAAACTCAGTAATGAAGAGAGGAATAGGTTTGGAAGATTCAGTGTCTTCTTCCTCTTGCTCTGCTTTTTTTGCTGGCTTCAAGACCAGATAGAGAGAGAGAGAGAGAGAAAAAAACAAAGTTAGTAATTCCTTCCTTGCCTGATGATGGCAGAAAGAGTGAAGAAAAATGGCATTAGTCTTGGTAAGAAATCGATGGTCAAGCAAATAAATTACAGTAGTGTGAAGACACTGGTCAAAGGATTCAATGGATTGTGTTCCAGCTTGGGTTTTAATGCAAAAGCAGCCAATAGTAAGGACAACTTTTCATATAATTGTAGGTCTGGCAGGTTTAATGTAAAAGATGGCAGTAACTAGTGGAAGTTTTCAGGTTTGGTATTTTTTTCATCCTCATCATTTTGACAGAAGAGAAATCACCAAGCAGAAAACCTGGAACTGCAGTGAACATATTTCCAGCACAGAGGGATTAACCCGACTGTAAGCAACCCTAACAAATCAAGAAGAAAACTCCAGACAATATTATTAGATGCCAAAGTTCAAATATTAACAAAGGAACACATTAAAAGCCTTTATCATTTTCAGGAAAACACCTATCTGGGCACCCTCACTGAACCTGGCATTAAAAACCCAGTTCAAGTTTCCAAGCTTCTTTCACTAGCATCTCGCTAAGTGGAGATTTACATTTGCCAAATAAAAATTAACCGCAGATTATTTGTTACTGCTATGTCAATAAGAGAAATACATGCCATGAAAGTTTCTTCAAACAGACATTAAAAAATAATCTTAAAATCCATAATGAAATGATGCAGGGCCCTTTAGTTTCACACGCAAGTCCCACAGAAACCATAAATTTAGGTAAGTTCTAGTCTCCCTAAGGATAATTTAATAAAACAAGCAAAAGAACCCATTCTTTAATTGTTAGCAATTATACAATGTTCTAAAAAAATGTAGGAACTTTTTATAAACCTGTGAAAATCCCATATTTACATCTACCTCAAATAAGTGTAAGACCAACTACTCTTAGTACATTCTGAAATTATAATCTAGGTAAGTATAAGGGCAACTTAGTTTAATCACAAGAGACATGAAGCCATTGTAGATGATACAAAGCAGAAAGAAAAACATGTACTATTTAATAAACCCATCACCTTTTTTTCATCTTCATCTTCAAGTTTCTTAGCTTTCTCAGCTGCTTCATCCATGCTCTTCTGTATCTCAGCAAGTGGTGGTGTGTGATGTACTAGCTCCTTGAGGTAATTCAGCAGGGTTGATATGGAGTTCAGAGCCAGCATATGCATCGTATTTATGATTATGTGGTCAGCCAGCCGAATGAAGCTAATGGTCAGAAAAAGAAAGACTGGTGCTACCTTAATTTTATCATTAAAAGAAACATTAATTTTCTTTTTTTTAAAATTAAATTTCCTTCCTTACAATAAAAATAAATATGATCAGTGAAGTTCTGGATAAGAGGCCATAAATGGCTGCCATTTTGTTGTCCTGAGGCAGTATAAATCGTTCACTGCCCAAAAATACCATCAAGAGAGCTATTATTGTGAAATCCATTGATTTATTTTAAGGTGGAAGCAAGCAAAATTCTTTTTCCCTCACCATGTTAGTCTCTTGCAATGCAATCTTTTGTTTGCCTGCTCTGTATAGGACATTTTTTCAGGAGCCTCCCCATAGACATCCATATCAAACTCCACACTCCGCATGGTCAGGCTGGATTCAGTATCCCGATGAGTGGATCCTGATCATGCAGAATTAAGCAATTGTGCAAGACATTAGCAGCAGCAGCAACAAAGACAGGGAAAACAAGCAAGTGACCAGATTCATTAAAGATGCATTCTTAAGAGATAATTATAATACATTTTAAAAAAGAAAACAAACCATACATTAGTTTGGAAAAAATAAATGGTGGCATTTTAAGCATTGATGAGAATCAAAACTTGCATACAGCAGACAGTAAGAAATTTACTTTGTAACAAATGCTTCAACATGAAATGTGTTAAAAAGGTAACTAAAATCCAGGTGTCTTCCTATGTACTTTACATATAATTATTATTCATAACAGAGTCAATCTTTCTGATGTAATGTCAGTGCAAGATTAAAGAAATAAAATATGAGAACTACATTGTTATAAATGTATAGTAAACAGTTCAACTAACAAAATATTTTCATGGCACTGTATTGTTAATTCAATACATGTCAATGAAAGGGATGTTACATTTAGGGACAAGGTAGGAAGGGTCCTGGTTGACCAGGTGGATGGTTAAGTTTACCTGACTTAATTATGGTTATGGGGGTGTCATAGTAGTAGTCATCAGGGGTAAAGCCAGCTTCAAGAAGTGCTGTTCTGCAGGCTATCCGTACAACCTCCTTTACCAAGTTCCTAAACTCCCCCAAACGTCCTGAAACCTGAGGAGAAAAGAAATAAAAAAAATAGTAGTAGATACCAGGACAAAAATTATTGAAGGTTTAGCCTTACCAGCCTGTTTTTAATGTTTGGCCATTCACACCTGTTATACAACTGACTGTCTGAGGTCAAAGGTAACGTACAGGCCAAGAACGAAAGAAAAGCAGAATCTGATTGGCTGCTTTGCTGTTTGAATGATGGGATTGAGAGCTCAGATGAGCTGTACATGCTGCTTCAGTGCTGAACATCCTGCTAGAAACGCTGGATGTGTTCAAGACTAGCATGGTTAACTTATGCCCTGAAGACAGGAGAAAACTGCTGGTCATCTGATGGACAGCATTGTTTTTCTTCCTGCACTGAGTTGAGTTTTGAGCATAAGACTACCACCCACTGGAGATCGCAGCCATGCTTGTGTCTAAAAACAGTCAACAACTCTGGAAAACGATTGAGAGAAATCAATGTGTCAACAAAGTAAAATTCACGAACCTCTTCCAGCTGTTCGAATTGAGCTTCCTTGAACTCTTTCAGCGTGTAGGTGTGGTTCTTCTCTATCTTACAAAGACCCATGTCACTGATCCTGTGGCACATCTCTCTCAAGTTCAGCAGAGCTGGTCTCAAAGCCTGCAAAATTATCTTCAGCATTATTTCTAGTAGCAGTTAAACTATACTACAAGAACAATGGTGGAAGAAAAAGAATTATAGCAAACAGCAGCTTAAAAAGTCAAAAGCAGTGTGACAAGGTGCATGCTTCAAAGCCAACAGTCTTAGTTACACTAAGTCATTCCATAAATAGTCAGGTAGACTCCTTTTGGATTACACAGATCAAGCATTCAGCCCACAGAAAAAGTACATGGAAGATTTATTAGGATGATTTAGTATAAGTGACCTCAGTTGTTTTTATGGTGGCATAGTTGAAGTTTTTAAAATCTTTTCTGAAAAGGGATACATAAAATATGTAGGTTCTTTAATACTAGAGGAATACTTGAGCAAACCAAGCAGCAGAAGTAGATAGTCTGCAAGTTCACATGAGTTACACCCTAATTAATGGATTGTTCTAGCAAGCTATTAAGCTGTCTCATCACACATTTAGCCAGTACCATGGTTCAGCAAGGACTGGTGCAAGTATTTTGTTTCAAAGATCATGTTTCAGTGAATAATCCATCTGATTTTTCCAAACTTAATTCTTGTAAACAATTTCAGTCACAGAAGCACCACTTATGAGGGGCAAAACTTGGGGGACTTTTCTGGGTGGGAGGAATCCCCCCCCCCACACACACACACACAAATCTGAAAATAAACGATAGGCATAAATTAGTTTCTTCCAATAATTAAATATACAGACAAGAATTAGAATGCCATTTATATTTTCTTTAACCATCATCGCCCTTAGTTAAGTATCCTTTTGCTTGTAGCAGTTTACCTCTTGTCTGACACGGTGAGGGGGGACAAGTACCAGATGCGTATTTCATGCAATGTGAATTCTCATCCATTTTGTTTGTACAGAAATAAAAGACAATTTTTTTTTTCTGACACAAACTCTTCGAACCCACAAGTGGCGGGCACTCTCAAGTTTGTGCCCCTTTCCAATTTCTGCCAGTCAAGGCAATGTGCTCCCTCCCTTGTCATTCCTTGCTATCAGCCATTTTGATGGGAGCTAATCATAGTTGTAAAACCAGCGTCCCATTTAATAATTTGTCGCCGCGATGACAAATCAAAATGCTCGATATATCCATTACTGAGAAGTCGTCATGGAACCAGAGATGAAACTAATTTCTTTGTTAGCTGAGATCTGATTTAAAGGACAAAGAAACACAGAGAGGTTTTTTTATGGTGGGCATGCGTTAGATTTGGAATACTTGTGTGTGTTGGGAGATGAGGATCATCATTATCCATGAGATTCACACATACAATAAACATTAGTTTTATTAGTCAGTAGGTTATAAAAGTAGATTTTCAGGAAGATTAATTGGCAAACTGCAGTAAAATTTACAAGTTAATTTTTTTGTCTCTGAACTGTCTTATTGTGCTGTGTACACTAGCTATTGTACTTTTAAGAACTTAGAATCAGATTATAGTTTTTCGTGTGCGCTTGGCTAATGAATTACCTTCTACCATCAACACAAAGGAAGATAAAACTCAGTTTGCTGACAGTCATTAGCTCTCAGTAGACTAAATTAGCCTCTCCATTTGTTTGAGTTAATCTTTGTAAATACAGTCCATATATAAAGTGCAATGAAAACTATGATACCACAGGTTTAAGCAGGGGCATAGCCAAGGGAAATGGTTAAGAGGACAGTCCCTCTTGAATTCCTTTTTGAGACATTTTTTAAAAGAGATCACCTCCCTGCTGAAAATCATGGCATTGCCACTGGATCTCAGTATGAGGTTTACCCTCTACCAAGATTTTTCTGCATTGGTGCCACTGGTTCAGCATGAATATAGTTTGATGACAATGCCTATGAAGCATTGTAGTTAACTTCTTTCTTAATCTGTCTGGTTATTCTTGCAATCAGAGTTAATTGTTACTAATGGCCCATTATCCATACATCTGAAAGACTAACTACCTGTATCTCCTGCCACAAATATGGACGGCTAGCACTGTAAAATCTGTAACGGTCCCTCTGTCTACAATGCCACTCTTGAGACAATCTGCAAGCTGATAAAATAGAAGCTCTCTAAAAAGATCTTTGCCAACCAGCAAAGCATCTTTAAGAAATGCATGGAAGAAAATACAGCAGCTATCTGAGCTAGTCACCATGTGATGGAAGGCCATCTACAGATGGGAAGTTCTTCAAGAATTATATGATAAAAGTAACTGAAGAAGTCATTCCAGAAAAGAAAAACGGTAAGTTTATTTGCCAGTACATTTGTCAAACACTCCACAAACTGCTGGTGAAGACATTTTTATCAAAGTATGTTAAACAGTAAACTTGCTTCAAATTAATTGGAAAAACCTGAGAAGTACAACAATAAATGGTGCACACACAAAACATGGCATGAAAAAAAAAATCAGGGCTTGTAACTTGCATTAACAAGGAAATTAGATAAATGATGCACTTCTGGTTGATCATGGGTTTTTGTGCAGTAGAATTGTAAAGAAGATATTATGAATGTCATTGTTTCATCACCAATTTCAGTAGTTTCTTTCTGAGACAGGAATGGAAAGTGGTGACATCTTGTATCATTACCAAAGTAATGTAGTTCAGCCAGAGCAGTAATTTAAAGCAATTTTTTTGTATGCTATGAAATTTTCCTTTTTCTCAAGGAAAAGACAAAGCTTAAATTCAATTGTCTGATGATCCCACATGGATTTGGGATCTAGTTCTTCTGGAAACTGTCTATACTATACATATAAAAGAACCTGGGACTGCAGAAGGAAGGAAAGCCAGCCAGTTCATGAAATATTTGCTGGAATGTAAGTTATGAATCAAAATTGCAGATTTTTGCAAAAAACTTTCTAGAGGGAAGTTTATCAGTCTTCTATAGTTGAAAATAAAGATAAAGAAAAAGAAATGCATTTCCAGCTACTAAATTCACTGAGGCTTTGCAGCTATTTCAAAAGGAATTCAAAGACTGATTTAAGGATGTCTTCCAAAATCCATTTGAAGCAAACACTGGTAATGCCCCTCTCACATCAGATGGAATTAGCAGAATTACAAACAAATGACACCCTGAAAGACATTTAAAAAACCAAGTGGCATCTTCAGGTTTTTCTCCGGTCTTCCACAAAATACATATTCAAAATTTAAAATGTCTGCCATAGGAACAATATCTATCTTTGGTATACCAGTGTTTGTAAAAAACTTTTAAAAAAGGAATAGTCGGAAATCTTGATTATGATCACAACTAACATAAGCTTTTAAATCACACAATGAGAATGTGCATCAGACAATAACAGGAGCGCTGTTTTCGAGTAAAACTAAATGGAACAGTATAGATCAGGTTTCAGGACTTTAAAATCTAAAATATATATGGGTTCCAAAGTAATTTTTTTTCACTTGCAACAAAAATCTGCTTTTCCAAATGTTTATCAACTTCTTGTTTATTTCTGAAAAGGTTTGGAGATCCCTGATGTAAACTATCCACCAAGACAGTGGCTAACAATAATGTACTTGAGTCAGCATCACTGTAATTAAATCTTGGAGCCAGCAAATGGGACACCTGCCTAATTCTTGTCTACTTCTAGTAATTTAGTTAGTACAAAGAGCAGAAAGCCACCTCTTGTACAAAATATCCACACTCAATCCTGACATGCAAATGACTTTTCAATGTAGTTTTTAAACTGGTTTGCGCTGTTAGCTGGTATCTTTGTGGTTAATGACATCAGTCAATTTGAGGCTAATTTAAGGTTTCTGCACTTAGCATACCATCTAGTATTGTTCACGACAGTTTATCCATGTAGTTGCAGTGTCGAGTCTGTGCTGGAATTAACACAGGACAACATGCAAGTCTCAGGTTAGTCATTTAATGCTTACAGTCTTGTGGCAGTCACAACAACAAACAATGGATCATCCCTAAAGAGCCAATTGACAATCAATAAAACAACATAAGTATAGTAGTGCTGCCATCTGTCTTGCTTGAGGGAAACAATTGTCTAGTAATTCTGCATCTAGCCAAGTCCACTGCATACAGCTTGCATATGCTTGTGTCAATCAGAGGAAACTGTGCGTGGAAACCAGTTTTACTAACAACAGAAATAATGAAGTTTTTTGAGAGACTGTCTAGTGTGACCTAAAGTCGAATGTGGTAATCAGTTTTAATCAGGCAGTAGGTGTGTGGAGGGAGAGCCAAAACAGGTTTGTGGAATGAAAACACATCTTGAGCATGCATGTAGTTCAGGGTTTGTTTCCTTGTCCTGCAGATTTATACAGTATAGCTGACAGCAGCTTCTTTGGTGTTAGACTAAAGTTTTGTAGCTAATAAAATATCCCTTGCTGTTATCACTGATGGTAGGTATTGAGCAACTGGTTTTATTGCATCTATCTTTACACTCAGATAAACAAAATGCAACACTAACAATTTCTGTAGGCGCATCCCATCATGGTGGACTCAAACTGTAAAGTGTGTGTACTTCTGAATGTTGCCAAAGAACGTCTCAGAATCTGTTCCATTACATACAGCACTGACTCCACACGGTTAACTTGACTGAGATGGGCCTGTGCTCTAATGTACTTCTGACATATTTAATCAATTAAGTTCTTCTTTTAAAAATCTAATTCAACACTAGCCTTTCAAATGAAATTAAAAAAAATTTCATATACTTTTACCAAACAACTCTTTTCTCCATCATATCATCTACTGTTCAAAATTAGATACAATAGCTGTTGCATCACATGATGCTGAAATAGTTTGATGCTTGTCTTTCATCTCCTGAGTTTCACGTTTTATATGGGTGCTCAGAATTCCTGCAATGTTATCTCCAATATGCCAACTTTAACTTCTTTCACTCTAGAAAGAGTGTTTGGCGCAGGGGCAGAGTCATTATCTCTATCCCTTTTCCATTTTTTGTTTCATCATTAATGATTTGTTAAATATTTTGGTCAATACCACCACAAGATTGTAAATTCAAGTAAAGTTCTTTCAAGGTCATATAATTACTTTTGTGATCTGATGAATGAATGTCTTTGTGAAAAGAGTTTGTCCCATCTATTTACCCTAAATTTGTCCCCTTTGCCAAGTCCCATTTTTGATAATGTGAACCTGGTAATCCACTGAAAAGTAAACATGAGACACAATGAAATCCAGAGCTAGGACAGCTTTACATTAACCAATCTCTGTTATTTTTTTCTCTATTTGACAAATTTATGTTCAATAAAGATCACAGACACAATGACCACAGGAAATATCCCTGAATGATTAGGAAGGCAGTTTCTGACAATAATATTAATATTAAACTCTTAGAGAACTTTCAAACATGTGGCTGGATCACTAGAAAATCTATCTTCACAACAGTAGCTGTGCCCAGTATGGGTGTAGTCTCAGCAGTAAGGGTAGGCCTAAACACTTCACCTGATGGTTCCTGTCATGTGATGGGCATCCATTTAAGTTCAAACCTAGTTTTCTTCTATTTCCATTTTTTGTGGTGGGATGGGAGGCAACTCTGGATTTATATTTGTAAGTATCAATCTCTATACACAAATAAGGGTTTAACCCTTTCCAAAATACACAGATTCCTACAAATATATTACAAAGTCTACTCAGAAACTACCAACCCAACTAGCATTCTGACAGCACCGGGTGAACATAGGTGAAATGTATGTAACTGGTTAATTCCAAGAAATAATTTGCACGAGAGTAATTCCTCCCCCAAACACCCCACTTTTCTTTTTTGTAACGTTCTATAGTCTTAACGCCGTGACCAGATTTCTTGCTGCTCACTTGTACCCCTCTCGAAACTTACTGCGTTCACAATGAAGAGATTCTCGGTCAGGGCCTTCCTGCAGATCCTGATCTTCTTTCTTCGGACATTGTGACGCCAGACAGTGAAAGCTTTCCACTTTCTAAACAAATAAAACAAGGGTATCTGAAGAGAGAATAGAAGAGAGGAAGAGTTATAACAGCAATGAATGAAGCTCTGCAGCTGTACTGACACGGGAAATCAAAACAAGACAAAAAAGAGAGAAGACAGTAATTGGCTTCTCAGGGTGTTCTGGCATGCTCACTTTTATCAACTCTACAAAGAAATAGTATTCCTGCTCCCATGTATCAAGGGGTATGAACTCCGTTTCATCATGAATGCGGTTGTGAACAACTCCATTCTGACTAATAGTGAAGTAGTTGTCTCTGTCAATAAGCAAGTATCTCACGACTCTGAAATTTTAAAACAAACTAATGTACCAACAAAAATACAAAAGTGACAGTTTACAAATGCGACCCACAACCTTGAAAAACCAGTGGCAACTAGAAAATAACATTCTCTCTCTCCTTCCCTTTCAGTTTAAAGGGGAGCTGTTTTACATCCACTCAAAGGAAATGTGCCTAATTCTCACAAACCACAATAGGAGTATCAAACTCTGGAAACATTTCTAAATGAACAATCATTGACTCCACTGAAAAACAACAAAACTCAAAAATTGTAGCTTAGTTTGTTGTTTATCTTTTCTTTTTTACTAAAAATCTCATTTAATTGACTACATTAAAAAAAGAAAAAACAAAACCCAAATATGATAAAAAAAAAATGGACAATATAGAGTTATAGCTAAATTTACAAAAATGTTATCTACTGAAAAATAATCAACAGCATAAACCTCGTGAAACAAAGGTTAGTTTCCAACACATGACAACTACATCAATCGGGTTTTATAATGCACAAAAATCCCTAAAGAGGCACCATGGTTAGAGATTGTCCAAACCCCCCCAACAAACGATATCTCTTCTCTTCCAGATGAAAATAACTTATAATTCAAATTTGATAAGTAAAATGGGTCAAACATTGAAATTCTGCAAAAAAAATTGTTTTGGAGGAAGACAGACAGACAGACAGACACAGAGAGACAGATGCACACACAGAGAGACAGACACACAGACCAAAAAAAAAACAACGCTATATTGTTTCGATTCTGGCGACTGGCTACACGC
Organism: Nautilus pompilius; assembly: GCA_018389105.1. NCBI lineage: Eukaryota > Metazoa > Mollusca > Cephalopoda > Nautilida > Nautilidae > Nautilus > Nautilus pompilius. Next base: position 29,247 of record JACATO010000640.1, on the reverse strand, counting down.
GGTTAGCAGGTTAAAAACTAATTAGAACAAACTACACTAAAAACAACACTCTCTGGAAATAACATTAGCCTGAATTCTCGTTACCAAGTTCAGTCAAAGATCCAAACCTTGGAGGATTTGTACTAAGAAAAATTCCTCAAATAAAAATTAATTTCTCAAACCTGTTTTGGGATCACAGAAACTCTTGTGTGTTTAATCAGCTCTGTACCCTCTATAGAGGTTCACATCTGTTAATAACAACTGCACAGGTTCTTCAGTGAAGCTATATGCAAAGCACACATTTATATACTATGTTCAATAATCTTACAACACAAAAACATTCATACATATATCCATTCACACGAGTAGAAAGATGGTCATCTCTTTCGTCATATGAAGTCTGAAATTTGCAGGGCAAATTCCATGGCTCCAACCTTGAACCGACGCTACTCTCTAGGCTACAGGCTAACGCTAATATTAATGCAGTTGCTCATAAAAACAAAACTGAAACAGAAAAATAAAAAATGTAGAAAAAGCAACTATTCTGGCAACCCACTTGATATTATAATAATGATAGTAGATTGATGACCTATGAACAGCAGGAGTGAGATAGAGAAAACCAATTCTTGGATGTGTTCGAATGATGTAGATAATTTCCTCCATGTCTTGCAATCCTTCATAGTTTGATGCCACTGAAAAATACCAAAAAAGAAAGTCTATTGTAAAGAGAAAGTGAAAAATAAAAAAAAATAAAAATCAAGTTTGCTATATCACTTGATGAGATGTTTACAAAAATGTTTTTTTTTTTTTTTTTTTTCTAAAATGCACGTTTACATTATCTTGCCAAGTTTTGGTAATGTGTTACCTATAGAAGCTAGAGTGTTTTTGGATTTTCCATCACCTTGTTAGCAGAGTTAGACATTCTACGGTCCAACAACCTTTCCCTGTTGTCTTCATAATGGTGCAGCCCTCACAAAAAAGTTTGTCTTAGAACTAAGCCCTGGTGGCGGTGCCAAAGATTTACAAACAAAGCAGTGGAAAACATCCAAACCATCCAGTTTTTATCGCCGTGTTTGGTTTAGTCACTAGGAGGAAACCAAGAACAATATTAACTTTAGACTAGTTCACCGTTGCTATAGCTAGTGATTCATTACATTCAACTACAACTGAACCTTTTCGGATATCAAGTTGAGCTGCCACCCTGAGCCAGTTTATACTTATGATCCCTAGTATTTATTTAATAGTGGTAATTTCTTAGATGCGATGACACTTGGCATATAAAAACAATTTCTTAAAAAAACCAAAAATGCCAGAAATTGGTGGTAATATTTAAACAAAGTGTGACCAATTATGGCAGTAAGTCTAATACATCCATCTTAAATTTCCTTCGTTTATTGAACACAATCTCAGTTTAACAAAATGAATATTTAAGTTTACAGAGTTCTAACAAAAATATTATGACTAATTAAGATGCGGGTTCAATGCCAAAACTATTAATCAGAAATTTTAAAATTCATATCAAATTAAATATTTTATATCAATACTTTGGAAAATGCATTAGAATTCTTTAAAACTGTTTTGGAGTGGAAGATCAGTGATACCTGAAACTATATACAGCACACCATCTGCACAACTATGACATACACACGAAACCCATATAGACTAACACAACTGAATTTAATGCAGTATTATTCATCCCTAAGACACACACCACACACACACATGAACTCCCTACAGAACTGTACATACCTCTGACATACATAAAACCTTTATAACACTGCACACAACTATGACACTCAAATGAACTCCACAAAGCACATGCACAAGTATGATACATACATATACCCCATGTAGCACTGCACAATTGAAATCCACTCAACACTGAGACATACAAAGCTGTCATGGTCTTCTCGACAAGAGAGACATGGCATCATCCATACAGGTTTTGAAAAGTATAGAAATTCTAAATTTCAATGAAATTAATAATTTAGATAAGTCATAACAGAAATCTTTTTAAGTTTTGAAGTAGATTAAGTTTGTTTATTATGGGACTCCACTGTTCCCTTAAGTTAAATATTCTGTTGCACTATTAGAAAGGGTAATTGTGAGGTTGAAAACAAAGTAATGTCAGTTATGAAAAAGTGATGCTTTATCAGAACAGAGCTGTTAGTAACCAAAAATGTATTGATAATTTAAAAAAAATCTTTTTGGTGTATTTTCATAGTCAGTATTGAAGCATAATTTAAATGTAACTATGCTATTTGAAATGGACTTCTTAAAGGAAATAGCCAAAAATATTTTAGGTTATTAATCGAACATCCATTTCATACAATTTCTTATTTCATTAGCAGACTGCTTTTGAATACTAATGGAATTTAGATGGTTTCATTGTTTATAAGTTTTATTGCTAATGAAACTAAAACTGAATTTATTCATAGCCTTCATCAGAAGAGAAAGAGGAACCAGGCCTGTATTTTTCCCAGCAAGATTTTCTAAACTTCTTATGTGCCCCCTAATATTGCAATGTGCCAAACTTTGTAGTTATAATTGCTTGAGTTATTCTTCATGAATAATTATTCATACTTATGAAAAGCCAGAGTGCCATTTTAAGACTTCAACCGTAAAAGACAGGTGGTTATTCCACGACTGTTTGTTATATTGCAGAATTTGTAAGCAAGCATTCATAAGTATAGTACAGCATCATACCTGTGCAATGAACAACACAATTTGAATATTAGCACAATACCTACCATAAATAGGTGATAACAATTTGTAACTTCTTCCACAAGGCACAATTCTGACCTCTTCGAGTTTATGAGGGTCATACTGAAAGCAAGGAGCCCTAGTCATTCACAGGAAAACCCCTGTTCAGACAAACCTTGATTTTGACACTTCATGGAGAAAAATACCAGACTAACCTCACCAAAAATATAAATAGGAGTTACTTCTCCACCCAATCCCAACTTTCACAGCACTTAGTAGCTTGTGTCCACTTGTGGAATGTAAAGACTACCAGTTCACACTTCATGATGGACTCACTATACAAATTATGCAGTCACACTTTCCTGTTTTTAAGGCTTAAACCCTCTTTTGCAAAGAACTGGTATCATACCTCTTTGCTTTAGCATACTATTCATGGTAGACATCCATCTGAAATGACAATTGCTACCACTTGTGAAATAACAATGAAACTACCAAGGTGAATGAACAGAGGCAACATTATATTTTGAGTGAACCAAACCACAGGTTTTTCTCCAGTGGTTTTTGTGTAATCAGTATGCGACTCATTACTTCCTGTATGACTCTCATAACCCTACCACTAACTGCAATATCGTAAACATCTTGGTTGTTAGTTTATAAATGCTTTCATATTTTTTTTTCTTTTTTCAAGATGAGTGGATAAAGCATATAGTTTCATTTATAAGGTCTAAGCAATTCTCCAGGAGCAGCAGCTGAAAAGATACTTGACTGGTTTTTCAGCCAACATACATTCCACCAGCCATCTTTCATTGTCTACTATGAGCAAGACAGAAGGAAAGCTTATATACAAGGTCCCTAGAAGAGAGAACAGCTTATCAGTACAATATGGACTACCACTATTAATCACTGCTAACAGCTGCTTACTACACTTATTTACACTCCTGTTACAACAAATTTCTGTCATCTAATTCCAAGCCAGGCTGAAACTTAAGCCAGTTTATAAAAAAAATGACTTCTAGTAATGGACACTGCAGGTAATAAACCAAGAGGGTTGTGAAAGATGACTCAAAATGCTTAATTATTTTCAAACCTTCTCTCAAATTTCTAATATAAACTTATGCTAGTCATCCAAAAAAATTCTATATTATAACAGCGGGTGCTGTTAGAAACAATACTTTTTGTTGTTGTTGCTTTAGATTTAAAAATACCACAAATGAGAGTTCAAATAACATAGGACCTTTTTTTCTGGAAAAAAAAATTACAACAAAAGGTTTGTAAAGTTGCTGCAATTAAGGATAAATGTTAGAACATAAATGAACTGAGAGGCTTTATAATTTCTAAATTTTTTCAAGCTTTAAATAAACCATGTGGCCCGTTCTTGTTGGAATGTATTACATTCACTACAAAACTTTCAAAAGCAATGCGAACTTATATGGTAATTAGTTCAAAAAGTGTTAAAATATGCAGTACATTAATACATGAATGTTCTCATTGAAGCTTATTTCCAGGTAATTTTATCAAATGACCATTAGCTAATAATTTTAATTTGGCAGGAATTTATGATGTTTTAAGCTGGAACAGCACCATGTTGTGAAAGGGGTCTGGCTGTCTTGAAATTCAGAAATATGCCACAGTGACTGGCTGGCTGGCTTGCTGGGCCAGGCTACTAGAGAGATGGCTCCCAAAATATTATTCCTGCTAAGACCAACTCTTTTATCACATGTTTTTTTTTTGGAGGGTAAGAGACGAGGCCACCAAGATACAAACAATAGAATGGATGATGTCAAAAAGAAATAAAACAAAACAAAACAGACAACAATAAACAAGATGGCCACCAAAAAAGCGTTTTGCCCAAATACTGACTTTTATTAAAATTAGACTTTAGTAGGGCTGTTTTAGCCAGCGCAACATTCTCCCTCTGACAAAAAATTTACTTTTGGGCCTTGTAGATAATGGAAATGAGGGAACTGTTGCATGAACCTTTCCTAATGCTGGCTGCTTTGCCGGTTCTTCCACTGGTTCTGTTACCATGGAAGCCATTTTCTCCTTGAAAATAAAAACAAATAAATAAAAAATATTTCATAGAAGGAAAAATACAACTCTTAAGATTTTTAATTTTTATAATTAAAAAAAAAAAAAACTTTTTAGAAACTTTACATCACAGATCTTCAGAAAAGTCTCTCTTTATCTATGTATCACAGATAAAGAGTTAATTACCAATGGGCAAAGAAGTCATCTTTCTGCTTATCAAACTGTCTAAGGAATCAATACAAGAAATGAATGAAGCAGCATGTGGCACTGACTAGGCTGCTGAGGTTGAGCTGACTTTTCTACCACTTCCATATATTCAACATTCTATTACTAAGAAAAAAACCAACTTATGGATTATCTAGGCTGCTAAAATGCTTATTAATAAGTTTTAAGTCATGATCCCTTGTAGCACAAAAAACACTTTAAAAACTAGTGTTTCAATCAGCTACTTATATAATCTTCAGTATGAAAGAGCTGGTTTAATTTTTCTTCATTATTTACAATAACTAAGATTCATTTTTTCCCAAACCATTCTGATGCTATGTTTTTTCACCCCTTTCAGACTGTAAAAAACATCCCTAACAAGGTAGGAAAATCATCGCACTCTAGACGAGGTAGACAGAGCAACAACTAAAGGAACAAGAGAGTCTATTAGCTTCACTTGAATAATTGTTTAGTAAGATTCAGTTTGCTCCACAACTTATCAGATTTTAGGTAACCCTGGATAAATAATCTATCCTGAAAATGTATGGCTTCCTGAATTCCATAATTATTGAAATATATGCAGTTCATGTGTGTGTTTATCTGCCAGATAGCTTATAATATACAAATAATAAACTGATATCTCAGAATCATATATAAGAGAAATTTAAAATTGTTGTTGGCTTATGGATGCTGCGGAGTAGCAGCAGTTATGGAACAGTTTCCATTTGGTAGCATCCATTTTAAAATACAAAAAAAAAAATTTTTATTTTCTGTATACAATGTTTAATGACCAAGCAGAATTGCTTAATAAATTAAAGACAAACAATTCTCTAAAAGAACCACAGATTTGACTGTGTACACACCTGCTTTATTCGCAAATGCTCTGGCAACTCGGGTAGTGGTGATACCAATTCCAGTCTCTCTAATGGCTCCACTGAGCCAGTCCGCTTTATCTTTTTCTCTACTGGAATTGCTTCCATTCCTTCTGCAAATTCCAGATGACGTTTGTAAATGTACTCTGGGCGTTTCTGGTCCTGATATTTCTTCAGACACAGCTGAAATGAGAAGTTAGGTAAAAAAAAAAGTTATTACCAAGAGAGATTGTGTGATAAACCTATTCTGCTCCCGTTGGTTAAATGTGACAAATGGCCATGTTTTAGAAAATGTGGAAAGCTGTTCTGCTATGCACTGAGAGTTAAGTGACCCTATGTTCTCCATCATTAGCTGGGTGGCAGGTGATGTACAACCTTTCAGCAAAATTGTTATCTGGGACTTCTAAAGAAGCACGACAATCAATGCCCATGGTGTCCAGTGATTGCATTCACCAATGTATCCACAATATAGACTTTATTTTTTCTTGGATGTTCCTGATAAAAGATAAATTAACTCTTAGCGCAAACAGATCCTTATGCATTTGGCTGGCAGAGAGGCGAAACAAACTGTCAGAAGCAGATGTGTTTCAGTGATCCAAAATACAGAAACATTCAATTCCGTGTACGAACATTTGTTTCCGCTTGAACATTCTGCAAAATGTGTAATAAATAAGAAATCCTTCACTCATGGGCATGACACCTGTTCTTACTTGAACGCAGAGCCAGCTCAGCTCCTCTCAAAAGTATAACTGAAAAAGCTAGTAAACTGAACAATTTTAATCATTAGTGTACCTGTGTTTATAAACCTGGGAAGATTCTGATGGAATTATGACAGACTCTTTCTAGTAGTTTAAAACTTTTCTGAATGTTACATTTTCACAGGTGTAGACGATGGTTAATTCAAAAGGTTTAAGTCATGCTATTCTATGTTTACTAGAAAGTTGTGATAGCCATCACACCTTCTTCACTTAGGCCTGCCCTAAAATAGCAGAATCCAGGCAATTTAAGCATTTATAGCTGTTCTCGAGAACTTACATTGAGCATATCTCTGATCATTCTAGTAATTCTCCTTCGGACATTCTCTAGACAAGCAACAGCCCTAGTAATGAGGATTCCATAACTCGACCACATACATTCCCCACATGTCTAACTAAAGGTTTATGCAAGAAAACTACAATTTAACATAGTAACTGGCAACCTAATGGCCTTACTGGAATCTAAGTCACAGGTTCTATCATTATCTAAGACTACAAAAAAAGAATTTTAAATTCCTAACTCAGTTCAAGAGAAAAACTAAATTTCCCATGTCTAAGACACATTTAGAAATACAGTAATAAGCTGCATTTGCCACAGAAATGACTAGAAGACTAAAATATTTCAATCTGATTATAAATGTGTTACATCATACCATATATCAACCCTAACATCCCTATAGTTTTGGGTCATTTGCAAACTTCATGATTATATTAGAGATATTGCTATCATTTACATACTAGGAGTGTTTAAGTAAAACCCGGCTGAATACCATTATAGCGATGCTATACAGTGTTAGCTGGGCTTGGTTTCATTCAAATATCTCTAGTAGATTTTAGAAAGAAATAGACACCACAAACATTATATTCCTAAAACATCACAGACAATCTTACTTCTTTCCTAGTAACACGTGAAGATATTTTGGAATTTTGATTTGAGATACCTAATTCAATAATAACAGAAAATAGACAGAAAATGAAATTTGGAAGTTGAAGACATGTGAAACAGTTATTAAAACAGAATTTTCTTGAGTGATAATTAAGTAAATAACCAAGGTTTTTTTCAAAATGGATTACAGTCATACAACAAACATTACACAACACCAGATTTATATACATTTGTTCTTTATGCCAATGTTAATGTTCCATATTGCTCAATCAGTTTAAAATCTGAGAAATGATAATGCGAGCAATATGGAAAATAAAATAAAATTTGTACACTGATATTTAAACAGAAATAAAAAATCCATATTTGGGTTAAATAATAGCAAACAAACAATAATGTAGATGATGGTGACAATTATGTATGTTCCGTCTATTTTAGTTTAAGTGACTAAAAGTTTAGAACCCAGCAACTATTGAATTTATTCACCATCTCTCATATATAAATAAGATTATTTCTTAAAATCATTTGCTAATTTCTATACATTCAAATAAGCCGTTAATTTATAATTTATTAAAAGTTTATTAACATAACCAATAACAAGAAGAAGAATGCAGTGTGGAATGTAAACAGATATTTAACTTTTATGAGTTTATTCATGAGCAAAAATAGTGACTTCTGCTTTTCCAGATAACAGAAGTGATTTACCTGTTTATTCGTTCTTTTGCTTCACTGCTATTGACAACCAAAAAAACTGGTCTGTGTAAAAACGAATAGTTTGACCTATAGATCCTCTTCTAAGCAATTCTGCTCATTTGTGAAAGAGTTACTGCCCTTGCATCATTAAACATTCTTTGTTTTTTAGTCTCAGTTCTGAAGTAGCTAAAAACTGGACAGAGACAAGTAAAACTTTGAGAGACAGAGTTAAGAAACAAGAGAAATGTACTTACCAGTGGTTCTAACTTCGGCTTGATGGGAAGGCTAGCAGTGTGAATCTGTGCTGGTGTTATACCACCAAATTTCAAGGCTACAGGATTGGTGAAAGGGCACTTAGGGGCATACATATTGGTTTTTGATGGTTCCTTGTCCTGAGAATTGCTGCTGGTATGTGATGCACCCCTAGAAATGTCTGTTGTGCTGTATTGTTTGTCAAGCATTCCATGACCAACTCCTGGTTTGGAAGCCATTTCTAAAAAAAATTTTCACTAGAATGATAAAATAAATAAATATAAAAATCAAAAAAGAGGAAAAAAGCCATCTGTCATGCATGTGCCAAGCTTCAACATATCCTCAAACAATTCTTTTTTTTTTTTTTGTAAATATCTTCATTACCTGAATGGACAGTTTCATAGATTTTTCTTGCTAGTAAACCAGTAGCTGGAATTATACTACTGTTGTACTCTTCAAAGCTGATTCAATAATTTGTCAAAAAATTATATACAAAACTTCAAAAAAATGTACATGCAGCTTCCACATCTAAACTCTCTCTTGATACCATGAATATATTTTTATCAACAGAAAGTTTTTAAAAACAGTTCTATGAAAGGTTTCATTAGCAACCTTTTGTCTCTCACACACACACACTCTCTCTCTTTCCCTCCCTTAAAAAGACCCAATATTTTTTGCATGAATGTTACAAAAAAAAATCCCTGATATATACTCCATGTAGAAATGTAAGAGTTACATGAATCTGCTTAGATCCTCAAGCAAAGTGAGAATAAGCAAAGGCTCCATTAATCAGTCTAGAAACAACAACTTATATGTACAGTATCAAGTTGTATCTCAGATGAGGGAGAGGTACTACCAGAAATAGAAGAAAAAAAATATACAAGGAAATTATACTATTTTAGAATAAAGCAATTTTAGAAGTATAAGCAAGCTACAAAAACCTTGGGAAAATTTCAACATTATCAAATTAAAAAATTAAAATATTTGCATATCTTTTCTCACAGTAGATATGTCTTAATGTCAGTGATATATAACTAATTAACTTTATAATGTTATAATAACTTAAAGTCTTATTCTGCTCAAAGAACACTGTGTCAAACACTGTCAGGAAATGAAAATGATTTTTTAAAATCTGAAATAAATCATTTGACTAAAATATCTTGAATTTGAAGATAGTTTAGCAGAAAAAACTTTGACTGATTCCCTTCTTTATATCTCATGCTTTTTTAAATAGCTAATGTGAAGCATGTATTTTTAAATAATAGCATCTTGTGTGTGTGTGTATGTGCATGTGCGAGTATACACACATTAAATTATACATAACTAAAAAGTAAATTCTAAACTTCCCCATTTTCCTGATTAAACTACATGAAGTGAGAAAAGAAAATATTACTTCAAAGTTCATATACAGTATACAAAAACTTTCATGCAGGATTATATGCTGCATAAAAACTAATTTGATCTTTTTGCATGATTCAGAAATGAAAAAAACACCACAACTCCCCACAAATTAAGTATTTCTGCTCAGTATCAGTCAAATGTCTAGTTATTTAATATCATTAGTATTTATTTAATTTTCCTTTACATTTGTGGCAACTAAGCTATCAAAAATTGTGTTTATACACTGTAAAGTTTATAACTAATAATAATAATAATAAATATTTAGTAAATTTGAAAGGAAAACAAACTCGAATAAATTTAAATAATGCGTAAAGATAAAACAAAAAAAATATCAGTTACAGTAGTTTTGTTATTTTCTAAAGAAATTCAATGTCAGACATTAACTAACTTCCCTCACCCAGCTTTATTCTGCCACCAGTCTCCCAAACTCTGAGGTGGACGGTTCTAAAAGTGTCCCCTCCGATTCGGTAGAATGCCCCCCTCCCTCCCTCCCTCACACACCCCGCCAGTCTCCCAAACTCTGAGGTGTACGGTTCTAAAAGTGTCCCCTCCGATTCGGTAGAATGCCCCACAACCCCTCCCACACCCCGCCAGTCTCCCAAACTCTGAGGTGGACGGTTCTAAAAGTGTCCCCTCTGATTCGGTAGAATGCCCCCCATATCCCTCCTCCCTCCCACACCCCACCAGTCTCCCAAACTCTCAGGTGGACGGTTCTAAAAGTGTCCCCTCCAATTCGGTAGAATGCCCCCCCCTATCCCTCCTCCCTCCCACACCCCGCCAGTCTCCCAAACTCTCAGGTGGACGGTTCTAAAAGTGTCCCCTCCAATTCGGTAGAATGCCCCACAACCCCTCCCACACCCCGCCAGTCTCCCAAACTCTCAGGTGGACGGTTCTAAAAGTGTCCCCTCCGATTCGGTAGAATGCCCCCCCTATCCCTCCTCCCTCCACACCCCACCAGTCTCCCAAACTCTCAGGTGTGACGGTTCTAAAAGTGTCCCCTCCAATTCGGTAGAATGCCCCCCCTATCCCTCCTCCCTCCCACACCCCGCCAGTCTCCCAAACTCTCAGGTGGACGGTTCTAAAAGTGTCCCCTCCAATTCGGTAGAATGCCCCCCCTATCCCTCCCACACCCCGCCAGTCTCCCAAACTCTCAGGTGGACGGTTCTAAAAGTGTCCCCTCCAATTCGGTAGAATGCCCCCCCCCCCCCCCCCTATCCCTCCCCCCACACCCCGCCATTCAGCCGAAGCTCTTACGTTCGTTTAGCTGCATGAAATGGCAACACACGGAACACCGCGATGAACCAGCAGATTACCTGGCGCGACACGAATCTGCTTAATGAACTAGTGATCGTCCTCCAAACTGGATCATCAAAATTTCATGACGAACGAGAGTAAATTCAATCTAAGAGTCTCCATCTTGACTAGTCTCCTAGCAACCGTCGACGTTGAGGGGGAGGGCGGAATGCGCACTCTGGTTTGATAGAAAAAGCTAAAGTGTACTACATGACTTTAAAAAATGTTTATTTTTACTATTTTATTATTATTATTATTTTTTTTAAAATTATTAAAATGTGAATTTAAATTCCGATAGTTAAAAAACAAAACAAAAAACAAACTCGAACTAAATAATCAGGTGCGAGTTATCTCCCCTGACGTATCCAAGGCGATTTGGTTTGTAATGAAACATCTGTTTAATGTTAATAATTTTTTTTAAAAAAAAACTAGTCAGGGTTAAGGGGGGGTCGACGGGTCGTCTATGTCATAAGAAATCGCAGACAGACTGCAAGAATGTGCAGAATTACAGGAAAACCGCCACCAACATCATTATAAATAATCTAATAAGTACAATCAACAACAACAACAACAACAGAAGCCGTCACACTCGACTGCATCTATTCCGAATATTCCCATGATTCCAAGCGGTTCGATGGATCTGTATTCCGCAGGCAGGTCCTGTTAAGGATGACGGAGACCGAGCGGTTCGATGGATCTGTATTCCGCAGGCAGGTCCTGTTAAGGATGACGGAGACCGAGCGGTTCGATGGATCTGTATTCCGCAGGCAGGTCCTGTTAAGGATGACGGAGACCGAGCGGTTCGATGGATCTGTATTCCGCAGGGAGGTCCTGTTAAGGATGACGGAGACCGAGCGGTTCAATGGATCTGCATTCCGCAGGAAGGTCCTGTTAAGGATGACGGAGACCGAGCGGTTTGATAGATCTTCATTCCGCAGGAAGGTCCTGTTAAGGATGACGGAGACCGAGCGGTTCGATGGATCTGTATTCCGCAGGGAGGTCCTGTTAAGGATGACGGAGACCGAGCGGTTCGATGGATCTGTATTCCGCAGGGAGGTCCTGTTAAGGATGACGGAGACCGAGCGGTTCGATGGATCTGTATTCCGCAGGCAGGTCCTGTTAAGGATGACGGAGACCGAGCGGTTCGATGGATCTGTATTCCGCAGGCAGGTCCTGTTAAGGATGACGGAGACCGAGCGGTTCGATAGATCTGTATTCCGCAGGGAGGTCCTGTTAAGGATGACGGAGACCGAGCGGTTCGATAGATCTGTATTCCGCAGGGAGGTCCTGTTAAGGATGACGGAGACCGAGCGGTTCGATAGATCTGTATTCCGCAGGCAGGTCCTGTTAAGGATGACGGAGACCGAGCGGTTCGATAGATCTGTATTCCGCAGGGAGGTCCTGTTAAGGATGACGGAGACCGAGCGGTTCGATAGATCTGTATTCCGCAGGCAGGTCCTGTTAAGGATGACGGAGACCGAGCGGTTCGATAGATCTGTATTCCGCAGGGAGGTCCTGTTAAGGATGACGGAGACCGAGCGGTTCGATGGATCTGTATTCCGCAGGCAGGTCCTGATAAGTTCTCCACTCCCCAGGAGACGTCACGCTGTTGGCACCTACTAACACGACACTGAAATATGTAATAGTGATAAAACGTGGGCAGTTTTAAAAAAACAAAACAATTTCTAGGAAAAAAAGGTAACAATACGTGTATAGTGAAGATGTAAAAGTCCTGCATCGTCTGCCGGACTCCTCAGCCGCGTGATGTCTCTCATCATTCGCCGAATCCTCGCGGTAGGTGGCGGGATTGTCCATCAGCTTAGCCTCGTGTACGCACCTCTAAGTCATAGCGCCGCACAGAGACCCGACCCGGTCCTTAAATAAAGGACTAACCGCACATTTTAAGCGAAAAGTTTTTTTTTTTTTTTTACACTTAAAAACAGACATAGATAAGAACGTAATTCATGTGAGTACCGTACTGCACACACACCCCCCCAACCCACGTGATAACGAGATGAGAACGGTCCTCGTAGGGACTGCGATGTCCAGTGGTGGAAATGGGCCGGAACGCACTGGAACCGCGAGTAAAATAGTTACAATTTAGGGAAAAAAACCTTCGTTCAAAGATTATGCCTCTTGTGTGTGTGGAGTTTACTTTATCATGTTTCCCTAAGCCGAAAATTATGGGTGGCGACCCGAGGTCGGTCACCGGTTCTTTAAAATGGCATTCCGGCCGTAAAATTTCCGTTCCATTTCCACCGGCTGGAAACACCCGGGCTTCGTCTGATCTCCGTCCAGAAGATGCCGAGCTGACCGAGCAGATCGGAGGTGATCAGCATACGACCTTCGTTAGGTTTTCGCCGAATCTCTATTTATAAATTAAAACTGCTTCTTTCTTTTTTCTTTTAAACGGACGATAGTTATCATCTGGTGGAACAGGTCGAACCTCTCCCTTAAAAAAGAAAAAAAAAAGAAAAGCCATACCAAACTTTCACGGGAGGAGAGAACAATAAAGAGGTTTCCGGTTGGCTTCCGAGTATGATTAACCCCCACCCACCCGGTGTGGCCTGGGAATTAAGTGGCCGAGGGAGAAGCTGAAGGAAAACTTGCCCATTAACCGGGGGGGGAGGGGGAGGAGTTGTGAACGATTTAATTTATTCGGATCACGGATGCACGATCAAAAGCAATTCAAGGGAGGTAAATCTGTGGTGTGGGGGGAAGGAGAGAGAGATGAAGGTGTGTGTCCAACCTTGCACGGTCTGATAGCAATCATCTGTAAGCTCTTATTTATAATATTTCGCTCCTGTTTCCGTGTAGGTATTTAAATATCCAGAACAACATTTATGGACACGCTTAAATTTTAAACGTTAAATGAGCTTTTTTTTTCAACTTTTTCAGGAGGTTTTGTGACGTATTTTTTTTTTTAAATTTATTTATTTTTCTAAATTCAATTTTTAGGAAAAATTTTTTTCTTTAAAAACGAAAATCGGAAAGCGCGTAACCATTACCACGGAACTGAAAAGCCATCAGTTACAGAAATAATTGGTGGGTGGGTAACACAAAATCAACAGAAGCTCAGTTGTTTCCAAACTGACGATGTTTCATTCCCCTTTAAAGTATATACCAATTTAATCAATTTGACACGTGTGTATATCTTAAGAACTTTAAAAAAAAAATTGAGGTTATCTCCCTTAGATTATATATATATTTTACCTTTAAAATGAATGGGCGAAGGTTAGTTCCCTTAGATTAGTGGTTCCCAAACTGGGGGTAAATTACCCCCTGGGGGGTAATTTAATTTTTCGGGGGTAATGGAGGGATGACTTTAATAATTCTGAAATCAAGAAAACGTTGCGGTACCTGGCGTTAGGATTAATGTTAACTTAGTCTTAGTATGTAATGTTGTAAAGTAAACCTATTATAATTAAGTAATAAAGTTAAACCGAATAACAATAAACATCAAAAACTAATATACAGTATTAGAAAATAGTCAACTTCATCAAGTCCAGGGATGTGAATTCGCGCATATTCAAGGAGCTGTGCAAAGAAATGGGAGAGCAGTATCAAGTTCTGCTCTACCACACCGATGTTCGCTGGTTGTCACGAGGCAAGGTTGTACGACGAGTCATTGAGCTCCGAAAGGATATTCAAGAATTCCTGGAACAAAAAGGGTCTCCTTTTGCTACCAAGTTCACTGATAAGGAGTGGCTTGCTCGACTTTGTTACTTGGCTGGCATATTTGCGGAGCTGAACAGTGGTAATCTGCAACTCCAGGGCCGAAACACGACTGTCATTGATGCCCATCAAACTGTGACTGCATTTCTGGGGAAACTGAGACTCTGGATTCGGCGCTTGGAGAAAGGAGTGATAGCCCAGTTCCCCACCCTAGACCAGTTTGTTGAGGAAAATAGTCAGGATACTGGATCACTTCTACAGACCATCAACAAAGAGATGAGCGACCATTTAAAGGGGCTTGAAACAAGCATGCATCACTACTTTCCAGTGGGTGACCAAGAAACAGCCAGTCTTCAGTGGATCATTCATCCCTTCTCTGTACCTGATGAGGCCATTCATGATAATGATTTCCCTGCAAAGGAGGAGTGGATCACAATGCGAGCCAATGAAGCCTTGAAAATCGAATTCCAAAACCAAAATACGGATTCCTTTTGGATTTCACGACTAGCTGACTCGCCAACTCTGTCCAAGAGAGCCTTGAGGTTGTTGGTATCATTCTCAACAACGTACCTCTGCGAGAAGGGGTTCTCAACTGTGCTGGGGATGAAAACAAAAAAGAGGACTCGCTTGGATGTTGCGAACGATGCCAGGCTGGCACTTTCAACCACGAAACCAAAGAATTCCTCAACTAGCTTCAAGCATGCAACTCCATCCATCCCACTGATGTTCTCGACATGTGTTAGTAGTCAATTAGAGGTGCACAATGTCCAAATAAATAAATAAAAGAAAATATCTCTAGCGTTTTTATTTAGTCATATATATCAATGTGACAACATTTTGTGAAAGGGGTAACACGCTTAATGTGGCATGTTAAATTGGGTAACAAGCTGAAAATGTTTGGGAACCATTACCTACGAACATTAATTGTTTCGTGTGGTTTTAAAGATAATAAGTTAAAGCGAACACGGAAACTTTGCATCTACAGATAAATACCTTCCTTTGATTTATTAAATATTTAAAGCAAAAAAAAATGGTTATTCGCATGCAAATTTCGCAGAGTCTGAAATGCAAGAAAAAACACGACAAAGACTCACCAAGATTTATAAAACACGATGCGTTGATAATTTTGTGGAAAAATCTACTTCCCAAATTAACAAAAGCGTAGCTTTGGTTAAAAATATGTATTAATTCCCTGTGCGTCTATTTATTGATATGTATATATATATCTAAATAAAGTTGCTAATTATTTTTCGTGCTATAAATATAAATAATTAGATAGAGAACTCACATGGTTACATTAAAATTGTTACTTCTTTTTAAATTAATAAAAAGGTTAAGAAAAACCTTAGACATTAGGTAAAACAAAGTAATATTAAGTATTTTTTTATCAGATTTTATTTGCTTAACGTACTTTAGCTGTTACACAATGCGATTGTTTTAAAAAAATAGATTATTTTCACTGTTGGATGACCCGGGACCTTTTTAAACATCCTTTTCGGCCGATTAATGCTTCGTCTACCAATAAAAAAAAAAAAAACGCAAGTCCAAAAACGAGATAGGAACACAACAACAAAAAGAAAACGAGAATCCGTGACACTAAAATAAACAGCGTTACGAAATCAGAAGCAATGCAAAATAAGAAATACCAAATCAATCTATGTAACATTGACAGCATAAAATATTTCAATTTTTTTTAAAAAAAAGTAGATTGAAAATTGTAGGATGTCGCTGTAATATGAAATGAGAGAGAGAGAGAAGATGGTATGGATGTATATATCTGTATATATAAATGATGAGAGAGAGAGCGTAGACTGATATGAAAAAGAAGAGAGAAAGAGAAGTAACAAGAGAGGTGAGAGAGTATATATATAGATAGAGAGAGAGAGATGTAGAAGATGTATATATGTATGTATATATATAGAGAGAGAGATGTAGAAGGATGTATATATATATATATAGAGAGAGAGAGATGTAGAAGGATGTAATATGTATATATATAGAGAGAGAGGATGTAGAGATGTTATATGTAATATATATAGAGAAGAGAGATGTAGAGGATATGTATAATATATATATAGAGAGAGAGAGATGTAGAAGGATGGTATATATATATATATATATAGAGAGAGAGATGTAGAGGATGTATAATATATATAAGAGAGAGAGAGAGATGTAGAAGGAGTATATTATATATATATTATAGAGAGAGAGAGAGATGTAGAAGGGTGTATATATGTATATATATATAGAGAAGAGTGTAGAAGATGTATATATAAGATATATAGAAGCGAGAGAGCTGTAGAAGGATGTCTATCTATTATGAGAGAGAGAGATGTCGAAGGTGTATATATATATATATATAGAGAGAGAAGACGATGTAGAAGGATGTAATATCTATATAAGAGCGCGAGATGTAGAGGATATATATATCTATATCGTATCTATTATAGCGTATATAATATATCGAGATGTAGAAGGATGTAGAGAGAGAGAATGCCTCAAAATAGATCGTGTAAAACCAAAGTCAGCGCTGAGTAAAAGAAAAAAAAAGTTTAGATGTTTACTTCACTTTTGAAAAGTAATAAAATATGGGATTGGAAATATTTAAGTATCAGTTTCGGATGATTAAAAAAATTAGCATAAACACACAAAATTGTCAGTAAGCTAAGATATACCTTAAGGCAGTGGTTGTCAAGCTTTTATGGAGCGGGACCCACTTTTGAAGACGGCAAACCTCCGGGACCCATCCGGTTGCAATACATGCACTGTGAATGGGGCGCTTTACTACTTTTTGCTTATTGAATACACAACCATTTTTCATCAGAGGTTTATTGTGCCGGCTGTATAACTTATAAATTTACTTCTCAGATTCATAATGAGGTACGTGTGAAGAATGCGCCTGTTTTCTGTTTTTTGCTGATGATGTCTTCGACGTCCACATCGATTTGAGTCACTCCCAGAAAGCAAGGAGTTTGGTAATTGCAGCTTATTTCGAAATTTGGTTTAGATTCCTATCACTGCTGCAAATCCGACTTCGCACGTGTGTGAAGTCGCGAAAGGGTGGGGGGCACTCTCAAGAGTTTGTAACTCGATTTTGTCTCCTTCATCAGCCATAACGAAAGCAACACCACCACGTGACCGGCCACGTGGTGGGAGCGGCTAAAGGAAGAAGAAGAAGAACTCAACACGGTTCAGTAGCGGCGGCCCCGACTTAAACAAGTCTGACAATGGGAGAAGTGAGCGAAGACAGCGGTCGTCAACCCGCTCAACCATACGTTTTCCACATTTCATAAAATAAACCTTTTGGTGGGAGGACTTATCGGGCGGGCGAAAGCTATCCTTAAACAGGAAGTAGGGTCCAAATTTAACATCAGGTGTAAAACGGACCCCCTCCCCCCGAAAATCTTGAGGATGCGCGGACTAAGTGCCAGCTTAATAAGCTATTTGTTTGCCGTAAATTCTGAAGACAAGAGAACAGGTGAAGGTAAGGTAAACACCTCTGTGGGAAAACGGTAAGTTCCGTCGACCTGTCTATCGAGAAGAACCGCTGACAATGTTTCTGTAATGAATAAGACCACTATCACTTCACTCCACTTGTCCCATAACCCACAGGTGATTGGGGCACCTCGAGAGGTTTGTCTAGGGCAATTTACAACCTGTCGGAGCCCATCTAGGCGGACAAAGTCTACTATATGGCAGGCAATAAGAACAAAAAACCTTAAGGTGACCTTAACACCAGGCTTACGCAAATATAAACATCTTCCTGGTGTCAAAAACAGCAACAGCACAACTTCAATTTACCATCTCTTAAGACCAAATATCCATTCTGAATATTTCTAAATACGTTTTAAAAAAAAAAAAACAGCAATAATTAGTTTTCTAATTTATTAAAACTTTTCAGCCCAATTAAATGTCCGGACCACCTTAACTTCTTTATTTTCCTAGCTATACATAAAATTGGTTCCAAAGATGAAGATGGGGGCGGGAACCAGGAGGACGGGTGTGTTGTTGCGGATCCTCTGATCAGTTGCTGACCTCCGTTGACTGATGCAGCGGCACTAATATAAAGCCAAAACGTCAGGTGGGCAGCACATTAATTCTTTGTGTTTGTCATTAAGTGGGTAATGAGTCACAAACAAATAATCGAAACACTTCAGAGGTGGGGAGAACCTTCGCCGCGCCTCTGCCGGAAGCACCGCAGTTCGTTAGTAGGGAACCACTGGAGATGGCTGAAAGTGAAACAGTGCACGGGTGTTCGATCACGAGAAATTACCTCAAGGTGACGTCTACAACAGAATGACGAGGAAGAACTTAAAAATTCATCAAATATATCGCCAAGCCACAAATAAGTCCAGCCCTGCCTACAGAGACAGCAGAAGGTAGACTGCATTAAGCCGGCAGATTATTTAATAGATAAACGTCAGGTATTACAATGGTTAGTGTTATTATTCCACTTTTGCAGGGATAATTTTCATTTTACCCGAGCTCCTCAACCATAAAATGAGCCAAACTCGAAGTTCCCACAATAGAAGACAGTAAATTCTCCCGAGCGTGGGCAGCAGGCCTCGTGATCTATCAGAATCAACATTCTAGGTTAGCCACTTCCTGTTCCAGATGGTTTCAAGTCGTGACATCAACCAGTCTACCAGCCATCGTCCTCATTTAATATTCCTTCCAAATCTGCTACCCAATAAACGTGACAAGTAATAGTCGCTCAGGGTTATCTTTTGCCAATAGCTCACCTCCCTGGTGACCAAACTGGATTTCTCAAAGATAAGTCACGATCTCTGGTTACAGGTATAAGGCATTAACACCCCCACAAGGATTAACTTTGGTAGAATCAGTTCTCGATAACGGAAATCGTGCCTCCTGCCAATAACTCTACCACTGAACTGTTCGCGGCTGATTATTAATTATTTTAGAGAGATCTAAAGAAAACAGACGAAAAAAGAATAAAATGAAAAGGTAGGAATTTTATCTGGAAAAGTTACCTTTGATTGATGCTTCGGTGGCTTAGGCGTTTTTTTGTTGTCTCGAGCTTTCGGCTTTGGGTGGTGGTATGGTATAGCGGTTACAAGAAGAAGGCTTTACTATTTTCTTCTCTTGCTAGGACGGAGCACTGCATACAGTAAGAAAGATACCTACCAGGGGGCGCATTTCGGAGTCTTCGAGACAAATTAAAGCAGCCACCGTCTACAGTGGTAACTTTTCCGGGTCGAGGCAAAAGGTACTGCACGCAGCCTTTAATAGGGATCCGGAGGTTGAAATCGGCTATGTTCACACACACACACACACACACACGTATGTGGTCCCTGACCCCAGGTTACTGATCACCGTACACATCCAAGCCTTTCCATCGGCTGAGTAACAGAAAGAAAATAGTGTTAACAATTTTGTGTAAATGAATGATACTTATGCTACTTGCATCTTAGCAAAGATGAAGAGCAGGAAGATGACTTATCTTAGTATTACTATATATACCAAAGTCGACGAACGATTATAATACAGAATCTTCTCCCCCCCCCTACACACACACACACACCACACACACCGATAGTCAGTCAGCGCTTTAATAAGTATGGAAGCACAGGCAACACACAGAAAGCTGCCATTTTGACGTGACATGACGACCACGGAAATGACGTCATGCTGACTCCGCACTAATAATAACCACGATATGGCGGGTATTTCTGTGCACCACCACGTGCCACTTTCTAGCAGGCTACCGAACTTAAATATTCGGGAGAAAAAAAAAAAAAAACTAATGATAAAATCAATCATCGGAAACTTTTGAATCAGATTTAAAAACAAAAACCTGTTTGTTTTACGTCGGCACTCTTTGCAGGAGACCACGTGAGCGGTCACGTGACGTGTGCGTGTGGTTATGGCAGAGAGAGAGAGAGAGAGAGAGAGAGAGAGCGAGTATTGACGGTTATTCCATACACACACACACACACACAACACACACAGAGAGATATGACGGTATTACACACACACCACACACAGAGAGAGAGAGAGAGAGGAGAGAAGGAATGACGGTTTTATTACACCACACCACACAGAGGCGAGAGAGAGAGAGAGAGAGAGATATGGACGGTATTACACACCACACACACACACACACAGAGAGAGATGACGGTATTACACCACACACACCGAGAGAGAGAGATGGACGGTATTACACACCCACACAGAGAGAGAGAGAGAGATGACGGTATTACACACCCACACACACAGAGCGAGAGGACGGTATTACACACACCACACACACACACACACCACACACAGAGAGAGAGAGAGAGGAGAGATGACGGTATTACACACACACACACACCACCACAGAGAAGAGAGAGAGAGAGATATGACGGTATTACACACACACACACACACAGAGAGAGATTTGCAAGTTCCCGGAGAAGAAACGGTTCGCCTCTTCCCTTATCCCACCTTTTCCCCTTGGCTGATGTCAGCGGCAGTAACGACATCACGACAGTCGAATCACACACCCCACACCCCTCCCTTTACCGGAGCTGCCCATACAGGGCCGGGCAGGGCAGCCACTGGGGGCCGGCCTTCACAGGATTTCAAAAAGTCTGAGAGGAGGGGACGTCGGCAACGCTTTCTACTCTCGTTTTTACCCGGCACCCGTCCTCTAATCTCGAAGGTTATTAACCCTTTATATACTTTCGTTCCAGGAGTTCTTCCCTGATAATCAGCTCCACCCTCAAACGTTTCCAGGCCGAGTTCGTGCAGACTAGAGAAAAGGAAAACGACCAGATGACTGGTCCGATACAGCAAATTAGACACGACACCATTATTATTATTATTATTATTATTATTATTATTATTATTATTATTATTATTATATTATTATTATTATCTTAAAAACAAAAGCACTGGTGGCGGCGTGCTACAGGCCCCTCTATTTCCAGTAAATTGCCAAGCGACTGGAATTAAAGCTAATGGTTGTTGGGTGTAGACTGTAGCAGCGCTAAACACCTCTTATACAAAAAAGTCGGGGAAACAACAGCGAAATTCTGTTGTGTGGGAGGGAGGATATGGGTGAGACTGATTTTAAAACGAAAAGAAATGGGTGAGTCCTCTATACTTACGGAGTCCATTCTGAATGCAACGCGAGCATTCAGCTTCCAGGCAATCACATTCTGGAGATACCTGCACAGCGCTGACACCTTGACGCTTGGCTCGGGTATCACTTTGAAAACCTACTAAAATAGATGACAAACTTCTGACAGTAGAGACGGAGGGTCCGTCGTTCGAGTCATCGAAAGGACAAATACAACAGCTTAGATAGATTACACAGGGCGAATTAATAAAGGAAGAGGGACAAATAATAATGGAGAGAAAGAGATGGGGGAAGAGAGAGAGAGAGATGGAGAGGGAGAGGGGGAGAGAGAGAGAGAAGAGAAGAGAGAGAGAGAGCAGAGAGAAGAGAGAGAGAGATGGAAAAGAGAGAGAAGAGATAGAGAGATATATGACGTTATTACACACACCCCAGAGAGAGAGAGATAGAGATGGAAAGAGAGAGAAGAGAGAGAGAGATATGACGGTATTACCACACACACAGAGAGAGAGAGAGATCTAGAGAGAGAGAGAGAGAGAGAGAGAGAGAGAGAGATTTTTTCTTTTTGACCTACAGCCATTTTCCTATGACAAGACTGAATATTATATTAATAAGATTTTATTTTTAGAAAGATAATATATTAAATTAAAGAAGGTTTTGACATAAGCAATATATCAAGCATCACTGCACGACATAATTAAGGAAGGAACACCAAATAGGACCGGGATAACACCTGTCTGGAATAGTAAATAGTCTGAGTGGAGGGCGTGAATAGATTTTATTAACGCAATCGTAGACGAAAACAAACTTGTCCAAGTTTTAAGTTTTTACTTTCGATATGTAAGAAACTTCTGGATCGGACCCCATAAATCCGTGGAATTTTTTATGCTATTATCCTTGCATCAAATAACGAAATGAGTAACCAGCTTCGTCACCTCATCAGATTTCAAAAATACTCTCTGATTATCCGTCATATCATTGTTTGGAACAAAATTCAAGTGGACACAGGTCGGTCGGTACAGGTGAGCTAAAGCCACCGCTTTACGTGGGGTTCAAGGTATCTAAGACTTAGACAAGCTTCCACATTCTAAAGTGTCTTGGCTCCTAGATTTCTTTAGTCTTTTACCGCTGCTGCTGTAGGCCGGTCCAGCCCACATTAAAAGTGTCTTTGAACCGGTCAGGGCCTTAGACATCCGCACTGGAAAATAAATAATAAAAAAAAAACAACAGTTTTTGCCATTTATTCGACCATCAACTAAGGGATTTGGACCAGGTTGGGAACTATTAACATTCGCGCCATTGCTAATAACCCTACCATATTTTTTTAAGTATCGTCTACAAAGTTTATCATTATCTGCAAAAGACTCCGGCATAATGGACTCCTGAACTTCAATCCTGAGTCACATTTGTTTCCTTAAACATATACAAATTTCATTATTTTGTTTTCTTAATAGAATTCACGTGCTCACCAATTGGGAAATAACAAATGGTGGACTAATCCGCTGACATCTTAGTCTACAAACGGCTTTAGAAGATGGCCGCCAGACAAACGAACGCCTATGCCTCAAAATCCGAGTTTTAATCCTTACCGACAGGTGGAGGGGAATATAAGATGGCCGCCAGACAAACGAACGCCTATGCCTCAAAATCCGAGTTTTAATCCTTACCGACAGGTGGGGGGGGAGGAATATAAGATGGCCGCCAGATAAACGAACGCCTATGCCTCAAAATCCGAGTTTTAATCCTTACCGACAGGTGGAGGGGAATATAAGATGGCCGCCAGATAAACGAACGCCTATACCTAAAAATCCGAGTTTTAATAATCCTTACCGACAGGTGGAGGGGAATATAAGATGGCCGCCAGATAAACGAACGCCTATACCTAAAAATCCGAGTTTTAATCCTTACCGACAGGTGGAGGGGAATATAAGATGGCCGCCAGACAAACGAACGCCTATGCCTCAAAATCCGAGTTTTAATCCTTACCGACAGGTGGGGGGAGAAATATAAGATGGCCGCCAGATAAACGAACGCCTATACCGAAAAATTCGAGTTTTAATCCTTACCGACAGGTGGGGGGAGGAATATAAGATGGCCGCCAGATAAACGAACGCCTATGCCTCAAAATCCGAGTTTTAATCCTTACCGACAGGTGGGGGGGATATAAGATGGCCGCCAGATAAACGAACGCCTATACCTAAAAATCCGAGTTTTAATCCTTACCGACAGGTGGAGGGGAATATAAGATGGCCGCCAGACAAACGAACGCCTATGCCTCAAAATCCGAGTTTTAATCCTTACCGACAGGTGGAGGGGAATATAAGATGGCCGCCAGACAAACGAACGCCTATGCCTCAAAATCCGAGTTTTAATCCTTACCGACAGGTGGGGGGGAATATAAGATGGCCGCCAGATAAACGAACGCCTATGCCTCAAAATCCGAGTTTTAATCCTTACCGACAGGTGGGGGGGAATATAAGATGGCCGCCAGATAAACGAACGCCTATGCCTCAAAATCCGAGTTTTAATCCTTACCGACAGGTGGAGGGAGGAATATAAGATGGCCGCCAGATAAACGAGCGCCTATGCCTCAAAATCCGAGTTTTAATCCTTACCGACAGGTGGGGGGGAATATAAGATGGCCGCCAGATAAACGAACGCCTATGCCTCAAAATCCGAGTTTTAATCCTTACCGACAGGTGGAGGGAGGAATATAAGATGGCCGCCAGATAAACGAGCGCCTATGCCTCAAAATCCGAGTTTTAATCCTTACCGACAGGTGGAGGGAGGAATATAAGATGGCCGCCAGATAAACGAGCGCCTATGCCTCAAAATCCGAGTTTTAATCCTTACCGACAGGTGGAGGAAATTTCTTAATGATTTCTAGCAGTAATTGATGCAGATGACTTTTCAACTCGAGAACGTGAACAGACGACCGAATACTGTTCCTTAGCGGCCTTTTCTGGTCAGGTCCTTACATATTACCACGATCAGTTCAGGACTTAGGCATAAGCTAAACAAGCTACAGCTTAGGGCCTCAAGAAACGAGAGAAGACGTGTAAGGATGTGTGGATGAGGCCTGAAGGACCGCTACCTTGGTGCGGGAAACCATCATGACGAGAGATGGCCATTAACCCTTTCCGCTGCGGTGTTCCATTTCAGAAACATCTATATTTTTTAATGTAATTTAATTGTCAGTGCGAGCAGATCGGGAACACCATGCATTATACGCCTGGCAGTGATGTATAAAGATATCGAGAGCATGAGCCTTCTGTATCTCTATATTGTTGTACATAATATCAGTGTACATTTTGCTGAGGCCGGGAAAACAACAACGTGAGTTTATTTCCATATATTTATTTTACTAATTAAGTTAAATAATTTAAATTTAGTGTTTAGCTTTCTTTTATAATGCTATTTGAATAGATAGCAAGAAAATCTAGAATATTAACGTTTCATTATAGTTACGTCTATTATTTACATGGTGTTCCCGAGATGGAACACTGTCATAATAGCGTTGCCATATAGGATATTTTACATGAATTTTGGGAGGGTAGGGTTCTTCACTCTTGATATGTTTTATAAATTTATTTAAAAGGTATACTGAAGGAACTGTTTCCGAGTTTAGCATAGTAATAGATAAACTTGTGAACCTATAGGCTATAAAATTATATTTTATACTATAATTTTGTTCAGCTAATTCAATCATCGAATGAATTAAGTTTAATAATAATGCATAATTATGTTTAATTGTCTTATGGAGTTTTATTCATCTAGTGTTCCCTAATGTGGAAGCAATATTACGACTATTCTTACGTCTGATGGTAACAAATTATTCAGGATAAAGGTCATTTTCACAGCTAAAGAGAATCAAAAACGAACTGAGAGGGCAACCATATCTCAAGAAAAGCTGTCTGCAGTTAGCATCAGGTGCATAGAAAGCGATAAGCTGCGTGACATACCATCTGAGGACACCATTCATGAATGTGCTTTTGGGAAATCAAGAAAGAAAATGTTTTAAGTTGTATCTGATATAATTTTTTTCTGATTTTGCAAACAAGTTCATTATTACTTATATTGATAAAAGTGATCCTGATTACGTATTTTGTCAGCATTTTGTATGTATATTAATGTATGTTAAAATTATTTTAAAAAATTACATTTAAGTATTGTTTCTATGGTTTACTATATTATAATCTGTGATAGAGATCAAGCCAACCGAATGATAAATATGTCATCAGTAAGTGCATTCATTTGAAAATAATCTGTATTTTTCACTTTAAATGCCTTGCTATTAAATAATTAAAAGGCATACATGTTTTCAATTTTTGTGAGACCTTCCGGTGTAATTTTTCAACAAGCTTAAGGTCTCACCAAGTCTTGTTTCCGTTTATGAACTCTTTTGAAGAACTGATAGAATTAGCAGAAATTCATACCGAACGTCGTGTGAGTGATGTGCACAACTATGACATGGGCAAAGTTGTTTGCGGTCTTCTCGATAGGAGAGCTATATATTCAGGCTCGAAAAGTGTCACAAGTTACGATTTTACGAATCTTTTTTTATGAACTAGTACAGACAAGTTATTAAAGCAAGTTTTTTACTTACAGAATAAATTAGTCCTGGTAATAAACATTTTTTCGTTCGTTTATATTTACTCGTTCAATTTTGGTTTTGCGCCTGTGCAATCAAATGTCGCACCTCGGATAATCTATAACCGGACATTCTTGATTCATGTTTTTTGAGCCCAAAGAATGGTTAATACACTGACGCTGCTCAGAGCCATTAAATTAGCTTATCTAAAATCAAGCCACAGAGTCGGATTGATCAGCCAAAAGTGTAGCTATAAACAGTTCGATACGATAATTGGATAAACCGAAACAGAGTTCCATTTGGGTCCACTACCATTGCAAGCACAGATTCAGTGGTGTGCTAATTGTATCGGCCGATTTTCTGGCAGAATTTAGCGGACAGTAACAATTTTCTCTCTCTCTCTCCCCCCCCCCCAGAATCGTCGGTAAAGCGTTAATCTGATAGATCATTTCTTGTGGTTGCCGAAAGAGGCCGACAAAGTGTTTAGCTTTCAACAGCGGTTGGTCGCATGAGAGATTCCATAGTTTAAGTTCGACTAAAAGCCAGCAAATACAGTGTGGGTTGGGGGGGGGGGAGATACAAAGAAGACCGACTGACTGACCCACCGGTGGCGGAGGCTGAAAAGAAGAAAGCAGAGAGAGCAGTACAGCGCATTGTTTCTGTTTTCAACATCTGTTCTGGCTCTCCGACTTCACTGTAAGCCCCTATGGTCTCTTTAAACGGGTGGCCGACCATTCATGCGAAAGTCCTATTAACGACAGCATGCATTACTAAATTACTAAGCTCTCAGGTTTAAAAAAAAAAAAAAAAAAATAGACAGAGGTTTGGTGCAGAGAAGTGACGTCCACGTGTGGCAGGTACGTTAACTGAAGCGGCGAAGGCGAGCACCGACTTCATATCTGGTTTGTCGCCGAACACAGACATCTGGGGAAAACAGATTAATTGCCGGTCAATGGAATCGAGGCAGCTTGTGCAGCTGTGTCGAGCTGCTTGAGTTTGGAGGATTTTAAAGAAAGAAAGAAGAAGAAAAAAACAAAAAACGAAACATGGGATAAACAATTAATGCCTAAACCGGTGATAGTTCAATTACAGCTGTTCGAAGAAAATTCTAGCGAAGTGCGGGCGAACGCAGTGGACATTCAGCCCTTATGAGAGCCAGATGTGGCTGAATTTAGACTGATTCGACAGTCTCTAGAAGGCGTTCTAAGTCTGTAGCCGCTGATAAAAGGAATTATTCCACCTCACAGCAGTTACAACAAAAACAAAATGAACAAATGGCTCAGAATTGATTCAAAATATAATTTAATCGAGAACACTTTAAATCGTAGCAGATAGATAGCGAGCACTGACCTGTTACCTGCCAGCTAACTAGATAGCTACAAAAGCGCTCTACATAATTCTCTTGAAAGAAGAAAAGAAGAGATAAATGAGAGGAAGCGTGTCACTCGCGCCATCTGGTGCCTAAATAGAATACTGTTTGATACTCTGATCAAACCTTTTCACGTAAAAAAATAAAATTATCTGTCAATAGTGTGGAAGAGCCGCGATTAAATATAGTAAGACGTTCCGGTCAGTACAGCGGAAACTGGGCGATTCCTCCCTCCCAGAATGCACCACAGGTTACCGGAAGTCGTTTCGGAGCGTTATAATGCCGTTCAAAATTCATTCAAAAACGTGATGACAAATCGCCACAGCGATTTAGGGAAAGCGTACAGCCGAACAGACGGCCTTCGAAGAATCTTGGATATTGCATTTTCAAACCACAGGGGGGGGGGGAATGTGGTAATATGATGAGCAGAGCCCTCGTGATTAGACCGGGCCACAGATCACAAGAAAAGACAAAGATATCATTTGAAGTCGCCTTAAAAAAATTTTAAAAAAATAGGATAAGACCAACCCCGGACCGTGTTGTTATACCTTCCACCGAAATAGTTCGCTGTGGTTCACACACGTAACCTTTCTTCAGACATTAGGATGAAACCTAAACCAGGCCGACTGTTACTTGTAAAATCAGAGTTCGCTTGTGGTTTTCGATAATCTTTCCTTTGTAATGGGGCCGTTAATCGTTTAAACACGAAATGTTATATCCTGTAAGACGAGATCGAGGGGGAACGACGACATGGAGCTCAGGTTTTGATACACGGGTATGACTTGGATTCGAACAGCGGACGAGAATACTTACTGTCCATTGCGGACTTCTGATGCCATAGACTTTTGCGCAGAGAGATAAAGGTGGGGTACAAATAGTAAAGCTCAGCTGTTCACGTATTCTGCCACCGTGTTTTAAGTTCTATCTGGAATTCGGGAGTTTTAAAGGAATCGGAAGCATCAGTTCATTCCGGCTTTGAAGGGGTAGGGGAACCAAAAGGGCGTGCCTTACCTCTGGGAAGGGGACCCAGTCTCGAATATCACCACTGGCGAACTATGATTGGAAGATGGAACTTAAGAAAGAATCCCACAACCGCGCGCACATTGAACTGTAGAAGTAGGAATTCCTCAATATCTTGTTTTGATAAAAGATGCAAGTAAATAAATCTTAAAAAGAGAAGAGTGTTTTGAAAACCCGTCCGTCCTGGATATTACTTTCCTGTTCTTCATAGGTAGATAGCTAATTATGGCCCTTACAGGCTCGCCAGGCTGTAGGCGGACATACGCGCGTTCTGAGCTGGAATGCAGAGGTATAATGCACTAGAGACATTTAGTTGGTATTTAGGCTGCCAATTTTGCCAATGTTAATTACCGTTCGCCATCGACACAGCCGGCCCCGTTTGGTGCAAACACGAACCCTCTCTGACCCCGCAGCCCTATTAATTTTCGCTACAAAAAGAATTTAAGAA